>JAOTAY010000005.1:20300981-20311934 GCA_025629805.1 Erythroxylum baracoense
TCTTGGAAATTCAAGCAAGCGAAATAAGGTGGGTTTCATGCTTATAATTAAGTAATGAGCCATAAATAAAATGATTTCAATTCCTTCATAAATGTTGCTTTTATTGCTTTTGAATGATTTGCAAAATTTCTACATGTTTTGGCATATGAATTTTGTTGATAAATTTCAAAATAAAGATGGAAATGCATCAAAACATTTTATGTCATGCCTTGAAAATGTCATAGCATTCTGTACATGTGAAAAAGCATAAGAAGCATGAGAATATGAAATCATGATTGATTTGAGCATGAATATGTGCTTTTATGTGGGCAAGAGAGAAATCCGCTTAGGGATTTGCTAGATCACCCCATCCAGCACCGCCTAGAATAGACGTTTTTGTTGTTCGTCTAAACTAGCTTGAGGTGCATATGTACACACTAAATTGAGAACACCACTGCTAATAATAATCTTAGCCACCGTAATCTTATCATTTATCCTTATGATCTCCACCATTTGATTTATAAGTTCCTTGACCACTAGGATACCTAACCCATTCTGCCTCCGCAGACCCCCCGAGTACCATAGTTTGAATCCCCCTATCTCCTTTGCTTTAGATCCCGACCACTTGGTCTCCTGAATGCAGGCTATTTGTATATTATACTTGTCTAAAATCTTTACTAATTCTAAAGACTTTCTCGTCAGGGTCCCAATTTTCTAAGAGCCTATTTTTAGTTTGTCATCACTTTTTTTTATTCTTGCACGTGGAACGCACAGAAAAGCTTGCTCGTGTCCCATCCGTGAGATTCAAAGCAATCCTTCCTAACTCACGGCCCCCATATTTTCCCGCAGGTTCTTCCCAAAAAGCCCTTGAGATTTCCAAAGTAAACATCATCTTGAGAACAGAAAAGGATAAGAGTCAATTGGCTCGAAAAGAGACCACAAAGGAGAGAAAGTAGTACAACTACAAACCTATAAGAGGTAAACACTAAAAGAAAAGGCACTCTAAATCGAACGTACTAAAGAGAAGCAAAAGGACTACAAAAAGAAAAAACTAAGAAAAAGGAAAGATGATGATGATGATGATGATGATAATAATAATAATAATAATAATAATAATAATAATAATAATAATAATAATAATAATAATAATAATAATAATAATAATACTACTACTACTATAGAAAGGTGATAAAAAAAGACCCGACTAGTTTATTTGTAGAAGTCTAGTATTTTAAAAATCAGAATCAAATAAGGATAAGAACTAACTACAAGAAATTAAATTGCCAAATAAAGAAGGAAGTCGGAGTGAACAAATAATGCCAAGCATGAAAACAGTAGCATAAGGGAGATGGAGTCGCGATTTAAAAGGAGCAAACAATAATAATAATTGGGGAAGCATGCAAATAAAGAACCGTGGTTGAAAAGAGGGAAGTATTGTAGTTTTACCACGCTTGACAAAGCCTAAGCGTCCAGAGAGTTTTTTACTTTGGAGGCACACAAGTGACAAAGAACGATGAGCCTGGATAGGAATACATCTAAAAAAAGGCTTTAAAGAAAAATATATATGAAGAATTTGGTTAGGAATGAATCTAAAGGGAACGCCATGTATTGGAAAAAGTTGCAAGTTAAAAAGTGGATTACCATCGGCTCCTATAAAGAAAAGAAAGATGTCCTTTATATGTTAGTAGTATCATCACAGTCGCAACAACATACTTGTAAGAAGTCTCGAGCAAGCTAATAGAAAAGACGCATGATGTGCCAAAACTCTGCAAAAGTTTACGTATGTTCCTCGAATGAAGTGCAGGTACCCAAGCTTCACCGTCCTCTACCGATAGGCCCGGTCGGTTGAAACAAAAGTTATGTTGGAATTCCTACAAAGCTATGCCCTTCTCTAAACGGAAATTATCATTGTGATTCATCATTGTGACGGTTTCACTTTCAATCCAAAAAAGAATTAGTGTTGTCAACGATTCAATATGAACTAACCAAAAAGTGAAGGACTGATCTTTAAAACTTGATTTGTCCTCCATTTTGACTTTGATAAGGATTTATGACACACTTCGATCTTATCTTAGCCAAAATTTGACTTACCAGACATATGAAGAGGAACAGTGACATAAAGAAAAGCATCTTCGACGCAGTATCAAAATCTCTAACTATGGAATCCCAAGCCAAGCTTGTGACGCTTAGAGCATAATAAGCAGAAAGAATGCAGGCCTCAAGATAGCTGGAAGCCGATCACTACATGAAGAACATTGATATAAAGTCACTAAAAGAACTAAATAGTGAATCATTCCAAGAGAGAACAAGCAAATGACACTTTCTTGCCATCCCATGTTAGCCACCGCTTGTGCACTGACCAAGTTTTTTGATCATCAATACCTGGGTTGATGATAATATTACTTCTTTTAAAAGAATAACATTTGATGTACATAAAAGGATTGGAAATTATTTGCATCAATAAGTAAAAAAGAACGAAAAACAAAGAGGATAATAATGCATCTTTTAGAGATGATAAAGCACAAAAATTATTAGATAAAAAAAAGCTATTTTTGACATATATTCTTATTTTCTTGTAATAACTACTAATGGTTTTCAACCTAATTTAGAGAGCTTTTTGATTGATAAGGATGCAGTTCTATAATATAAATGAGCATGAGTTAGATTGTTCTATAGTTTATATATTCCTTCAAATGCTTTAAATTCCCTATTTTCAAAAAAAATGTCATAATAATGGTAGGCCCAGGATTTAAGGCACCTTCTTATTATGCGATCTCTATGACTTTGCCTTAAGATTCGAAAAAAGAATATCAATTGATTGTTGATACATATAAGTCTAGCTAGGAAACAACATAATGCACTATTATGGCAAATAAATGGACTAACAAAAAACAAAGAATCTTGATTAATTTCTTAGTTTATTGTAATATTGGAATAACTTTTACCAAGTTTGTTGATCCTTATGATATAGTAAAAAGTGCCTATGCTTTATCTGAATTGTTTTCTAAAATTATCGAGTGAGTTAGACCAAAAATTGTTGTGTATTTCATTACAGATAATGCAACTAATTAAGTATCAGTTAGAGTACTTTTTACAATAAAAAAATGAGCATATTTATTGGTCTCTATGTGTTGTTCATTGTATAAATCTCATTTTAAAAGATATTGGCGTGAACTATATTTCTAATCTTTTTTTATGTGCATATGAGATCATAATTTTTATAATTTTATTACATTTTTTTGTTAAGAAGGTAAGAAAATATGTTTAAGATTGTGCATTTTGTTACCACTAGGTTTGCAGCTATATTTATTACTTTGAAAAGTATTTATAATTGTGAATAACTGCTTCAAAATTTAGTGCGAAATAAATTTTTTTCAAGTTATCAATAACTGTGAAAGGAAAAAAAGTTTATGTTATTATTTTAAATAACAAATTTTAGGATGCCTACTTGATTATTGTGAAGATTGTGGCTCCACTTATAAAGTTGTTAATGATTGTTGACTTACACAAGAAGCTACCTTTAGGGTATATATATGATGCTATGTATACATTTCACAAAAGAGTTATGAATCACTTTAAAGAGAATGACAAATTGTACAAGCCTTATACATATATATTCTTGACCAATAATGGAATAAGCATCTTACTCGATAGATATACTTAGCAGCTTATTCTCTCAATCCTTATTGTTTATTTAGTGGACACGTATGTACAAATAATATTATGGGTGATTTACTTGGTCTGATTGAATGCAAAAAGCGTTTCTTAATTAAAAGACAATCAAAAATAATAAATGAAATTAAATTATATTGAAAAGGTTTAAGGAGTTATACTAGATCATTTGTGGAAAGAACTTACGATAAAAAATGAAATTAATAAGTTTTTATAATTTTAGTTTATTATTTACTTATTTATAATATATTTTTTATTTCTTATAACTATTAAAATATAGATGAGTGACGTAGATTCCAACATTAAAAAACTTTCTATTAAATTACTCAATCAATTTTTTTTGCATAAGGATGTGAAAATTATTTAAGCCTTTTTGGATGTATTTATACAAAAAAACAAAATCGTTTGGAACATTATATGCTCGACGCACTTATATACATTACTTATAATATGGGAATGAAGAACATATATTTTATTAATTTTTATTAATTTAACTTAAGATGAAGAATATGCATTATATTGATTAATTTAATTTTTATTAATTTACTTTTATTATTGATTTCATAATTTTTTATTTAAGAATTTAAAGTGCATAGTAAGAAGAGAACATATAATCTAATTGATATTAATTATATTAACTATATTGATATTTGGATTTAAAGGAATCATCAAATTTAAAAAAGCAGTGTATGAAGAAAATGTATTTATTATAATATGTGAGTTAAGAGCATTTACTAATAGTTAGTTAATTTCTTATTTTGAATATATTTATATATTGTAATAAAAATAATCGCATGCATGAGTAATATATAATTTAGTCAAAAAAAATTTACTAAAGATATTTTAGATGATTCCGCACACTCACCTTCCCCAATTCATTTTCATTCTTAGGAGACAGGGACAATAATCTTAATTTATATTTTTCTTTCTTATCAGCTTGGCGTCTGATCACTGATGTATTATATATGTATTACGTGTTTTCGTATATCCCTATTATATAAAAGTAAAAAGAAGGAAGGAAATGAAAAATAAAGATGTTAAACATTGGGATGCGGGATGTCATGTAATAACTCGTTCCACGTTTCCTGGTTCTCCTAATTCCTAAAACTACCTCTTCTCCTTTTTCTTATTCGTTGTCCCAAAGCCCAGGGCGTATAAAAAAAAAATGACAAATGACAATTAATATACGGAAAAGTAAATACGAGAGCCAAACCCATCGAGGTGGATGACGGCGACGAGACGAGGATCACGGGGGAAATATGTTGTTGATGAGAAAGAGTTTCTTAATTCCTTACAATTCCATGGTTTCCTCTCCGATTGTTGATGCATGAAGCACCAAACTCTTTTTCTTTTTTACATTCTTGTTTCTTGTTTGGTTTCAAATTACAGATGAGAGTATATTGTTTGATTTGATGATAATTGTGTTACTGAAGAAAAGAGAGAAGATGTGCCTCGGTTGGGTTGGGTTGGTCTGGTTTGGTGGTTGAGGGCTTCATTTGCAGGAATAGGCGGATCTTCCTAACCCTAGTAGTAATATAATCTAATCTCACTCACTTTTTTCTTAATTAATTTCTACGAAACAAAGACGGAGTCACAGGACTCACTTCCGAAGTGGAAACAAAAGTTAGTTCCCAGCTTCGGCCACACCCTCAGCTAAACACGCAAAAGGTTAGATATTTTACGCCCCAGTATCATTTCCCCTCTGATCTCTCTCTCTCTCTCTCTCTTTCAATTTGTTATATGTATTATATATATTTTTTCGCACTATACTATTGAATTACTGTGTTCTGTATGCTTGTTTTATCATCTGATTGCCACGTGCTTTGATCCTTGAGGCCTGACTATAGATGCCTTGGGTACTCAACTCCTTTGTTTGTTGTTTTTGGTTATTCCCTTTTGAAAGTTTTGTCATTACTGTGCTTCATCTTCTTGATGTGCAGCTTTCGTTAGCTAATTGATTCTTAGGTGTGTACAATTTCATCTCTTGCTGCTGCTGTTTGATAGTAGATTTCCCTTTTGGACTCTTTTCCTAATTATAACTCGGGGGATAGATATTAATTAGCAACAGTCTTTCAAATAGGCAAAGGAGGATGCATGCCAGGCATCGAAGTCCAGGAAATGGATACCGCTCTACTTCCTTGGGGATGGGATGGGGAGCCTCTAGGACGTCCCCTGATACTTCTACTAGAGGCCATGGCTTTTACAGTTCTGAAAACAGAAGCTTCAATAATCGTAGCTTTGGCCGTGGTCAGGGCCAACCCAAATATTTTCAGCAACCCCCTCAACCACCGGTTCACAGGGGTGACATTTTGATAGAAGCTGGTAGGCTTGCAGCTGAGTATTTAGTTTCAAAGGGATTACTACCTCCTAGTGCAATTTCTGGTAAATGGCAGAATGGTAGTTTCAAAAAGCACGTTGGTGATTATCAGGACTTTAGGCAACAAGAAGATCTAACGCAGGGAGTGCGAACTTCTGCTCATGCCCGTCTGGGGACCACTGCATCTGAAGTGGGGTCTGCTAAGAGAAGATATTCTGATGACTTAAATTCAAGGAATCACATCAAGGGAAGGAGGAGGGGAGATTACTATAGGAGTTATAGCTCAGAGTGGGGCAGAGAGTATGGAAAGAGTGGATCATGGTCTGATAGAAGTAGGGTGTCTCCCGATATGGATGGGGAAGATATTGTTTCTGGACATTATGAAGAACAGCAAGTTGGGAAAGCTTCAGCTGATGCAGTGAAAAAGTCTGGTCAGAACAGGGCCCCTGAAGCTGAAGAACCAGCTAAGAGAGGATTAGGGCTGGAGAAGTACAGCTACCCAGTTGAACTGGATTCCCATGCAACTTCTTCTGGCAAGAGTAAGGATGAGATGGATGCTGAATCTTCCAAGGCATCTGAGGATTTGGAAAACATGAATTTAGAGAATGGGGAGATGAATGGTAATGAATACAGTTACGAAAATGAGAGACAAAATCTGCCAGACTTGCCTATCCAGCATTCTAGTGTGGATATTAATCCCTCTGTCAAGAATGATCTTGATTTACTGGCACTCTGTAAATTTATCAATGTGCCAACAAAAACACGATCTGCATTGACAGTTAGAGCCTCAAAGGTTGACCAGATTCCAAATAAAGAGGATGGAGATGCTTCTGATTTTCAGAATAGTAATGGATCTGATGTTTTAGTCCAAGATAGTAGTCTTGATGACTCCAAGGATGACGTTCTGAAAAATTCAACTGATGATTCAAAATCTCCACACTCCAACGTGGTGTCTGTCCACTCTGCTGTGGTTGTTGGAGAACTACACGCTACTTATGGTGTAACAGAAGGGAAAGGTTTCAGGAATGAATCTTTTTCAGATAGAACTTTTATGCAGGAATATGAACAAGTATCAAGCTTTGGAATGTCTAATTCAGTTGGAGAGAGAGGTGAGAAACGGGCTGCAGAAGATAGTGATTGTAAGGAGCCAATCAAAAAACCAAGGGAGTGGTTTCCACCCATGGTCACTGAGACTGAAGGGCACTTACTTCTTTCTGATTCAAGTGAGAATAGGGTAAGTTCAACAAAAGCAGGGACTTCACAAGATCACCCAGTGAGTACGGCTGTTACTCAAGAAGGATTGGTTAATAGTTGTCAATTTTCCAGGGCTGATAGTGAACCATGTGTCCAGTTTGCTCAAGAGAAGCAGCTTTTTCCAGGTTCATTTAAAATTTGTGACCTTAACCTTATGGAATCTACTGATGGAAATGATACCCACTGTAGTGATTCAATTCCTTTGTATCCGTCTCTTTCAACAACCAATCATGCAGCAACTCCAGTTGATGTTGGCTTATTAATAAGTAACTCCAACATTGCTGGTGAGTATTCTAGGCATGTGGGTGATGTTGCGGAGATTGAAGTAATTGATTTAGAGAATGATTCCACCATAGAGAACAAGGACTTCGAAAGTACGCAGAGAAAGTATGTTTCTTCCATCATTTTGCCTTTTCTCTTTACGTTCAATGTTTCTATTGCTTATCAAACAAAAATAATAAAATTACATTATTATGCTCATATATTGATGGTTACCACTATATTACGCTGTTTATTTAATACTTCTGGTATACATAAATAACTTTAGCATTATCTTCACTAATTTTTACATTTTATTGTTTCTTTTTTCCTACTTCTGATGTAAAGATACGGTGTTACTAGCTTATGCTAGGCTCTATATTGTTGGATGTTTCTTCTTTATCTTGCACATTTCTAGTTGACCTCTTTTTCTCAACGTTCAGGATGGATACTGCCTTTGCCAGCACAGATGGGTTTACTGGCCATCCACAGAATGCTGGTGGCATTACTGATGTTCCAGACAACTACGATGGTCTTATGATCTCAGAGTTCCTAACCAGTTTCTCAAATTGTAGTTCAGTACCAGAGGACATTACTCCATTGCAGAATGAGATGAGCCTTCATAATGCTGAGGTACCATTATCATTTTGACATTATTTTTTCTGGAGTTTGGCAGGCACTAACACTATTAAATTTTCATCCATATCCTGCTGTCTTTGAATGCCTAATCCTATGGCAATACAGTTGATATTCATCTTCTTATGTTTATATATTGTTTTGTCACTTGTAGATGGCCACGCAGATGCAATTTTCCTTGTGTAGTTCATGAATAACTCGCTTTCTTTTGGTATTTTTTCAGGGGAATTTTGGTGATGATGACTCAATATATATGTCCCTGGGAGAGATACCATTAAGTATGCAAGATCTTAACTCCTTGTTTGTCTTTCATTAGCTTTAGAGTTTGTGGTTTGCCTTCAATCTCTTTATGTCAAGACATGTTTTGATTAACTCGTATTTGCATGCAATGACTATCAATTATGACTATCATTTGATCTGAGTTGCTATATATAAAGGTTGTGGCATTATCAATTGATAAGTAAATAATATGGCCGGCCATAGTTCCTTTTGGATCTCAAGTTTACACACGTCACCACTATTTGTTTCTCAGACGTTTCATTAATCTTCATTTTCCTTTTCTTGATCTTCCCATATCTATGAATTCCCAAGGGTGGTGGAATATGGGCATTCTCTACAATTGAATACTGGTCTGTGTTTTAAGATAGGGACTGCCAATGCATGGTTTTTAACGTTCTATGATTGTGACAGAAGAAGAAAATTAGAGAACATGATTTGAAAGGATTTGGTAATGGGTATTTCTACTTGTTAGCCACTACAGTTTTCGTTGGAAGGGAGGATACATATCTACAGAGTCGACATTCTATGACTTTTGGATAATGATGTAATCGTTTTGGGAAAGCCATGAATTGAATAGCGTGCTATTGATTAATGTCTGTCCTCGCATTTTTTTTGGATCAGTTGTCACTCTTATTCTCTCACTCTTATCATCTTCTTTCAGGCTTCATACCAGCCTGGGAGCAGCCAACACCAAAGGAATATGAAAAGCCCTTTTGATGTTGCAATCATTAGCCAGCAAGGGCTTGGTATGCTTACTATTGATCATAGGCATTCTTTATTGCAAAGACTAGCCCTATGCACATGCAGCCCTTATTTAGTTTTTCATTTTTGGTGTTGGAAGGAAGGAAATGGCTTGTGTAAAACTTCACTAGATACGCTGAATGCTTTCATTTGTTGGCTATTAGACATGTCCTTGTGTGGGCTAACTTTTGATGTACGTAGGAGTGAGTTTCACTCATTATTTTGTGTAGTGAGTGAGCCATCTCATGGCACAGATAAGGTCTACGCCCTCTTCTCAGGTTTGGGTGCATCTCTTGTATGATATCTTCCTGTTGGCCAGGACACAATGAGCCATATTTGGTGGAAACTTTCAAACAACAATTTGATGATAAAAGTCACCTACATTTCTTTACTTATGATGTAGTTGAATAGCGATAAAAGGAATAGAGTTTGTGGAATTTGTTGTTTAAGGCGCTGTATTTAAATAGTCTGGTGCTTCTGGTATAGGTGAAGTTTAGTTTGTTACAAGGGAGCATTCTTTATAGAGTTGACGTTGAGAAAGATTAGGATATCTCATCTAGTCGCTAGGAGAGATAGTAATGACTACTGTAATTTTGAATAAGGAAGTCGTCTGTGTTTTCGGTTTGTCATTTAAAAGGTAATTTTTCGAGAGAATTTAAGCAAATCCAAATGTACGAAACGCAAGCCTTGCAATAGCGATATTGCCCCCTTTCCTTCGATAACTATTGTTGCGCGGAAGCATTGATTGTGCGGATCTCAGGTAAATGTAACAAAATAGGCTGTCACTAGTTAATATTACGGCTCGGAGACGCCTGGCAATCATTTGTTTCATATGACACTACTGCTTAGATTACATAAAAATGGTGACTTATTTGAAGACACCATTAAGGTAACTTACAATTGGAAACTAGATCATCTTAAACAAAGAAAGCAACCTCCTGGGAGGAAATTCACAACAGGAAAGTAACAAGAAATCACGGCTCTACAGTCAAAGAAGATTATTGATAATGAGAACGGAAATAATAATGATTCGGAGAAAATGTGTCCAATTACAAAGGAGCTCACTCATAATAATACTCAATATTGCAAGTAATAGGCTAGCAGGTAGTTCTACAATCTCCGATTTCAAGTAAAACTATTATGGCCATGTTCTCTGATAAAGGAAATGTTATGGCTATTATCCCATAGACAGCTGAACCAAATACAAGTGAAGTCTTTAAATTGTCAAATCATTAGAATGGGAGCTCTATCTCTAAAGCTGAATGCCAAGCTAAAAAGTTCGAAGGTGAGCATATAATAGCTTGCATAACCTCTGATAGGGATCCTATTGGAATAGAATCATGTAAGGACTTCCAGTCTGTCAGTAGAAGAAAATCAAATATAAAGAAGAATGACTTTAAAGTAGCTCTTAATCTATAGCCATACTTTCATGTAATGTTAAAGGGCTCAATTTCCCTAAAAAAGTGAGCTTTGAAAGATTTTTTAGGAACCATTAAAAGTTCTTTACTAGGGCTTCTGGAAATTAATATATAAGAAGATTGATTTGAGAAGCTGAATTTATTGAGAAAGCATTGGCATATGATATGTAATCGCCAAAGACCTTGTAATGGCAGGATACTAATAGCCTATAATCCTTAAAAAATGGAATTTTTACACTTAATTATTGAGGATCAACTGATGTACCCAGATTTGAGATACATTTGTTTACACCTTTAATCATGTGTTTCAGAGAGCACCCTTACTGTCCGTATGGTTGCTGTCTCTGGTTTATGGAGACGGAACGGAACAGAAATTTGGAGACGGAACGAAACAAAAAC
>JAOTAY010000005.1:20312034-20341377 GCA_025629805.1 Erythroxylum baracoense
TGTGTGTTTTGTTTCTGTCTCCGTCTCCGTCTCCTTGTCCTCTGGTTTTGGAAGGAACAAAAATTTTATGTCTCTGTTTTCGGAGTCGGGACAGAAATTGGTGGAGACAGCAAGCAAATAGGTCGGGGACAGAATTTTTCTGTCCCTGTCTTCTGTCCCCACCCATGGGGACAGCAAACAAACGCAGGGTTATGGAACATTTTAAGGGACTTGGCATTTGTAATTTATTCTCCTTGGATTTTATTAGGTGATTTCAAAAGTATGCTCATCAATTTAAAGTTGAGGGTAAATCTTTCCTTGGGAACTTCTCAAGGGACTTTAGGGATTGTACAATCAACATTCAAGTAACTTACCTTAAAATGGAAGGCCGCTTTTACCCCTAGAGAAATAGGCGGAAAGGAAACTAGTTCCTCAAGGAAAAAAACTAATAAAGTTAATTGACATTAGATCTCTACATTTCTAAATAGCAAGGTAACTTTTGAAAACACCTTATTTTCATATCATACTCCTATCTTACTATAGAACCTCTCCATCATTAGACGTTTTTTATAATCCTTTTAGGCTTAATAATCTGTTAGTTGAAGTGGATGAATTTTAGGAGGCCATAATGAAGGATATCATTAATGATATACAAGGACACAATCTTTATATGTGCATGAGGAAGCTTAAGAATAAGGAGTTAAAGATCCTTAACAAAAGGATAGTTGCAAAACTAAGCTTAAAATTAATTAAGAAAAAGAAAGATTAAACATAGCTCAGTCCAATCTTATGCATTCTCCTACTATATAGGATTCACAAGAAGGTGAGAGGATTACTTTATTGTACTATATTCAATAAGTTAGTTTCAACCATTCTATCTATAAGTAGAGATCTGAAATAAATTGTCTTAATGATGGTGATAAGAATACCTCTTTCTTTCGTAATTTAGTATTTGGCAAGAGGAATAACATCATAATAGTCTCACTTATAATTGAGCAAAGGAACCAATTTGAAACTCAACATAAGCTCCTTGAAGAGGCTTTAAAATTCTTCTCTAATTTTATAGGTTCTTGAACCAATAATCACACTTCTTTTTAATTCTTGAAATCTATAATAGCTAGAACATTTAGGGCTAGAGATGTGGAGGAAGCCTTATTCTCTCTTTAATAAAGCTTTTGGCCTTGATGGAAAGAATAGATTCTTTTTCCAAAAAGCTTGGAACCGCATTAAAACAATGGTTATAGATGTTAGTCTTGGAATTCCTCAATTAGGGCAAAATATTGAAGGAGGTCAATAAAACCTTCATTTTCCTTATCCATAAGGTTCCTTCTCCTAGTTATTTGAAAGATTTCAGGCCTATTTCATATTGTAATACAATCTACAAACTCATTTTTAAGCTTATAGTAGGTAGACTTAAAGATATTCTCTCTTGATACATTGATTACTCCTAAAGAGCTTCATTAAGGAGAGACTGATAAGGAACAACTTTCCATTAGCTTAAGAGCTCTCCATAGGGTATAATAGAAAGCACTCTATCAGGAACTGTGCCTTAAAAATAGATTTTCACAAGGATTTTGATTCCATAGATTGAAACCATCATAAACACCCTTAAAGTTTTCAGATTCCCTAATATGACTGTAGCTCGGATTGAGTAATGTATATCTTCAGTTTTCTATTGTGGTTTAATCAATGCAAAACCCTTAAAACTAATTAAAAGAGCCAGAGGATTAAGGTAAGGAGATCCTTTAACTCTATATCTATTCACTTTAAGTATAGAAGTCTTTACATGATTAATTAGAAAATTCATTAAGTATGAGAAACACTCCAGGTGACATACTAAGTGTAAGAAGTTGAATTTGAGCAGTTTTGCATTTGCAAATGATCTTATTCTTTTCTCCATAGTAGATGCCAACAATTTAATGCTCTAATAAATGCAATAAATACTTTTAAGGAGCTTTCATAAGTCTCTACTAATAAGGGAAAAACTAATTATTTGTCTTCTTTGAGAGCTCAATATTATGCTAATTGGTTCTCCACCTTGATAGGTTTAAAATTAAGGAAACCTCCTTTTACATATCTAGGCGTCCTTTTCATTAGGAAGAATCCATCATACAATGAATGTCTTTCACTGATAAAAAAAATTGAGAAGAGGATATGAAGTTAGTGTAATAAGAATCGGTCCCTAATACGAGGGATTTGATTGAACTTATTAACTCTATTTTAAATAGCCACCATATGAATTGGCCTTCTCAACATATGCTGCCTATAGCCATTTGCTAAAATAATTGAGAAGATGTTAAGAGGATTTCTATGGTCTAAGGATTACATTGAGCATTTAATGGGTAAGGTAAAACATAGTGGATTCAATATGCCTAAGGATGAGGGTGAATTAGGAGTTACCAACATCATAGTTACTAACAAAGTGTTGATGATTAAAAGATCATGGAGGCTTCTAGATGATAGACATGCTCTTCCAGTTAAATAGTTTCATACATAGTACCTAAAAGGATCAAGTTTTTGGACCATTCAACCAAGAAACAACTCTAACATGGTTAAAATATTAAATTTAAGAGATATTTTTAGGCGAGAAATTAATTAAAAAGTTGGGAATAGAGCTAATACAAGTTTTTGGTATGATAACAGGACCACTTTAGGTCCATTGAGAGATGCCACTAAGCTTAGAAACTTGCATTAAACTATTCCATAGTATACCTCAATTAGAAAGGTGCTCAATAATAGACCTTAGAGCTTTAAAATGCTTCCTAGGATTTCACTCACTCATCTCCCTACAAACTTTTTTTATCATATTGGAAAAAAGGATCTTATAAGATGAAACATAAGTACATTTGGTTGTTTCTCTAATTTTTCATACATAATGCTAATAAGAACTTAAGTTCTAAAACTTAAATCCCTTGAATTACTTTTGTTCAATCAAGTCAATATAAGAGCTTCAGTTATTCTCTGGCTAGCAATTAAAGGAAAACTGATCAAAACTGATATAATTAAAGGATTCATGAGCATTATAACCATATGCTCTCTTTATAAATAAGAGGAAGAGTCTATAGAGCATCTTTTCTTTAAATGTGATTTCTCCTTATATATTTAGAGAGCAATGTTACAGATAAGTAGCTTTCCTTCTCATCCTATAAATTAGAATGATATTATACAATGGATACCTTTTAGTTTATGGAATTAGTTTAGGAAACACTATATATCCTCTTTGGCATGAAATAAATATGATAAAATGATATAAGAGAATAGATACCCTTCTTCAAGATCTCATTGGCTTCATAAGAGAACACTTAATAACATAACAAGTTCACCTTATAGTACAAACACATCTTATTCTTAGAATATAATCCTTAATTATGGTTGAAAACACTTTAAATGTCTCACTTGATCAAACTTAGATGATTAATAACCAGTTGAAGGAATAACTTTCCATTCACAAGGTCCAACCCCATCAAATTGAGATTTGACTTCATATACATACATATTACTATGGAAAGTTTAAATAGGATTAAGAAATATTATGAAATTTTATCTCGTTTTGGTTTTATGATATTTATAGAGTTAAGTTATTCCTAACAACTTAGTTTCCAATTATATCTAAGTTCTTTTTCTAGTAAATGCATTCTTAATTTCTCAATAAAAAAGCTTTAAACCAAAAGTAAACACATCATTTATATTGTTTTAAATGTTGAAACTGAGATACTCTATGTCTTAGCAAATAAACTGCATCATAGGGAGTTGATATAGAACTTCATTTTAGTTTTGACAACTAGTATAGTTAAGAGCCTCTATATAAACTTCATGGTTTTGACATCTTTAGGTATATACTCCCAAATAATTTTAAGGTTTGTATGGTGATATAAAGAGGAAATTGAGGTTGAAATTTCATATGCCTCCTCCATAATGGATGAAATATATGCTTATAACCCCAATCTAACAAAATAATATCTAATGGTATGGGCAACTTATAACTCTAGCTTGTTTACTAATAAAATGTGCTTAATCATATTTAAAATCTCCTATCTAAAGATTTCTTAGAAAAATTTGGTTTAGCATAACATTTGTAATTTAAAATCATCATTTGTATTATGGTTGGAAAACCAATAGAGATTAAAGATTTAAGATAGACTAAAAGGAACTACAATTATTAGCTACTACAAACCTCTGCAACCAAGAACCAAAATTTGTAAAGCATTTATTCTAAAAAGGTTGCTACATCTTTGTTATATGGAAGCAAGCTTAAAACCTATATGATGGACAATGTATGGAAGATGATTGGGATAAAATACTTGACTAGGGAAGCAAAGTTAGGTACAACTCGAAAAGGGATTAAAGGTTGTTTAAGTTCGCTTTTAGCTAATGTGCTTATGCAATGTAAATGAAAAGGAACTTAAGAATATTTCAACATACCTAATAAAACATCCACATTTGTAAATCACTATTGGAAACTAGATTAGTGAAATAATATTAGCTAAAGTTTTTAACAATCAACTTAGTATATAGATGGCATTAAAATGGAATGTTAGGTTACTTGTTATAGTTAGAATTAAATTACATTCACCTACTTTTCAAGCTATTTAAGAGGGTAGGAGATGGATTCCTTATAGTTTGTCTTATTTCTAAACTTTAATTTTGTAAAATAGGCTTCAAAGCCTTAATTTGCTACCTTTATACATTCCTCTATTTTTTGGGTAATTAATAAAGATAATTTTTATTCATAATGTCTCATTTTTATTTTAAAAATATATAAAAATGAGAGAAGATGAAATTAAGTGTTTACACTAAGCATTCATAATCTAGCTCTTTTGAGTGGAAGACATTCTAACCTAGAGATAATCTTTAGCATCTGGTGCCCACATCTCTTCCTGTATGAGTAAGTTTAAAATGTAAGAGTTAGGATCACCAACTCAAACTCAATGACCATTTTTCCCATTCAACATCTAATTTAACTTTACTTTGTGTACCAAGAATTACCAAGAACCATGTCATGGTTATGGCATAGTTGAAGAAAGATTATATACAAGTCGAGAGATATAAAAATCTCAAGGATCATTCCTGTGAGTAATTTTGTTCTTTTCTGACCCCCTTCAAAAGCACTTCTTATTCTTTGACATTTATTCGTGATAGATGTTTTAAGGGCACGATTACTCATATTTCTTAACTTTGTTTGAAATACATAGTAAAAAGTAGTACTTTTTTTATTATGTACTAATGCACACCCTAATAAAATGGATCAGCCATGATGAAATCCTATAAATAGTATGAATGGCATGCTATATTTATAACAAGATAAGTAGTATCAAAGCGTAATACGTCTCCAAATTCCATTAAACCATGATACATTTCCTAATCTTCCTTTATCATTAGATCTTCAAAAAATTGTTGATTGTGTTCCTAATTCCGTATAAAAATGTTATTGGTGGCATTAGCATCTCTATAACTTCCTTACTACCGTATGATTTTTACAATATTTTGGCAAACAATTCATATTCTCCAACTTGCACTACCAATGAATGAATATTCTTGTTTGGTCAAATACCAACAATAACGTTGCCCTTTAACTTATTTTTTAAGTAAGATGATATTTTTCTTAATCATAGAAGAAATCTTGAATCAATTTGATCTAATTCATGATTGTGTCCTTAATTAATCTTATTGACTTTCCATCAACGCTCCTCTCTCATTGAAGTACTCAATCTTGCCTTACATTCAATTCTTTTAATTACTCTCTTTTTCATGGCAGGATTATCATGAACTTTTCCTTTCCTCCTACGATGACAAGTAAACATTACATATTCTTTTTTCACCATTCTTATCCTTTAAAGAAGAAAATTTATTATACTAAAACCTTAAATCCTATCATAAGTTTATACACTTGAATTTATTCTTCCAAACTATTGAAATGCATGCAAACTTGAGGTACTAAAAAAATGTAACTATTATATTAGATAAATTAAATGAACATAAATAATAAAATTAAGCATAAAATTTAATATTATAAATAATATTAAAACTAATAAATATATCTTACATAAAATAACAAACTATGTTTTTATTTATGTGAATATTTTTTTATAAAGGTAATTTTAAAATTTTATGATATTAGAATATATTTCAGTCTTATTATCGTTTAAGTTAAAGGCAATCTCGCAATTCCTAAGTATGAGAATGATTTTTGGAATAAAATATAAAAAATATAAAATTATCATTTTCTTAATTAAATATATCTTGATTATTATTTAATGTAATAACTATAAGTACTGTGGAGGTAATATTGATCATTAATATTTTCTTAATTGATTATATCTTTTTCTAAAAAGTTAAAGAATAGTTGTATTAAAACTTTTCAAAAGTGGAATAAGAAAGGTAACTAGCAAACAAAAATAAGGCTATTCTTGACTTTTCTACACCAACCACACTAGTTAAAACATGGTAAGAGAGAACATCGTCAATGCTAATGACCAGTTGACTAGCAACACTATAGATCTTCCATGCATGAGCTAGCTCTTCTCTACAACTTTTAGCTTTATCGATGATCATGATTAGTTCCCTTGTCCGACTAATTATCTCACATTACAACAAACAAACTATTAGCTATATTTTTTTGGAAACGAATTGTAAATCGTCACCAACTGTAGATGATTAGCTCCCTAGTCCAACTAATTGTCTCACATTATAACAGAACAGACCATTAGCTATGTTTTTTTTGGCGACAATATTGCATGTCATCACCAAAAGTCTCATTTTGGTGATGTTATAGTAAACTGTCGACAAAGCAGATTATTTGGCGACTCGTTCTAGGAGTTGTTGCTAAAAATGGCCAATTTGCAACGATTTACTCATTTTGTCTCTAAAGATCAAGCTTTTGGCGACAATTTCCTGGAGTTGTCACTAAAAGTTGCCAATTTTGCTATGGTTTACTCATGTTTTAGCCAAAGATCAAGCTTTTGGCGACCATAACATTAAACATCATTAAATCTTGAAATGTAAACTTTTGGCGACTAAATCTTGAAATTGTTGCAAAAAGTGTAGATTAAAGAATTATGTATTAATTATGTTAATTTGTTAAATTTTTAATGGTAAGTGTACTTAATAATCCTAAGGTTAATTATAATTGACATTTATATATGATTTTTCATATTTTTGACTTATATTTTGTTTTAAAATTTTTTTAAGTATATAGTTAATGCATAAAAACTCTACAAATTATCTTTTTGGATATAAAAAGATAAACATACCTAAAATTTTACATATTAATAAGAATAAAATTTAATAAATTTAAGTTGATTGTTATTCCTATTCATTAATATTTATTAACAATAAAATAATAATACATAAAAATTAAAAATTGTAAGCAATATAATATAATGATATGTGCAGGTAAGTAGTACAAGATTGTAATTAGAAGTTTAACAATTCTTACAGACATAGAACAACAACAACCATAACAACAACAATATCAACACCTAGTATGAATCCCACTGATACGTGTGGTCTAGAGAGGTCCAATAGTACACAACCTTACCTCTAACTAGTAAAGAGGTTGTTTTCAAAATTCTTACAGACATAATAATAAATAAAGTTTCACGCTTATTCCATCAAAAAGGAAATGAAATGATTATTTTTTGGATTCCAAGTAACATGAGAGTTGGTAAAGGTAAATGAGTTTGCTATGTCTAGAATCTTAAGAGGGTCCTTGCACGCTTAAAGACATCAATTGAAAACGTGATAGATCTTCCCTCAAGTGTTGGGTTGTTGACACCTTTTTCCAACAATTGCTTGGCTATAACTAAACTTACAGAGGATACAGTGAAAGAATCCCCAGATCCAGCATGGATCACTAAATTAGATGAACTACCAGTGCTATGAGGTTCACCTAAGGCACAATTAGTATGGAATTTAAATAGCTAGTTAAGTCAAACGGTATTATGAAGCCAAAATTGAAAAAATTCATACCTGATTGAATAGAAATAATTATTAGAATTGATGATTGATAAAAAACAACCGATTTCCTAATCTTGTACCAGACATTAGGATATTTCCACCGTTTCCATTTTCATTTATGTTCTTTAGAAGATTGGAGTAAACATTACACAAGATATAGTATATACAATCAAACATTCATCTAATGGCTTACTATGATGTAAATAAGATACAAATAATTAAGGAAGAGAGGTAATTTAGATGATACTAAAAACTTTGAAGAAGAAGAAGATCAGCCATGGAAGGCAAGCATTGATTAGTGTATGATGATGAAATTTTTGCATCGATTTTTTCTACACTAGGTAAAATTTTCCTACATTTCTGCCATCAGAAACTAGTCGTCACGTTTACATTCCTCGATGAATTGATGTTAACAGTTTAATTTTGAAAATTCAATTTATCATAAAATTACTATGTTTAATAAAATTCATTTGGTAATTAAATCCCACAAATGAATTTTCGATGGAATCAACTGATGCAAAAGAAACTTTTTGCATTCCATGTCAATTGATCTGTTATGATAGTTTGTCGATGATAAGTCAAAGTACTACATTTAGTATTGGTATAGATTTGGCATAAAAGGAATCATATGGTAAATGTTTTACATAAATATCTATTGCAAATTATGCCTTGAATCTCTAACAGACCTTCCATCAAATAGTTAGGAGGGTTTCCTTAAACAACAACTAGAGGTTGGGAAAAAATGTCTACCCATCGTCATCTAACATAGAAACATAATTCACCATCTTCCAAACACAACAGAAAGGGAAACTCATACATCATTTACAGAACACAAAGCTCCCATTAACTTTGGGATATAGTAGAAAAATATAGCATAATAAGGAGGGTTCTTGGTAATAGAAAATAAGAAAAATACGTACCAACATAACACACGATGCTTTATCGACAATAAGGACCACAAGACAGGAAACAACCACAAAAGAGGAGATGACGCTTCTTCAACTGATTATAAAGAGGAAATACGACAACTAACATGAAAACAAAGACATCTTTATTTTCTTGTTAATAACCTGTCTTTGTTTTTGTGTTAATAACCTAGTAAAAAATGACATTGCATGTTGTTAAGGTAAATGACGTTGATTTCGATTAAGTTGAAAGAAATAAACCATTTGGTGAGGATTCAAAAACTTGTCACCAAATGGTTTGCCATTACTATTTGGGTTCACCATTGGCTAACATAATTATATATAATATATCAATTATATGCTATAGTACCAAAATTTTATATAATAAATAGATAATTATTATTAAATAGAGTAATATATATTACATAAGTAATATATGAGAAAATGTATAAATTATGTAATAATTTATAAATCATTATACTAGTTACAATTATTATCTATACATTCATATAACATTATATTAATTACCATATATGATAATAATAGTAGCAATTTAATTAAAAATAATAGATGGGACTTTTGGCTACATTTTCATTGGTGATGAATCACAACTTTAATGTTAATAAGATCAAAATATCATAAATTTAAGTTAACTACTTTTCTTAATCATTAATATTTATTGTAGGGGAGCTATGGGTCCATGCATCTCGTACATGGCTATACAGCCGAAGCATTAGAATCAAAATTACGACCCCAGGACATCCCTAAAAAATCTAGAATCATATGTATGTAATAGACATAATTGACAGAACATGTAATTAAAATTATGTACCTTAAGGACAACTCCTCCTTTCTTACTTCTTCTCCTTGTTTGGGTTGTTACAAACACCAAACACCTTATTTGGCCTCTTGAGAGCATGAAAAAGATGAAGAATAACAGTGTGTAAGGGTGGTTAGAGCACCAAATAAGATGAATTCAAGTAGATGCTTAATTGAGAGTTAGATCATAATTAAGTTACATGCAATTAAACTTATGCAACAATTGCGTAAAATTGCATGAACAAACTTTAAGATTACTCCTCTCAACCTCCAGACCTCTTATGGACCTTTAACCTCTCAATAGAGTGTGTTTTTGTCTGAGTTTCGTTGTTTGCTAAGTGAAGAACTCACTTATATACCACCTTTCATAAAGTGGGTCATGCCTCTCAATGGAGTGTGTTTTTGGCTAAATTTTATTTTTTGTACATAAGTGAAGAACTCACTTATGTATGACTTGTCATAAAATGGGTCACGACCGTGATTGTGACTTAAACGATTGTGACCTTTAAGTCACGATCGTGTAAAATGATAGCCATGCACAATTTATTTTTTATTCGATCTTTTATGCATGTAACCCTTAGATTCCTAGTTATTTTAGGCACTTGTATTAATTCTTAATCCGAGCATATCATGAATGGTTTCATACCACTTGAATTAACCCTTAATCTAAGCAAATCATGAAGGGTATCATGCTGCCAATTTACTAGAATGTAAGTGAATTAACATACGAACTCTTCGATAGTTAATTATCCGACTTACGAACCTTTTCATAGATAATTACCGTGCAATTTGTCCCTTCACCATCTCATACCCGATACCCCACTTGGTTCGGAGTATGGGCTATGTGTCAACTCCCATTAGACTGATTATATCACATTTAGTTCAAGTGATGTTAGTTCTTGTCCTGGGGTTCTCATTACTATATGTGTCATTGAAGACTCTCTTTATGACATATAACTACTCTATCCAGAGACTCTCGAGTAGTGGCCTCGACAAGAGGCCGTGGGTATTACCTCCTTCTATTAAGAGTGGTGAATCCTTTTTAGCTACCCAATTATCTTCGAATACTAATAGTTGTACCCAATTACCACCCTATAAGGGACCTCGTCTTGAGGCAATAAGGAATAGTGTCAAAGCACAGGATCAGTATCTAAGACATCCTTGAGTATCTCAATTCTAAGGATATTTGCACCATTTCCATAATGAGATTAATTACTGACATTTGATAGATCATCCATATGATAATCTCATAGTGGGTAATTTGATGTACTTATTACTCTTAGTAAGCATCCACATGTTAACTCTAAACATCTCATGTTTATAGTTTATGAGATCCACTACTTGATCAAATCAAGGAGTATAACATATGCTAATCTATCCAGATTAACAATGTCTTGCCTCATTAATCTTATAACTACGGATAATTTAGATACTAATATAATTGCATATGGTAGGAATCTGATTATCACAATCTCCTTATAATTTTCTTAATGCTATGTTTTGTATCATGGACTTTATTAATTTGATTTAAAATCGACATCAATTCATAAGTAAATGAACATCAAATTATAAAAAATTGCCTTTCACTTTATTAATCAAAATAAAGGTTGTACAGAAGTGCTAAAGGCGATTTCTTTTAGAGAACTACTATAACAATCTCCCAATTGCACTGAAACCAATCACTTTTGTGTCTATTACCATAGGTGAGTACACTAGAATCAAATCTCATTTGAGGAAGTGGCTTAGTCAAAGGATCAATGATGTTTTGATCTATGGGCACTCTTTCTATCTTCACATCACCTCTATTAATGATCTCCCTGATTAAGTGATATCTCCTTAGTATGTTCTTGAAACTCTAATGAGACCTTGGTTCCTTGGCTTAAGCAATAGCCCTATTGTTGTGACAATACAATAGTATCAAGTCTACAATGCTCAGAACTACTTGAAGTTCCACAACAAACTTCTTAATCTAAACAACTTCTTTTGCCTCTTTCGCAGTTGCAATGTACTCTGACTTGGTCATTGAATCTGCAGTCATCACCTTTTTGGAACTTTTTCAACTAATTGCTCCACCATTTAGTTTGAAAATGCAACCTGACTGGGATTTGGAGTCATTCTGGTCAGATTGAAAATTGGTATCTATATGCCTGCTCACTACGAGATCTCCATATCCATATATCAAGAATGCATCCTTAGTCCTTCTCAAGTACTTTAGGATATTCTTGATAGCCACCCAGTGACATTCACCAGGATCCGATTAATATATGCTCGTAACACTTAGACAATATGATATATCGGGTCTTGTACATAACATAACATACATGATTGATCCTATTGCCGAAGCATATGAGATTAAACTTATGCGAGTCCTCTCATCTTATGTCTTAGGATGCATAGATTTTGAGAGTTTTATCCCACGAGTCATGGGAAAAAATCCTCTCTTAGACTGCTCCATGCTAAACCTATTTAGCACTTCATCTATGTATGTAGACTGTAAAAGACCTAACAACCTCCTTGATCTATCTCTATAAATCTTTATTCCCACTATATAAGTTGCTTCTCCAAGGTCTTTCAAGAAGAAATTCTGGGACAACCAAACTTTGACATATTGCAAACTTATGACATAATTTCCTATTAGAAATATGTCATCCATATATAACACAAGGATTATGATAAGATTCCCACCAACCTTCTTGTACACACAAGGTTCATCCAATTTTATGAGAAACCAAACTCTTTAATTGTCACGTCAAATTGGATGTTCCAACTCTTAGATGCTTGCTTCAATCCATAAATGAATTTTTGAAGCTTGCATACCTTTTTGTCATTTTTAGATATAAAGCCCTCAGGTTGTATCATATACACATCCTCGGCTAGGTTTCCATTCCGGAAAGCCATCTTCACATCCATTTGTCATATCTCATAATCATAATGAGTAGCAATGGCTAGGAGTATTCTAATGGATTTAAGCATGGCTACGGGGCTAAATGTCTTGTCATAGTCAACTCCTAATCTTTAATGATAACCTTTAGCAACTAGGCTCACTTTATAGGTAATCATATTACCATCCATATCGATTTTCTTCTTGAAAATATGGGTTTTAGCCCTTCGGGTGGGTTAACCAAAGTCTATACATGGTTTTCAAATATGGAATCCTTTTTGGATTTCATGACTTGAAGCCATTTGTCAGATTCTTGAGTCTGTAGAGCCTCTTCATAGGTTTTAGGCTCATCTTCCTCTATAAGCAATACATTATTATGTTCACTTACGAGAAATCTATATCTCTCTAGAACATTATATATCCTACTTGACCTACGAACATTTTATGTGGCAGAAGGTTCAAATGTTGTCTCATCTCTATAAACAACGAACTGGGGTTCAGGTAGTTAATCTGCGTTTGTTTGAGTATTATAAACTTCATTAAGTTCAAGTTTGCTCCTACTGTCTTCTCTTATAAAAAACTCTCTCTAAAAAGACAACATGCTTTGAGACAAACACCTTTTGCTCTAAAGCATTGTAGGACTGATATCCAATTGTTTCCTTAGGATATTCTATAAATAGACGTTTATCATATTTCACTTCAAGCTTGTCTGATTGAATCCACTTCATATAAGTCGAACAACCCCAAACTTTTATATAAGAAAGATAAGGTTTCTTGATAGTTCATATCTCATATGAAGTAACATTAACTATTTTTTAAGGGACTTTGCTTATCACATAAACAACAGTCTCAAGTGCATAACCCAAAAAGGATTTTGGTAAATCTGCTAAGCCTATCATTAACCTTATCATGTTCAACAAGGTTCGATTTCTCCTTTCTACCACACCATTATGTTGCGATATGTAAGGTCGAGTCCACTGGGATACAATCCTATTATCCCTGAGATAACTTAGAAACTCCTCGTTCAAGTATTCACTACCTCGATCTGATCGAAGTGTCTTGACACTTTTACCGAGCTGTTTCTTTATTTTATGTTTGAATTGTTTGAACATTTCAAATGTTTCAGACTTGTATCTCATTAGATACACATACATGTATCGTGAATAGTCATCGATAAAGGTAATGAAGTACATAAAACCACCTCTGGTATGAATGGACATCAGACCATATACATCATAATGTATTAGGTCTAATAACCCATTTGCTCATTCACCCTTTCCTTTAAAAGGTAATTTAGTCATCTTACCTAACAAGCAAGATTCACATATGTCATATGATTCATAATCAAATGACCATAAGCTACCACTCCTGTGTAACTTAGATATGCGTCTCTCACTTATATGGCCATGTCGACTATGTTATAAGTAAGATAATTTTAAGTTATCACGTTTTTATCTTTTATTGTCATTGATATTTAAAAATGGATTGCACATATCTAATACGCAAATACCATTGCACAATGTAGCAGTACCATACAACATTTCATTTAACATAACTGAACAACCATTGCTTAAAAAAGTTAAATGAAATCCCATTTTATTAAGACATGAAATAGATACAATGTTCTTTGTCATAATGGGTACATAATAGCAATTGTCTAAAATTAATTCTAGCCCACTAGGAAGATAGGTTCCTACAGATAATACAATAACTCTTGCTCCATTTCCCACACGTAGGTCCATCTCTTCCTTCTTGAACAGTCTACTATCCTTGAGACCCTGCTTGTAAACACATATGTGTGAGTCACATCCGGTATCTAATATCTAAATTTTATAATCAGAAATAATATTAACCTCAATGAAAAATAATATACCTAAAGTAGAAGGTGGAGCATCTAATGCCTTCCTCTACTTTGGCGACTCCAGATAAGTTTTATAGTTCATCTTCTAATGCCCATCCTTATTGCAACAGAAGCATATTCCCTCTGGTGTATTCTCCTTTACCTTCTTCTTGGCTACACCTCCCACTGGCTTCGAGGACTTCTTCTTCTTCTTTTGGTTCCTCTTGCGAGAACCAAAATCAAAGTCCACCAGCATCATAACCTTGTTGTCCTTCTTGACAGTTTGCTCAACTGTTTTGAGTAGATTAATCAGCTTAGGTATCGAGGTGGATATTTAGTTCATTCGATAGTTAAGCACAAATTGTGAATAATTATCAGTCAAACCATTCAGAATTAATTCTATACTTAATTCATGATCCATTATGAAACCCAAACTGACTAACCTCTCAATGTATCCATTCAAATTCAGCACATACTACACTAGAGATGATCCCTCAGCCATCTTAGAGCATAAGAGCAATCTCAAGGTCTCGGACCTTTCAAACTGCACTTGCTCATCAAACAGTTCCCTTAGATGGAGACTATGGTATGAGCATCTATAGCCTCTTACTGCTTTTGCAGTTCTGGTGACATAGAGGTCAGCATAATACAACTAGCCAACTTACTATCATCCAATATATTGTAAGCTTTCTGATCCTCATTAGAGGCATTGACACCAAGGGGATCTAGAAGTGGCTCATCTAGGACATATCTTAGTTTCTTAGCTTTGAGAACAATTTTTAAATTCTGTAGCCAATCTAATAAGTTTGGTCCCATGATTTTGTTGGAGTCTATTAGAGAGCGTTAAGTTCACACTAAACAAAGACATTGTGGCAATTCAATAACCTAGAAGAATGAGAGAGAGCATTAAAATGTACCTAAATGCATATCGATAAAGACTTTAATCAAATGCATTATAGGTCCCATTATTTTATCCGAATCCATAGCCCTCATTACAAATCCTAGAAAACTTATAGTTTTCCTATTGGGTTGATGTCCAACATCACTAAGAATGACCTTGGGTTTACCTAACAAGCCACCTTAGGTCAATCGGTAGGTATCATTCATACCAATTGCATTCAGTATGAAACTATTGACTCGTGCCATCAACTGTTGATTTAGCACACTTATTAGGCTATCAGCTCTTTATGCATATACGTCTCATCTATACTACCCAACTTCGCCTTTATCTACGTTGACCTTGGGTTTGCCCAATAACTCAATACTTCTAGTGAGGACCAATCCATTAATATGAAAATCTAATTTCTATGGTTTGAACATATTCATGTAGAGAGGGCTTGGGTTTGCCCAATAACCCAACTCTAAAAGAACTTTGGTTCTTCTCATATTAATAGAAGGCGTAAGTCCTAATATTTTAGTTGAGAGATTTGTTCTTATGTCTTATTAATAGTTAGATGGACTTATATATATCCCACATATATATTCAGATAGTTACCATAACTATATGGCATAATTATGGATGCCTCAATTAAATTGAACCTATGTCCATAACCATCCTATCATGCCTTTTTAACCAACCCTTAAAATGCATCTAATGCATGTAACACACAAAGGATGTTTAATTTATGTTATGACTTGACTATGTATCAAAAGTTTGTGATTCGATTTAATTCTTGAACCGAATCAGGTGCTATTGTTAGTCTCGGCTAATTTGAATTATGAATATGATTTAATTAAGAACCCCAAAATTCAATTATTTTGATGTCCAAATTAAACACTTTAGTTCTAATACACATGCCTTTTCTAGTCACACTAGAAATGCAATAATCTACTTAGATTACTTCTAAATTAATCCCTAGGGTTTCTAAAATTTCTGAAAATCAATTAGTCATCTAAAACATCCCTAGGTCATCTCAAATTTATCAAGACAATTTCGGCACAAGCCAAAAATATCTTGACGGAAAAAATTATCAAAATAAATGAGTTAACTTACTAAACACTAAAGAGACCGATTCGATGTCCAGAAATTTTCCAAAGCCTTAATTTCAAGCATATGCACTTAACATGCTACTAGCATAAAAATATATATTTCTTATCTCATAAAATTGTTTCAAGGCTGTATAACCGAAACACATACACATAAGTCATCAAACAAGTCAGCCCCATCAACTTTCCAAAAGCTAACCAATGTTGACTTTGACGTGATCTATTAATTGAATCAAGTTCAATTAATTTTGGAAAAATTCCAGAGTCTTATACACATTCTAAATATGCCTAATAAAAATTACATAATCTAATTCCTAGGAATTCTTTATGAACTAATTGGAATTAGCCAATACATAATATGTCTACTAACACTTATTATACACCACCAGCATGCATGTAAAATCGAGAATAAATAATTAATCACTTCAAAAATAGGTGTCATGCATCTCATACATGTGGCAACATCATATATGCACGCTAATGAAGGAAATTCATAAAAAATTTGTTTATAAAATTATTCTGGAATTTACAAACATGCATGTTCATCAGATTTCCAGAATTTCCTAGAACTTCATACATACATCAACCTGAAATTAAAATCATAATAAAATAGAAAATGACATTCAATTGCAATTTCCTTTGACAAAAACATATTGTACGAAAGAAAATTAGAATTTTCTTTCAAGAAGTATTAAGAAAATTTCAAAATCAGCATGTTTTCCAGAAATTCTCAGAAACCATCATATGAACACACTGAAAATTAATTCTCAATAAAATAGCGAATGACATTCAATTGCAATTTTCCTTTGAATGAAACATAATATAATGTCTTATAAACATTTTTCTGAAAGAAAATTAGAAAAAATATTCTATAAAATTTATACAAAATTTTCCAAATCAACATTCATGTTAGTCACAACCTAGCAAATAGTTTGCACATGTTCAATAAATCATCTAATACATACATATGTTGCTCTGATACCACTGTAGGGAAGCCATGGGTCCATGCATCTTGTTCATAGCTATGTAGTGGAAGCATTGGAATCAAAATTCCAATCCCTCGATGTTGATGGTAAAATCTATTTACTTGTTTTACGTTCAAAAACTACAAGTGTACGAGGTCGTGACTTGTAGTTAAAAAGAGCAGATATTAATCCCACAGGAATTAATTCCCAGACACCACTTAATTTAGACAAAACTTTGTTTAAGAAATGAAATTTTTTAATGCAAATAATCTGAAAAATTAAATTAAAATTAAAAGACTAAAACAAAGCAATAGACAATACCAAAGTGCAAAAAAATTGGAATTCAAGAATCTAAAGACTCGAGACTACTTTTTTTCCCTATTTTGTCTCCCTCCTATTTTATTAATTGAATTGTGTCTCACCCTAGATTTCCAAATGTATTAATTTCCCTCTCTTAAGGTGTAATTAATTTTCTTTAATCAAATTAAAGGGAATCAGTTGAACGATCTCTCAACCTACCCAATGACTCTATCGATTCAACTAGTTATTAAACTATCCTATGGGTGATCAATTGAATTTTGTCGAGATCGCTCTTCTAACTAATCAATTAATATTATCATTTATGTATGTCAAGCTTACACTTAGGTTCATAGATCAAAGAACTTAGTTAATCTAATATCATCAATCATATGTATATCACAACATGCTTTCCAATTCTTTCTTTAGGATTATAAGATCACAAAGTATTCGATTCTCATTCACCTTTACTTAATACACATTACTCTCACTTGAATCACATTAGCCATATATGATAACTTTCATTTCTATAACATCTCTAAATTTCTAGAATTTGTCTCGATGATATCAACTATCCATACTTAAGTTATAACTTCCATTATCACTTCGAACATATCACTTATTTAATCGCTTTTTCCATCATCCACTAAGTTCAATTCAAGCTTCATTCAACCTAAGTGCTCATAGGAAAGTACATAACCAGTTGTTGTGTCAAACCACACATGAAAGAAGCATATTTCACTTAATAACCATTCCCATTTTGCAACTTTCCCAAATCTATTTTTAGGTCAATTTTGTATGACCATTTTGAACTAGAAGATGAGGTATTTAGGCAACACCTTCTCTAAACAAATGTTTTTCTATGTATTAAGTTTCTAACAACATCAAGTTAGTGTAATTTTGTTCAGTATTCTGCAAGTTATGCCCAAAATACTAAAGAATGTTTTCAAACAATGACAACACCTAGTACTAAACTTCAAGTTAAATTTAGAAACCCATAGACACAGAATTCAAATTCGACTCCTCTATGAAAAATGTAGCCGTATGTTCTAGCTTATTTTAAATTTAAAATAATCTCATTTGGATAGCTATAGTCTAAGATATGGCTAAAATACAGATGCCTATTCAGTGGAAACACTCCATCTAACATGTTCCAACACAGGGGTCTATCATAGGCAATATTGAGGAAACAATCATAACTCGAGCTCTAGTCACTATTTTCTTAAGACACTTTCACAGAGATCAATTTAAGACCTATATCTGCAACTTTCATTTTTTGAGTTTCTTCAAATTCGGGCTCTAAGGATATGAAAGATAGATCAAAATTTCAACTTACCTTGATAACCTCTTTCCTTCTCCTCTCCTCTCCCCCCTTTTCTCTCCTTCTCTTCTTATTTTCGTTTTTCACTCTCTTCTAACCTTATGACCGACCTTCGCTCTCACTTCTATTGCCCTTTTCATTCATTTTGTCTAGAAAATTCAAAGAAAGTCAAACCAATTTGTGTCACCATTCCATTGGTCCATATGTCACCATTCTATTGGTACATATATTATCCTTCTATTGATCCATATGTTACTATTCTATTGGTCCATGTGTCACTTACTTTAGGCTCCCCATGTAACTCATTTAAGCCTCCATATGTCACTACCTATAAGGCTACACAAGTCACCAATTATAAGGCTACACATGTCACCAATATAAAGCTACACATGTCACCAACTGTAAAGCTACACATGTCACCATTCTATTGCTCCACATGTCACAAGTATAAAGTGCCATTTGTCACAAATTTAAAGGGCAACTTGTCACTCATGTAATCATGCTATTTTTCATCCAATTAGCTAAGCCACTTGTCACTCATTCCCAATGCCCTATGTCACCATTTCATAGGCCTAATCTACCAAAATGTCCATGTATCATTTTTGTCTTGCTCCTTAACATTTTTCCTAAATTTAGGTACACACATCACTTTATCAATTACTCAATTATATCAATATATTCCCAATTCACTAATTATAATCTGTCAAACAAGATTTAAGACATAACTAACACACAATTGCGTCATAATCGTTTAAAATCTTTCATACCCTGGATATGTCAATTGAGTGCATATACTATCTTTACAATGTTTATAAATCATGATTTATGTGTGTATGCAAATATAATGTATGCCAATGAAATGCTATTCATATATTCTCACATGATATGGCTCAACCTAACAATTAATCCTTAAGTGTAGGAACGGGTTACTACAATAAGGTTCTCATTCAAGATGAAATTTTAACTTCCTATCATTTTATCAATGTAGTTACCATTTCTCGAATTTTTTTTAAATTTTCAAAATAAATATAAATTTTTTACCTTGTTAGTCACATTCAAGGTTACACTAGCATTTTTTGATGATATATTCTTCTTCTTTAGGAAACCATGTTTTGAGATAATATATTCTTCATCCCTTTACTAATCATAACGTAATTTTTTTTTAAAATCCTATAAAAATTCAAACCCACTGTTAAACTCCTTATACAACATTAGCTATCAACATTGTTGAATAAGGAATTGTTGTTATGGCAATGCCTTAAAGACAAATCTTAATCAAACATAAATCAATTTTGATTTGGTAAATTCAATAAGACAAGATGGCATGGAGAAGAGAAGGCAAGATAGGGTAAAATGTGCCATTATAGATGTTGGTGGAAATAATCTAATTCAAAGGCTTGGGTAACCTACAAAAAGGTGGAGGACACAAAGGGATGTTAGTGATGCTTTTGAAACAGTTACAAAATCATATAAAAAGGAACAAGAGAATAAGAAATAGTGTGCAATATTACTTGGGACAATCACAAACGATGTTGAATCAAAATCTATGCCATCTGATAGACGTTTCAATGAACTTATTAGTTAAAAAGAAGTTAATGATACTTGACATCAACAACCTTCTTGTTGATATTTTACCATATCATTTTATCCACATACAAGGTGATTTACAAATTTTTTATTCTTGAACTAATTATTTTAGTGGATTATTTATCTTATACTTTAGTTTTTAAGAGGCCCTACTATGATGATTTCTTTAACGTTTTTCTTCGGCAAATTTAATGTTAGTATCTGGTCATCAAGAATAAAGTTAAGTGCTAGTCATGATCTTCTCATATATGTGATTTTAACTTGTTTACATTTAGCTTACAAAGAAGAATTATAAGAGTTATGCAACATTATTTAACATTATATATCCATTACCCTTAAGAATTTTTTCACTAGTTATAGGAGAAATTTAAACATACTGATTGAGTTCCTATTTGGGAACTGAAGATAACAAATTTTATTTTTTAAAATAATTTTAATATATTAGATAAGAGTAAAGGAAAATTTTCGTTCATCTAAGTAATTAAAAATCTAAACATATGTTCAATCAATGAATTGACGTGTGTTAGTAGGGATTGATGAATTGTTAAATCATTATAGGATCATTCTCACAGTACTGATACGAGCCACACCATGATTGAGAATAGGAGGAAGACATTTTTTAAAAGGAACTAAAAATTTTATAGATAAAATATGACCCTTTTACTCCATATAATTATTGAGATTACAATGAATCAAATACAATGTTATTGGACGATACATTGTACAAGGCGTTACTCAATTGAATAATACTTTACCGTATGTCTAATGTATCTAATTTTGGATTGTAATTGATTTCCTTGTTCTAACCTTATCAAACCTAAATATAATTATATCAACATTTCTTTTCAACCATATACTGGAGTTTTTCCACAGCTATACATATAGTAGGAGATGAAAGATTGTAGTATAGCTGATACGTGTTTTATCATAGTATTTTCTCTAATTTAAAGAGTTTATCCTTATCTTATTTTTCTTTAATATTATATTTAGGACTTTTAACATGACTAACTGGTGAGATTTAAAGGTATCTAGATTAATTAATTTTGGATCACAATATCCCTAAATTTTGTTGCTCATAATCCTTATGGTTAACAGTTAATGACAGAAGCGGATACTCGATAGAGTTTTTATTATAGGATTTATCACTAATTGGCGTTGTCATTATATGATGTAATTTTATTACTGAAGAAATGATCACACATTCATGTGATTAACGCAAATTAATTTTTTATTCTATTAATATAACTGCAAACATTATTCATCTAAGTTGGTTTCCATAAATACCAAACTATGTGAAATCAACTGCATCAAATAAATCATATAATTTGACTGATGGTTGATATGATTAAATTATAGTATGTTTTCTAACTGCTAGAGTGTGTTTGTAGTGTTTTCTTAAATGATAATCATATGTTTAGGACTTAGATTTATGTTCTTATAAGTGTTTTGTGTGTTTTATTTTATTAATTATTGTTTAAGGAAACGAATAAGAATTTACTGCTTGATTTAATTCTTGGTAGTGTTTTGGTGTTTTTTATTTGATTAATATTGTTTAAGGCAACAAATAATAGTTTATTGCTTAGTTATTATTCTTTATATTTAGTTTAGTTCTTAATTATTCATCTTATAGTTTACTTTAAACAAAGTTTACAAAAATCGTTGGGTGATTATTACAATCCTCGCGGGACAATATATTTTATACTATAAGTTATGATCTATATACTTGTAGTTAAGAAAATTTTCAATAAAAAATTCAATAAATTTTTAGCGTCATTGTCAAGAATATAGCATCTATTGCAGTCTATTTACCTTAATTTAAGGAATTTAACACTTTTCTTGTCTGATTATAAGTGCATGAACATAAGATCTACAAAAAGTTTGAGTAAATTAAAGGATAAAAATGTTTCTAATATCACTAAGTAAGAGAGAGGGACTTAAAATGTGAGACGTAAAGAAGCAATAAGAGGAACAATGGCGGAGGAATGGAATCAAGGAGAGTGGTAAAGAACTCTGATGGAATTCATAAGATTAGGATTCAATGTAAATCAGTAAGGAATAATGAGACCACTAGTGTAGACCAATACATTTGAAATCAAACCAATATTGTTGAATATGTTGCAAACCAACATTCATTTTTATAGACCAACTTCCTAGAGATACATGACACATTAAGATAACGGGCTATCAAAAGATGCATCCAAGATGAGGCTCTTTCCTTATACACTTAAAGATCGAGCCAAGGCATGGTTAAACTCTCTCAACCCAGGGAACGTCACAATATAGGAGTATTTGATGTAAGCCTTTTTAGATAAATACTTCTCCTTAACGAAGATCACTAGACTCATAAGGAAATCATAAATTTCCAATAAAGCAAAGGGGAATCATTATATGAAGAATGGGAGCAATTCAAAGAGTTATAAAGGAGCTACCCACATCATCACTTGCTAAAGGAGTTCCTTTTGTAAACGTTCTACAATGATGTGAATCCACCCATGTGAAGCACCATAGCTATAGTAGTTGGTGGCTCTTTAATGAGGAAAATAGTTGAAGTATCATATAAATTGTTAGAAAAGATGGAAACAAAAACTGTTTATAGATGTTTGAAAGAAGTAAACAGAAGCAAACCTTTAGAGATTAAAATAAAGTGTTTGTTATATATTCAATGATAGTATTACAAGTTGAGTACCAAATTTATCCAAACAATTAAAAAGCCTAAAAGCAACTTCTTCCAGCCCAACCAAGGTAAATTTAGTATGGATGCAAACTATATGGACAAGAAAATCATGTCTTAGTTGATTGCTTCCTAGTGGAAAAAATAACATGGATTAGCTCAACTTCATGAGAGCACAAGATGGTCAAAGAGGTAATAACCCACCTATTTTAATACCTATAATCCTAGGTAGAAAAATCACCTAAAATTTTCTTGGTCTAATAATGGAGGAAATTTAACAAAATCTTAAGCCCCTCAGAATTTCAGCAAGATAGGAAAAATTCTTTAGAATAAAAAATGGACAAATTGATGGATATTTTAAATTCCAAATTCATGGGCCAAGATGAGAACTAAAAGAGAATGGAAGCTAAATTCAACCAAATTATGAATAATCATGCTTTTTCCATCCATAATTTGAAGATTCAATTGGGCCAGTTAACCATTGCATTGTGTGCATAAAGTATAGGAAGTCTCTTAAACAACATGGAATCTAATCCAAGGGAGTAAATAAAGACCATAACATTTATAACTGTGAGCGAGTTAAAAGAATCTCACAAAGTAGAAGACTAAGAGAAAAGGGACAAGAAAGAAGAGAGAAAAGAGGAAACTTCATATCTTCCTCGCCCTCCATATGCGTTAATGATTCCTTTTCCACAGAGGTTACAAAAGAATTAAATGGATTTGCAATTTGCAAAGTTTGTGGAAAAGTTAAAGAAATTACAATTTAACTTGTCCTTTATGGAAGCTTTCGAGAGCATACCTAAATAGGCGAAGTTTCTTAAAGAAATCTTATCAAATAAGCAAACTAGGGAGGACAATCAAATAGTCTCTTTGACTAAAAGTTGTAGCTTTATAATTACTAGCCATTTGCCTTTAAAATTGTAAAGACCTAGTGATTTTCACTATACCTAATGTTGTTGGTAATTTAGAATTTTCTAAATGTTTATATGACTTAGGTGCAAGTATTAATCTTATGCCTTTTTGAATTTTCGGTAAATTGGAGCTAAGAGATGTGAAACCAACATCTATGCTTATTCAGTTGGTGGATCAATCTATAAAAAAATTGCTTGATGTGGTAAAGGATGTGCGCATAAAAGTAGACAAGTTTATTATTCCTATGGATTTCTTAGTAGAGGATTGAAATTGTCCACCAACTAAATAATTCTTAGTAGATCATTTATAATACAAAAAGAGCTTTGATGTATGTTTATGAACAAAAACTCATTATTTAGATAGTTAAAGAGCGAGATTAATTTAATATAAATAAAGTATTGTTGAATATAAAAGAAAGAAACTTTTGTATAAAGATAGATATAGTGGATGAGTTCACAAAAGAGCAAGAGGATAGTTATAAAAAATGATGTGAGTGATGGGGAAGTAGTAGATAAAGGAAAACTAGGAAAGGAGCAGTTGGGTGATCCATTAATTGCAGACAGAGATCTTAGTGAGAATAGAAGCACCTATGATACCCTCATTGAAAAACCACCCTTTCTAAAGTTGAAAACAAATAGGAAATAAAAAAAAGAGTGGTGGAGACAATTAGAAAGAGCATGAGAGCCATGGGATGGAAAATTTTGGGCATAAGTAGCATTAACCTAATGTAATACAGTATAGGATCTTAACATTCAAAAGAGGAATTGGTTAACAAATTAAGCTAAAATGGTCAAGCTAGTGACCTTAAAATTAACATGTTATGTTTCATTTTTTTAATTGTGTTCATTTTTTGCCTTATTTTTATGATTTTCCAGCGAGATGAATTGATTGATGTTCATGGCAATAAGTGTATCCAAGTTCCTTTTCTAATGCTACCACCACCATTATTTTTACCCTTATTTTTATTCATTTTATTTTTATTTATATATTGTTTATATATGTTCTTTTAATTGTATATCATTTTCCCTATTAAGAATAATGTGTTGTTCAAGTGTGGGGACATATATGCAATTTAATATCATTTGAGTATGAATTTGCATTTGCATTATGTTTGTTTATTAGCATTGTGATAGTGTTTTAAGATTGTGTAAACATTTGTTGCATGATGTGTGCATTATGTGAATATGTCAATGGAATGAAATCAAAAGGAATTTGCTTATCTATGATGATCACTTAATTTATGAAGAAACATTAGGTTGTAAACTTTGTGTTTTCAGTGTTTTTGAGACAAATATGCACGTTGATTAGAATATTATAGGCAAAAGGGTCATTTTTGACCCTAATTTTTTTGTCAATCAATAAGTTTGACCCAAAAATTTCAAAGTGAACAATTATAACCCTAACATTTGCAAAACATTAAAGTTTAACCCCACCCTAATGGAAAATTCAAATGACCTTGACACTTGAAAAATATTTTTCATTGAAATGAATGGGTCCCCTGTGCCATGTCAGTGTTGATGTGGCAAGGTAGGACCAAAATTTTAATTGAATAAAAGAAAATGTTAATTTTATAATTAAGTGTAAGACCCACTATTTTATTAAATGTTAAACAAACCTTAACACTTTATTTTTTTAAAGCAAAGGGATTAGATTAATGGCCTTCATCATTTTGTTTACAGTTTCTTTGGAATTCCTCTAACCCTTCCTCATTCTTCTGACCCTCCCTCATCATATTTTGTTTGAGTTTGCAATTTGTTTACTCTGTTTTCTTCTCGTGTGAGTGGGCAACATATGATTATAGAAATTTTTGGACTACCTCCCCTCATGATCTTAAGTTCACAGGTAGTATAGATTTTTATCAAGTTTATATTGCTAGTTGCATTCCGAAGCTAAAGCTTAGAGATCTAAAAAACCCACGTCAAAGGAAGAATGGTAGGTCTAGTGGGTTTAATTGCATTGCTAAAAGTCTAAAACATCAGAACCATTTTGGTGGTGTTCCTATGGGAAATGGATATGAGGCTAGAACTACATCAAGAAGTAGAAATAGGAAAAAAATAACTTGTTCAATATATTTGGAAGCCCAAGTCCTTTACATGATATCATCATTTGTTGGATTGATCAACGTGAAGTGTACTAAGGAGAAGGTATAAAGCGTCTTCAACTACTTATTGTGGAACTAATTTGTTCTGGAATTTTCTACCCCCAAGGATATGTTAGGCAACTGTGGAATAATGGATACAAGTGGTTTTGTAGTTGACATTACTAGACGAAAAGACATTATCAAATCTTGAAAGAACTTCCTGGATAGTTCATCCATGATGTTTTGGTAGAGGCGAGGGTTGCTGAAGATTTAGAACTTTTGGAGGCCTTACATATTTATTGAAATGAACGCCATCTTCTAGTTCATGGTCATATGTTTGAATAGTATCCAAATTCACTAAAATCTAATATATTTATGCAAAAGAAAAACCATCATTTAGTAGTTGGAAATGATGATCTTTCATTAGCTACTTTTGATCTTTTGAAGCCATCTAATGCTCTGAATTCAAATAGGTTCAAGGTCAGTGCTAATCTTAATAAACTAATGGCCTCCATTTTTGTACTATTGCAGCTTCCAAACTGCTTAACTTTTTCAAAAACAAGACTGGATGAATCTCATAGGGATGTTAAAAGTTCTGTTAATTTAGTAGAAGGTACGCCTAGGTGTGAAGATTGTAGGAAAGTAAAGAGACATAAGTTAAGTGAAGGAAGGAGCTTATGCCTTCAAAGACATTCTCCAACATTAGATGTTGAAGATGGCTAGTGGGTAAGAAACGAACCGAATTTGAGAGATTATTCAAAAGTTGATCTAGACGATAAACAAAATGATGAAGGTGGGTCCCACACATAACACTAAAATTAAAAATTTCTTTTATTTAATTAAAATCTAGGTCCCACATTTCTGTATCACGCTGACGTGGCATAGGGGACCACTCATTTCAATAAAAAATATTTTTCAAGTGCTACATCAATGCTAACCTAGCACATAACAAAATCGTTTGAATTTTTCAATAGGATTGGGTTAAACTTTAATGTTTTTCAAATGTTAAGGTTATAATTGTTCACTCCATAATGTTTGGCTAAAACTTGTCAACTGGTGAAAAAGTCAAGGTCACAATGACCCTTTTGTCAATATTGTACTTATTATATCAATTTATGACACTTGTTTGGATACACTTATGATAGGTAATTTTAAATTAAAACCTCTTATCCTGCAATTATACAGATCGAAAATCACAGTACAAATAGGTATCGTCCCACGGAGATTGGTTAGTCACTAAAATGATCCAAATTTTGTGTTGTTTAAAAAACTAAAATAATTAGATTTGAAAGATCCAAAATATAAAAATTAAGAGTCATACATATACATTTTAGGGTTGTCACAAAAGAAAGAACACAAATTTAGAAAATGGTGAATCAAAGTAGCAATTTAACAACTTAGGATTGTCATTACCTAACTATGTATTCTCTCACTTTAGCAATGTTCATTATGTTTAGTCCAAAATTTCCTAATATCTTGGTTCTTTCACTCTCATTACTTGAATCAAATAAGCCCTGTTTAATGAAGTAAATGGATTATGTAAGCTCTCACTTCCCATTTTTCACTTAACCATTAAAAGGAAATGAACAGATTTTTGGACAGCCACTTTTCCATTTAAGATCTCTCTCCAAATGGCAAGGTAACTTGATATATGGAGTATTCTTGGTGTAAGCCCACACTCATGGCATTTACTAACGTATTTCTTAACTCCATATCTCTATGTAAGCTAAGTATGGACAGCTATATACCATAAACATCAAACACATCTATAACATTGAATAAAGTGAGGTCCTACATAGTTTAAGCAACAACAACCCTAATAACTACTTAGAAATCCATCAAAATCTCATCCAACATGTTCATATCCATACATCTTTCTCAATCAAAAAAAGTACAACAAAGAAGCAAGAAAAGAGAAGAAGTAGGCTTATATGTTGAAAAGCAAAGCTGGAATTCCATGGTGGCAGCTTTGTGTCTCCTTGAAATCCTTTTATTCGACCTTGAATTCGTTTGTTTTTCTCCTTAAAAAATACATTCTTCTCTCTCCCTTAGATGTATTGCACGACTTCCTTGTTTCTAGGGTTTAAAATTGAGTTTATATACCCCATTTAATGCTTAAAACGACGTAGGAAGGAGGAAATTGCAGGCTGGAATTTTTCAGAAAACCCTATTTTCTGTTTTGACTTCAATCCATGATACCATATTGATTTCTTATCCAAATTGGGCCGTTATTTCACCAATTTGAAACTGAATTTCTCCTCTTTCTTTTGGATTAAAAACGAAAAAAATCCAATAGGGTTGTATCTTGCGAAAGCTTAACATTGGTGTTGGGTTGACCCAGGAAAATTCCAGTTTTCTTTGGGTCACATGACTTGCTTTCTCTTTGGTTCTTCTATCTTTCCATCCCTTAAAATCACCTTTAAACCTATTGATTAACAATAAAATTAATCACTTAATCATGCGCAAAACATATGTAATTAATACCAAAATAATGTAAGAAAAAGACGCACAACAATGCCATGCAAAATTCATGCAAAACCTAGTATTAAAGACCTAATTCACGCACATTCATGCATATTCACATACACTCATACATAATCATGCAATTATATGAAACTAAGACAAAACATAAGTTAAACAAGTTAACAAAAATCAATTTCTCACAATTAACTAACAAATTATCATAAGAAAAGCATGTACAAATGTCACCTATCACAGTTCAACTCCGACTTCAGTTTCAGGTTCGAGCTCATCTCCTAACTCATTATTAACATATTCTCTTTTACATTTTTTGAAAGGAAAAAGAGTTAAAACTTCTTATAATATGGAGTTAGATAAATATTTTTTTTGAAGATTGTGTTCCTAAAATTGAAGGTGAGAACTTCGATATATTGTTATGGTGGAAGAAAACTGGAAATAATTATCTGATCTTGCAAGTCATCGAACGAGACTTATTAGCTATTCCAACATTCACTATTGCTTTAGAGTCTACATTTAATACTAGTGGTCGGGTTATTACTCATCCTCATGCTCAACTTCATCATCACACTATGAAAATCCTTATGTGTGCTCAAAGTTGGTTATATAATGAAGATATTGATGGTAAATTCTTTTCTTTTTAATATATTAATTTTATCTATTTTT
>JAOTAY010000005.1:20341477-20363283 GCA_025629805.1 Erythroxylum baracoense
GTTTCTCAAACTTTATAATTAAGTCCAACTTAATTAAATTGATTTTTCTTTCACAAATTGCTCTTTAATGTGTGACCTATTAGGTTCCTAATATATTGGCAATGATTATAAATTCTAATTCTAATTCTAATTCATAATTAGAATTAAATAAATTAAAACTAGTTTTAATTTTTCTTTAATTCTCTAATTAAACAATTTATAATCATAGATCAAGATTAACGTCTAGCAACATGTCATGACCACCTAAATATCAGGAATGTCAAAGTGGTTTGATTTCATGGATTGTTATGATGTATAATTTATTCCTTTCATCATTCAATACTCTAATTGGACAGAGTATGGATATAGTGTTTACTGTTTTGGTCTAATCAGGTCCGTTCTTGCTAATTAGTAATTGATTTATAATTGATATTTGAAAATGCCTTTTTAAATATCAATTCACTCTGGCCAGAGAATTTTATAAATTACTACTAATCAAGAATAGTGAAAAATTCTCTCCAATTACTTTAGAGTGACGAATCCTTTACTGACTTATTGAACTATCTCCATATGGTTCATATCACATCCAAGTACTACCGATTAAATTATCCTAGGACAATTCATAAGTAGTATCAAAACATAGTAATTCCCACACGAGATACCTTGGTAATCTCAAGTCTAATGATCAATTATACAACCATCATTATGAGAAAATCTACAGACATATAAGTAATATTTCATTTGGGATTCTCATAGTCGGGTCAGTTCAGTGACTTATTCTCTAATAATCACCCACACATTAGTTTATGTATCTTCATACTTTAATTTATGAGATCAATTACTTTCTTTATAAGAAAGAAACATAATGTGTGCTAGTTTTACCATTTCACCAACATCCCGTTTTGATGAAACTACAACTAAGAACATTTAGGAATAATACGTAAATTTAAATTAAATATCAAAATTATGATCTCATCATAATCTCAAATATATATTAATTATTCCAAGGATTTTATCTTTAAGTATTAAAACATCAAATGTAATTAATACATAAAGATAAAGAATGCCTCTATTAATAATTTTGTCACTAAACTATAACCAAAGTAATTGGCTGTAGGGCATAAACCAACACTATTAACCATTGTCAATAAAAGCATGTGAAAAATTAGAGAAAAAAGAAGAGTTTGGTATCTCTAATAATGTGTTTGATAATAAGTATTGAAAAGGAAAGGTATGTTAATTATCTATCAACATATAACATCGATTGCCAATAAGGAATATTTGATAACTTTAAACTATTAAAAAAGATATGTTAAAAGTAGAAGTTGTGTTTAAAAATTCAATTGGGATCATATTATGAATGCAAGGGAATAGTTTTCATAATTTTTTTTAAGGATCAGTTAATAAAATAACTTGAAACAATAATTAGAAAATAAAAAAGATTAAAGATAAACTTGAATTAAGTATCATATAATATCTTTTCTTCTTTGATAAACAACTCAACCATAAACTAATAAAATATCTAGTTTATAATGACATTTATATAATAAAGAAAGAGAATTCTAATATCGTATTTGATATTCTTAAAATTTATAATTAATTCTAACTTGATTTAAATTAATTTTCTATCTTTAATTGTTTTATATGTGTGATTCATTAAGTTCCTAATATGTTGATAATAATTTTAAATTATAATTAAAATTAGCCAAATTTAAACTCTTTTTAATTTATTTTTAATCATCTAATTAAATAATTTATAATTATAACTAAAAATTAAAGTATAACAATATATCATCACTATTAAAATATAATGAATGTCAAAGTACTTTAACTTAACCTATCCATTTATGATTATAATGTATAATTTAATAATTTTGTCATCTAATATTCTAATTAGACATAGAGTATGTAATTAGTATCTACTCTATTTAAATTCAACCATATTCTTTTTTGCAAATTAGTGCTTAATTTATAATTGACATTGAAATTATTCATTTCAGATGTCAATTTACTTTCGCCAAAGAATTGTCACTTCATTACTAATAAAGAATAATCGAATATTCTTCCTAATATTTTAGGATGATGAATCTTTTATTAACTTTTTTACATATCTCCATATAATTTATACTATATCAATGAACTATATGTTGAAATCTATCAAAAGAATAGATCATAAGTAATATCAAAATATAATAATGTCTATATGAGATAGTTTAGTAATCTCAAGTTTAGAGATCGATTATACAACAATTATAATAAGGGCATTCACAGATACTAGTAATATTCTAATTTGAGATTTTCATAATCGGGTTAGTTTAATGAACTTATTCTCTACTAAGCACCCATATATTTTTAAGTATTTTTTATACTTTAATTTATAAGATACAAATACTTTTTTTATAAGAAAGAAATAAAATATGAGCTAGTTTTACCATTCTATCAATATCTCGTCTTGATGAAACTATAATTAAAAATAATACCTAATTTCATATTAAATCTCATAATCATGATTTTCTTATAATTTCAATTACTCAGAAATTATTTTATATTTTTATTTTCAATATTAAATATAATTAACAAAATAAATGAAGATAAAGGATATGTTTATTAAATGAATTAATATTATCATGCATAACTTTCAACCATTTGATTGGCTATAAGAGAACAAACTAAAAATATATAATATGTTTTAATTTTACCGTTCTATCAAATACTCATCTTGATTGAACTATAACTAGGAACAAATTATGAATAATACTTAAAATCTCATAATTTTGATTTCATTATAATTTCACTTACACATTAATTATTATAGGGTTTTATCTTGCTATTCAATACAATATATAATTAATGAAATATATAAGGATAAAAAAAAGTGTTTGTTAAATAAATCAATAATATCATATATAAATTGCAACAACATAATGACTCTAAGGAAATGAACTATATTTCACTTCTAAAAACCAATTGCTTATATATCTAATATTATATCTATCTATAATATTATCGTGTTTTTTTAGACATTAACTTAATGAGAGGATTTCCAAGATTCTCTTTATTGGCACTCACTATAATGTACTATCTTTTTGCTCAACTATCTCCTTGATCAAATGAAAAATTTTTAGTACATCCTTGGATGAGATTTTAATTCCTTTGCTTACACAAAGTACTATTATTGTTACAGTACAATATTATTAGCTAAATAATTATCGAAATCACACTAAGTTTGATGATAAACTTTTCAATCTAAACCACTTCCTTTACTACCTTAAACACTAAAATGCACTTGACCTTAGTTGTATAGAATCAACTATAACTGGTTATTTATAACTCTTCCAACTTACCACATCACCATTTAGAGTAAAGATGTTACATGATTGTAATATAATATCATCGTGATCGAACTAAAAATTAGCACATAAATAACCTTGAAATCTTAGTTTAGCTCACCAAAAAATTATATTTACTTCTTCTCAATTATTTTAAGAATAAAAATTTATGGAATATCCTTCTTAAATACAATTCTTCTTGGACTGTGGTTCATATGAGTGAGAAGGTTTGGTTTGGATTCAAGTTTGAGATAGACCTTAGGGCTTCTACTTAGTTATGGCATGATAAATGGAGCATTTTTGGTCCCTTACATAATGTCACAAAACTTACTCCTTTTAAGAGTAACATCCCAAACCATGCTTTAGTTAATTTTCTTAGTAACATATTAGTGCTTCAGCAAATAGTAATGACATCACTCATTATCCATCTCTTTATTTTTAATCTCAACTCCAACATAGAGGATTCTATTAAGTAGTGTAAACATCTCTATAGTTTATTCTCTAATGCCTCTTGCAAATATTACTGAGGAAATCAGCTCCAAGGGTAAATAGGCATAAGAAAGCTTGGCTTAAACAAGTTAGCCCTATACTGTCCTTCATTCTCTAGGGTATGTTTGATTGAGGGTTTATTAATAAAATAAAATGGAATGTAATATTATTCATCATTTGAGAGGAGGGTTTCTAATGGAATAGAATGAGATAGAATGGAAGAGGAGGATTTTATATTACATCTCATTCCATCCTAAACAGTAAACCTCCGATTTGGGGAGTTTAGGATTGAATGTAAAATGATGAACAACTCTACTCTATATTACATTATAAGCCCTTCAACCAAACATCTCACTATATTAAATTATGAATCATTCCATCCCTTCTAAATAATAAATTTCTAATATTACATATATTTACGTTCCATTCCATTCTATTACATTTCATTCCATTAAAAACTTTACTTCTAACCAAACATAGCCTTAGCTCACTATAAGGGAGAGGTTGAGAACTTCAAATATGCTGAGAGGAATTCTAGGTACACCAAATTCTTGTGCACTTTGTAATCAAGAAACTGAATTTATTGAACATCTTTTCTTCAAATGTAGCTTCGCCGCCTACATTTAAGAAAGAATCCAACTTTTTTACAACTTAAGCTCCCCTCTTCGGAGTTGGCAAGGTTTGATCAATTGATTAAGTCAAAAACACAGGATAGGTAAAGGGTGACATGGTAGATTATACAATTCTTTTGGCAACGTGATTTACGCTTTATGGAAAGGAAGAAATTAAATGGTTTTTCTTCATAAATCAACTCAGAAGTATAGTTTATTGCTAGAGTTGTGGGGATTGATTAGGAAGCAATTAATTGCTTATCAAATCCATCACAAATGCAGGGAAATTGTTGAACTTACTTGCCGATGATTAATTTTTACAATACATTGGAACTTGCAAGAACATACTTAGAATAAGGTCACAAGACTAAATGTTCATTAAAATTAATTCTCATTTCAACCTAGATTGTTCAGCAGTAAGTTCTTATAGTTAAAATTTTATCATAATTAAAATACTAATTAGAATTAAAAAGATCTTAGTCATCTCCTGATTTAAAACTTGAACCTTTTGTATCTTCATTTTGGAGTTATTTATTATAATTTGTTAGCTTATAAAAGACTTTCTTATTATTTTTCATTTAAAAATTTACGGTATCTTATGCTATGAGAAATACAAGTTAGCCTTTCCATTATCGTCTTAAATTTTTAGTGAAAATTAAATTATATTAATCCATTAATTTGTTATTTATTAAGAAACCCAATTAGTGGAGTTATTTATTATAATTCTATAATAAATGTTAAAAACTATTATCGGTAAAGCTATACTAACTTAGTTTGAGTGAAGAACTGAAAATGCAAATCAATATAAGAAATCAGACATCGAAAAGCAACAGAGCAATAAAATTTATATTATTTTTTATATTATTACTCACTAGGTGCATTAGATTCTTCCGTGGAAGTTGTTTTCACCGCAAAGGAAATACGAGATTAAATTGAACGAAGGAAATATTTTTTATATGTATTTTGTTTTATTTTATCTTAATTTCTTTTTTCCGTCGATGTTATAACCTTATCGACATTGCAACCAGTAGGGTACACCGCGAGTCCGAGCCTCGAGGGATTAGCTTCAGCAGGTACCCGTTAACCGTACAAAGAAACTCTTCTCTTTCTCCCGACATTTTTCAACTGTTATTGACGATGATTTTATCCTAATCGTATGTGGTGCTTTATTCTATTTCTGTGCTTTGTGCTCTGTGCTTTGCTTAAAACGAATAGAACCCAATCGAGAAGATGCGAACGAGCTGCTGGGTTTTGGTTAGGCTGAGCTAGTATGTAAATATTGTGGGGCATTAGGAATATGAGGCCGGAACATTCATTTAGGTTATGTATGTATTATGCAGTGCGATTGTCTTGGTTCGTTGGAGAGTGCTGTTTTTGTTTCTGGTTTTGCATTTATCGGGATGGACTTTTTTGGGCCAGGTAATGCATTACGGATTCATGTACAGAACAACAATTTGTTTGTTGGCAGGGGGAATAAAAGATTTCGATTATTTAGCAAAAAGAAATGTTTGTTTGAGTCGGTATATACTCTTTCTTGTTTGGAAATGTAATCTTCACGGAACAAGGCCTTTTGCCTATTGTTTGACAGACGATTCCAATGGCATTAACGATGACAACGGCAAGTGGGTTGGAGAGTAGATGGAGTATGGCATCCCTTAAATCAGCTCTTCCTTCTCCTTATGTGACCGCAACACTTCCACTATGCTCATCCTCTTTACATTGCCAAGGCAGACTAAGCCTCTCCCTACGCAAGCCACCTCAAGTCATTCGGTCTTTTACTGGCCTTTCTCCTCTAAGTCATTTCCTCTCCATTAACTTTGTGGGTAATTTCTCCAATTTCCTTCTGTTTCCAATTTGTTATCTAATGCAACTTTCAGATTTCAATCTTTACAGTCATCGGTTTGATTTTTCCCTATCCACGTTTGTTGTCTTGTAGTTCATTTGTTAGATGCTCACTCCTATAAGATTTTTCATACGATTCATTGCCATATCTGTCAAACTCAAAGATTAGTCTTAGTCCCAAACTTTTAGCATACCATGCACTCAGTCTGCTGTTACTTTCTTGTAGACCACACCAGTTCTGAACATCGTTTCACAAATGTGAATAATGGTTTTCGAATTTTTGCTATGAGGCATGGCAGGCGGGTCCCCAAGCTAAACCGGCCTCCTGATCAACGTCGGGCTCTCCTCCGAGGCCTTACCACTCAGCTCCTTAAACATGGTCGGATCAAAACCACAAGAGCAAGGGCTAGTGCCATGAGAAAGTATGTTGAGAAAATGATCACTTTGGCTAAAGATGGATCTCTCCACAAAAGGAGACAGGCTCTAGGCTTCGTCTATGAAAAACAGATTGTCCATGCCTTATTTGCAGAGGTTCCGGATAGGTATGGGGAAAGAAATGGTGGGTATACTCGAATTATTAGAACTCTGCCAAGACGAGGTGACAATGCCCCCATGGCATATATTGAACTTGTGTAGGTATGGACATGTTTTCCCCTGTTTTTGCTGTTTATTACCAAGTCTAGTGACATTGAAATGCGCCTTACGCTTAACTCAAAATACTCTCTTCAGTCCTACTCTATTGTCTATTAAATGATTAATAGGATCATTCCGTGATGACTAGGTTCAAGTTTATACAGGATTGATCTTACAAAGTTTAATGTTAAGAGTGGCTTGTGATTATTTCATGTTGAAAAATAATGCCGAAGGACGTCAAAACAAAGCTTGGAAACCGTGGCAAGAGCATTGATGTAAACTTTTGGGCTTTGAGCGAACCTGAAACTGATGACATCTTTCGGCTCAGTTCTCTTTTTAATCTCTCGCCCTGCCCTGTCGAGGATTTTGAGGGTGTAGCTGTTGATGATTAATTAGTTGGGATAAGTGACAATAAATTAACAATTGACGGAGCATTTTTAATAACTGATTTGAAGCTACTTTAAAGATAAGTCCATTAAACCTCAGGTTTGTGGGAAAACACATTTTGGAATGAAAGCTTAATGAAGATATAAAATTCAGTATGTTTCCGAGCTTACTGGGATCACTCTCAGCTAGGACAGAAGAACAGTGATAAAACAGTAACCATCCAGTGCCATGTTTGTGTGAATTACAATTAGGGGGCGGTTAGTTCGCGTAGGGGAAAGGTAATAGGAATGAGAATGAATATAGTGAGGAATAAAAATGGATATTATTAGTATAATTATGATGATTGGTTAAGAGGAAAGAACGATTACTATTACCATTGGCAGTAGTTGGTTTGTAAAAAATATTGAGAAATAAAAATTTATTAGATTTTAATTTATTTATTTATTATAATTTAATTAATTATATTGTAATTAATTAATTACAACATGTTGATTAATTAAAAAATTGTAATTAATTTTAATTAATTATATTGTAGTTAATTAATTAATTATATTTTAATTAATTAATTAATTAATAATATTTTAATCAATAAATAAATTATATTTTAATTAATTATATTGTAGTTAATTAATCGTTAATAATATTTTAATTAATTATATTGTAATTAATTAATTAATTATAATATTTTAATTAATGAATAATTATATTTTAATTAATAATAATATTTTAATTAAATATAATGTAATTAATTATATAATAATAATAATTTAATTAATTATATCGTAATTATTTCATCGTAATTAAAAAATTACAAATACACTTAAAATAAATATTTATACAATTATAAAATAATTAATGAATTATATATTTCCAATCATATTATACCGTAGGAATATTTTGGTCATTGATACTACTTTTTTGTTCTGTCCATTGCAACCAAACACATTTTGTCCTCCAGACGAAGACAAGTTTTTCTGTTCTGTCCTTCATAACCAAACAACTTACTGTCTCTAATTTTTGTTCTGTTTTGTCTCTAAATTTTTGTTCCATTTCATTTCTATATCTTGAAGCCAGCAACCAAACAAACAGTTACTCTTGACTCTTAAGACTATTCTCGGTCTCCTCCGACCACCGAGTCATTCACACTTTTTCTTGTCGACTTTGATCAGCAAGTTCTGATTCAGAACACATTACTCTCGAACTCTTCCCAACGGCCAATGGAAGAAAAACATCCCACCATGACCGACCACGACCACGACCACCGTCACCACCACCACAACCGACCACACCGGCTCTCACTCCCTCCCCGGTCCGCCACTTTCAATTCCACTTTGACTGCCTCGTCCTCCAGACCCTACCCTCCGTACCCGTCAAATCCGGCCACAACTCCAACGCCAACTCCGTCGAAACACCGTCTTTCCTCATCCCTCTCCTTTCCCTCCAGAACCCTACCACCCTCAGCAGTGGCCTCTTCAAAATCATCACTCTCATTTCTCTTCCTCCTCCTCTTCTCTCTGCGCTCGCTGTACTCTCTCCTCCCCTTTTTACGATCATCCCCTTCGTTCTCTCTGTTTCCTTTTTCTTTCCTCGTTTCTCTCTCGTCCTTCCTTCTCTCTCTAGCCTTCTCTCTTCTCTCTTCTCCCTCCCCTAAAACCCCTTTTCACTTCAAAAACCCTAAGCAACCCATTTTCTCTATTTCTTCAATTTCCCCTTCTCAACACAGGCTTTTTCTCTGGAAATCGATCTTGCTCGCTGTTGTCTTCCTCCTCAGATTTCAAGCGCTCAGATATTGTGGTACTGCAGCTATGATTCTTGCTGAATTGTCTGGAAACGTTGCTGCTCGATGTTTTTCCGAGAGGAGGAAGCGGAATGTGGGCGTGAATCGAATGGGGGCTGGTATCGGTGGTAAGAATTATGGCTTTTTGGCGCTCTTAGTTGGGTTGTTCTTGTTATCGTTGAGTTGGGATCGGATTGATTGTTTTCCTCTATCGACCTCGTTTATCGAAAAATATGGGGTTTCTGTGTTTCCTAGGGAGCGTTGTGTAAGAACTTGGCCTATGCTGTTACCATTTTTGTCTGGGTTTTTGGGGTGTTACGAGTCTGTGTCGATGAATTGGGGAACAATTAGGCAATTGGGCCAAAAAAGGGTTCGGTTGATTTCTCTGTTTTATACTACTGTTTTGCTGTTTATTCCTGCCGCTGTGAGTTTTGCATTGTTGGAGCGAAGTGATGATGATGTGTCAATGTGGAACTTGGGTTGGCCTTTGGCTAATACTGTTGTTTTTGGAGTGCTTTTATCTGAGAATTACGGTGATGTAAAGCAAGTGAATGCTAACGATTTCCAGAGGGAGTTTTTGGTTACCTTTGTTTGCACAATTGTTTTGGAGCTGTTTTATTTCCCTGAACTTTCACTTTGGGGGATTTTGTTAAGTGGAGTCTTGCTGTATATTGCTGTTAGGAAGTTGGATCCTGTTTATTCAAGTTATATTGAATTGGGTTTGGAATCATCCGAGTCATTTAGTTCTTTGATAGTAAAGCCTATCCGCCATATTTTAAGTGAGAGAAAGTCTCGAAAGATTGCTCTTTTTCTTATGATTAACACGGGTTATATGATTGTGGAATTTGTGGCTGGGTTCATGAGTAACAGTCTTGGATTAATATCAGATGCTTGTCATATGTTGTTTGATTGTGCTGCTTTGGCAATTGGTCTTTATGCTTCCTACATTTCACGATTGCCAGCCAATTCTCAGTTTAACTTTGGGCGTGGGAGGTTTGAGGTACTGTCTGGATATGTTAATGCTGTTTTCTTGGTTCTTGTTGGTGCGCTGATTGTGGTGGAGTCGTTTGAGAGGATTTTGGACCCTCAGGAGATATCAACTAGTAGTCTGTTGGCAGTTTCAGTTGGGGGACTTGTGGTGAATATTATTGGTTTGGTCTTCTTTCATGAGGAGCATCATCATGCTCATGGTGGTTCTGGATCATGCTCTCATTCTCAATCACATACTCATTCCCATTCTGATTCTCATACGCATTTCCACTCCCACTCTCACTGTCAACAGCATCATCATCATCATTCACATAGTCATGTTGCACATCGAAAGGATCATGAAGATATCTCTGTTTCCCATGACTGCCATAAAAATTCAACAACTGACCATGATGATCACAAGCACAGTGATAATCACCTAAACTGTGCTAATCATTTTCATGATCACGATGATCACTCTAACCATCATAAAGCCCATGAGCATTATAATCATGGTGATGCTCCCAAGTATGTCAAAGGAAGCTTAATCCATATTCATGCCAATCCTCAACAGGCAGATCACAAAAGTGATTTTTCCTCTGGAAGCAATAGTTTACAACAATCAAAAGTGGCATCTAATGAGAAGAGAAAAGAAAAGCATCACCATCTTCACATTGACCACAACATGGAGGGAATCTTTTTGCATATTCTTGCGGACACTATGGGAAGTGTTGGAGTTGTTATATCGACTCTTTTAATTAAGTACAAAGGATGGCTTGTTGCTGACCCTGCTTGCTCAATATTCATTTCTGTTTTGATTATATCTTCTGTCATTCCATTACTTAGGAATTCTGCTGAGATTTTGCTGCAGAGAGTTCCTCGGGCTCATGAGAAGGAGATAAAAGAAGCAATAAATGATGTTATGAAGATAGATGGAGTGCGTGGTATTCAGAACTTTCATGTTTGGAGTTTCACTAACACGGATGTCATTGGGACTTTGCATCTTCATGTTTCAGTAGAAGCTGACAAACCTTCTTTAAAGGCACTTGTTTCACATATATTTCTAGATGCTGGAGTTAAAGATTTGACCGTTCAAGTGGAATGTGTCAAGTAGATATTACAGTCAAGGTTGACCAGTTGCACTATATTTGGGGAAAAGTAGCCTCTCACCTTAATCACTGGATGGGGGTCAATAAAGGTTACCTGTTTCTTATACCAACACTCGTGGATTTAATTGCATTTTACCATGTGGCGCCAAAGAAGATGGATTTCATCCAGCACTGTGTTACTGTTTGCTGTTTTCCTTATCCGGGCTCATGACTGCACTACTGAACATGCACTCCATCAGTTGACCAATGTCGAAAGAAGCATATGGTCATTGTAACATCCTAATCCTTTATTTGCCTGGTAGAAAATCCAGAAATTTATGTATTTGCGTAATGCTTCTAGAGCGAGGTGACGGGGATGAATGGAGGCAAGGAAAGACAAAGGAATAGAAAGAATTGCCCCAATTCTAGAAACATATTGTCTTTGTGCATGACAGTAACTTCCAAATAATCGTTTATAGAAGTGTAAGTTATAATTCAAGCACAAATTTTGCGTGCTTTTCCGTTCCATGAAGTTGAATCAACTTTAATTTTAATGTCATTTTTTTCCCAACGAAAGCAAATTTCTGAGGTTATGTCAAAATCATCCAATGAGAAGCTTGTGAGGCAAACAACCAAGTATGGCGCATGTGCATATGTTTTTACTTTTATAAACGAAAATTCACCTATGGTTCATCCTTATTTCAAAATTTAAAATTTTAAAGTTTCTTGAATGACAGTAATTTTCGAGTTTAGATCGGAAATTAAAAGTTACAAAATCAAAACATCTTTTGTAAGGTGGGTTTATAATGGGCTAAGTTGGGTCAAATCCCCGAGGCTTGCATGGAAAAAAATTTATTCCGAACTCTAGGTCTAGTTTAGAATTGATAAAATTAGCCCAAATTGATTTGAGCATTACATTAGATTTGAGTTTCGGTTTAACAGTAAATACGGGTTTTGGCCCGAACCTTTCGTAAGGCAATTCGAGTTTAGCTTAAAATTTGGTCGAATTTGAATAATCTAAACCTAAGTTCAAGTTCGTTTGGAACATTAAAAATGACTTCGTTTTTATCTTAAATTTCTTAAATTATTGACAAAAACATTGTTATTTTAAGTTAGGTCCATTAACAAGTACAAGTTTGGTTTTAACTTAGGTCAAATCAAGCTTGACTTATTAACTTTAGGTCGGACATGTCCGATTGTTATGTCTATTTGGAAGGTCCATCTAGAGCAACCCAAATGCTCATTTCGAAATGATATTTTTAATTAATTTTTCAAAATAACACTTCTTGATCTTTAAATTAAAAAAGGTAAAATTTAATTAAATTTAAACTAATCCGTAATTTCATGATGACTCGAATTCTTACTAATTTATTTAAAGAGATTTGTTAAACTAAAGATTAAACTCAAGTCAAATTAAACTTGAATACTTGAATTTAAGTTTGAACTTAATCCATACTCGAATTAAATTAAACATAAATAGTCGAATTTAAATTCGAACATAACTAAACTGGATTTAATTCATTCTTTGACTCAAAATAGGTCGAATCAATACTAAACTAATTTGTAATCCTTATTTAAGGGCTTGAATGAATGGGTTAGATTTAACCCATTAATTCGTTCTTTGACTTAATGAGTTAAATCCAAAGAATGGATTTAATTCATTCTTTGGATTTAATTCATTCTTTAACTCAAAATAGGTCGAATCAATACTAAACTAATTTGTAATCCTTATTTAAGGGCTTGAATTAATGGGTTAGATTTAACGCGTCTAATTACACCAGCAGATTAAGCCTTTGGAGTCCACTAGTCTCATGTATGAAATCCCAAGACAACTTTGTATCATAACCATTTCCTTAGCAATTTTTTACTTCTTACAATTCCCGATTCCAAACAAACCATAAAACTACAAGCCTTCGGCCCATTAATAAAAAATAAATATAAAAAGAAGAAAAGATACTTTTAAGTAACGTAAAGCAAAATATTATAAGAAAAAGGATAAAAACTTAGAATAGCTATATTTAAAAGAAATAAGAAAAAGAATAAAAAGTTACTGAATGTCAATATTATTATTGTAAAGAAAAAGGACATTATGCTAATAAACATCCTAAAAGATTTAATAAAAATAAAATTGAAATAGATGATGAAATAAATGAAATGATAGATTTTATTAGAATTAATACTTTTGAAGAATGCTCTTTCTAAAGAAAGCATTTTTATAATAACAGATACAGAATCTGAAGAAACTTCAAATTCTGAAATAAATAAGTAAAATAAAAGAATCTTTTAACACTCAGGGTAATAATCAAATAATACACAATATATTAGAAATATCTAAAATACACGGAGATTACAGTTAAGAAGTTCTTATTAATAAAAAATGCTTAAAAAGATTCAAAAACACTATGCTTTCTATAAATTTTTATAGTGGATTTAATATGACATTACTAGAAAAATAGAGGTAAAATCTAGAAAACACCATATATTCTACGACATAAATCTTAAAGAAAAAACCCTCGATATTAGTTTAACTTCTAATAAATCAATGATTCCTCCGCTATCTAAAAGAATATTTCTCGTAAACTTGATCACATTCTCAAAGAAATTAGGGACAAAATAGAATAAGTGTATCTCAAATCCATACAAATGATAATCATATCTACTTTTTGAGAGGGTATAGATAGTCTTATAAATTTAGCAATATTAGATTATATAGAAAAGAAGTCTGTGTGGGAATTTTGAGAGGCAATCTTCGGTACCAAAAACTTGTGTTTAATATCCTAAAATGTCTTATAATATACAATATAAAGATTTTGATAGAACACTCACTTTAATCCAAGACTTTAAAAGAAAATATTTAATTAGAAATGAATATAGACCGTATTCTATTATTTACATGATATCTTATGCCTTATCCAATACTCATCATACATAATGTTTTGTAGACGAAGATATTATTGACTTTCTAAAGTTATTTTCTGAAGTTTAAAGAATATACCCTCCTTATACAACAACTATAGAAGACCTAGAAGATGACTTGTCATTAGATTTGCAATAGAAACCCTTACTAACTTCTCACAATAAATTATTTCCTATATTATCTTATTTAGAAACTGATGTTTCGAGTAGTCAACAATATGTTAATCTCGATAAGAGCAAACATAAGGATAAGTTAATTATATAATTAAAAGAGAATAATTTGATGGTACGAATTATGCTCCCCGTAATATCTTATTTGACACCAAAGCTAGTGGAAGTTACATTAATCAAAGTTAATATATAATTTGATAAGTTTCCACCTAAATGAACCTTATCAATATATAAATTTTAATGGTGAAATATGTTAGATTGATATTGTTATATAAACCACTATTAAGATAGGAGACAATGAAATGCTTATAAGATTAATAGTTAAAAATAAAGGATTCAATTTAAAGATACTACTAGGAATTAGTTTTCTTGAACAAGTTTAACCTTATAAGATAACTCAATATGAAATACAATGATCTTATAACATCAATGTAATATACATTCCAAGATAATGACTAGTCTTACTAGTATTTATATTCCAATTGAAATAACTTATAAAGATTATAGGGTCGATACTTTATTGCCTATATAGACAGTGGAACTAGTTATTGTTTATATGAATCAAGTTGTTTTCCTTTACAATATCATAAAACCTTACAAAATATATTAGGAATAGATATTTTTAACAATAAAATACATTTATCCAAAGGTATTTAGCAACCCTAAATACTATTAGAATCATTTTTAATAAAATATCAACCATTTTACTTTTATGATGCTAAAACTAATATTCTGTTAGGAAATTTCTCCAATTATTTCATAAAATATTATTTGATATTATTATACAACAAATAAATTTCAAAAATCCTTGTAGTCATTAGATAATAGTTAATAGAATTCAAAATGTCTATGGTAGATCTACCCCGATCACATTTAAACCTCACATACCTAGCATGGTATGAGATATAAAGAAAAAAAGATCTTCTCAAAAGGCAAACCTTTATTAAAAATAGAAAATATTCTAGAAAATAAGAATTAACAAATAAAAACTATCAAAGAAGGACTAGAATTAGTAAAACAGAAGATAAAGAAAAATTACTCTGATAACCTATTACAATTTTTGGATAAAAATGCCTGGTACAATTTTCAGATAAAAATAGCAAAGAAGCAAACTTAGAAATGAAAGATAAACAAAAAATTATTAGAGTTCTATGAGATATAATTTAGAAGATCAGGAATAATTTAAAAAATAACTTCTTGAACTAGAAAAATTAAAGATAATTAGGCCTAATAAATATCTTTATTCTTCCCCAACTTTTTTTGGTTAGAAACCATGCAGAACTAATTAGAAATAAAGCTAGAATGGTAGTAAATTAAAAAAAAGTAAATGACAGTACAATTTTATTGTGTTTTATCTTTTTAGACACTTATTCATGCTTTTCTTTTGACGTGTGGAGCGATCTCAATTACATTGATGTGTTTCTGAAACAATTGAGGGGTTGGAACACCCAGAGCACCCTGTTCCACTTAGGGTGTTCTAACCCTGTTTTGTTTAATCTGGTCCACACATTTGTGTAGATCCTACATAAATGTATGGATGATATTTAATGGAATAGAGGTGGAACTGATTAACTGGAACAAAAGACCTGATCCTCAATTGAGAGCTCTCAGTGAATTCTTTAATCATTACAAGTAGGCATGGAAATCATGTTATATTGTAGCTGCAAAAGAAAATGCCCAAAAGGGTTATCGATTCTTCTCAGTAGGCACTCGAGTACATTTTCAATCTATATATCTTTTTTCTTTTCTTTTATATGTCTGTTGGATGTATCATCTTGATGCACCAAACAAATGTCAACCACTGCGTTGATTGTAACTTTGACATCATGGTCATAGTACTGTGATATGGGCAAAAGGTCCTTATTCCTTTTAAGAATGAAACATAAGCACACAATAAATGCTGAATGTTATCATGTGTTACATATCCACTTCCCTTTCCAAACCTGAAGAGGCTATATTGTTCTAGGTCATGTAGATGTTTATTAGAGAACAAAAGCATCTTAAGAATGATGGGTACAACACTATAAACATGAATCGTAGGCCAAGGAAATTTTTCTTCGAATTTGAGCTTAAATTATCAGCTAAAGTTCCATCTAATATTTGGGTCATTTTGTGTTCATGTCTGAAATGCAACATCTTTAGTTTCTATTCTATACTAGGCCCGATTTTTCTTGTAAATTCATTAACTAAGCATCCAGGCTTCCACAATCCAGGGCCCTACCAGGCATAGAAACAGATCAATTCAAACTTAGAGGATACTAAAATAAAGAGGTTTTACATGTGGTGTAGAAGAAATTAACTTATATAGGAACAAAGTCTCAGTCCATGTGGTGGCTAATCTACTTGGAGAAGGCATAAGAGCTATGCTTTTTTCTTTTTCTTTTTTTAACCGAAATTGTATATTAATTAACAAATATTTACATAGCAAGAATGCTTAGGACTGATTCTTAAGCATATCTTGTAATAGGAGAACAAAACATTCAACTAGGAGGAAATACAAAATATAAAGTCTCAATTGAGACTTTTGATTTAGGGTAACTAGTTCTTTGGCAAACTTATTCTGACCAATATTTACAAGTAAACCTTTAAGCACTACAATTTCAAGTTATTCTTCTTTAGTTTTCATGTTGTACCTGAGTAGGTACTGTTGTGAAACTTGGGTTAAATTCACTAATAATGACAAATTCACCTTGAGCACTATTGTTTAGGTGAATAGAGTGTAAATGATTGTACTGAAAAATCACACTAGGTAAATTTCCAAGAAAGATTGGACGAGTTCACAAACAACCCCATTTAAAACTCAATCTCCTATACACAATTTTCCTAAACATGTAATTTAATAGCACAATAATTCACCACAACTATAACCGACAATAGCTATTAAATAGACAAATAAAGAATACCAGAATTTAACAAGGTTAAGCTAATTATGCCTACTTTCTTGGACACTACTAAATTTATATTTCACTATTTTCAGGAAATAATACAAGTGTAATACTACAAAAGGAGAGAAGGAATTTTGGTCTTATGGAAAGACAAGTTTGGGATGATTTAACTAAGGAGAGGAGGCTCCTTTTATGGTTTTAGAAACCTCCACCATTCCTACACATTTCCGATGTGGGATTGTGGAATAAGCCATAATATTTGACCACTCAACAAATATCCACCTTGGAGAATTCCACTTTTCCAAATCTCTTATAAAACTCATTTTTAGTAGTGTCTTCAAATGCGCTTTACAGCGCCCATATTCAATTTTTAGCAATATTGATCAAGTCCAAACAACGTTGGAACTTGATCATAATCACCACCTTTGTCAACATATCAGCAGGATTCTCAGTAGTCTTAATCTTCTGGATTGTTAATCCACCTTCTTCCAAAACCTCTCGTACAAAGTGATAACAAACATCGATATTATTTGTCCTTGCATGGTAAACCTAGTTCTTTGCTAAAAAGATAGAACTCTAATTATCACAGTGCACTTTGATGTGCTTCTGTTGAACCCATAACTCACCAAGCAATTCTTGAAGCCAATTTACCTCCTTCACAGCCTCTGTAGCTACCATATACTCTACCTCTGTAGTCAACAAAGCAACTGTTGACTGTAAGGTAGACCTCCAACTGACTGGTGCCTTTATAAAAGTAAACACATAACTAGTAGTTGATTGACGTTTATCTAAATCACCGGCATACTCAGAATCATAATATTTAACTACACATTGACCTTCTTGCTTATCCCACTGAAATACCAAACCAACATCTAGCAGAATGTACCATATAATCCATTTCATAGCTTGCCAATGTTCCTTCCCAGGATCATGCATATACCTGCTCATGACCCTAATTGCCTGTGAAATGTTGGGCCTTGTACACATTATAGCATACGTCAAGCTACCAACCGCATATGCATACAGTACTTTAGTCATGTACTCTCGTTGTACTTCTTTCTTTGGAGATAAAGATGCACTGAGCTTTATATGAGCAGCGAGCAAAGTACTAACTAGTTTTGACTTTTCATTCATGCCAAAATATTATAATACCTTTTCAAATATTGCTTTTGAGTCAAACACAGTCTCCCCAACTTTTTGTCTCTACTTATCTCCATGCCGACAATTTTCTTGGTTTCACCCAGATCCTTCATTTCAAATTCTTGATTCAACTGAATCTTCATTCTCTTAATTTCTCTTTGATTCTTTGAAGCTATCAACATATCATCAACATATGGGAGAAGATAGATGTAAGATCTATCTTGTAGCTTGCGAAAATACACATAGTGATCGTATTTGCTTCTTGTGTACTTTTTCCCCATCTTAAACTTGTCAAATCACTTGTACCACTACCTTGGAGATTGCTTCAATCCGTACAATGATTTTTCAAGCTTGCACACCATATTCTCTTTTCCAGCAACTTTAAAACATTTGGGTTGAGTCATATAAATTTCCTCCTCTAAGTCTCCATGTAAAAATGCACTTTTTATATCCAATTGAACTAGTTCCATATCAAACTGTGCTACCAAAGCCAACAAAATTCGAATGGAGGAATGTTTTACAAATGGAGAGAAAACTTCATTATAATTAATTACCTTCGTCTGAGCATAGCCTTTGGCCACCAGCCTTACTTTGTAGTGAACACTATCTTTATTAGGAAATCCATCTTTCTTTGCATATACCCATTTAAATCCAATTGCCTTCTTTCCTTTTGAGAGACTAGCTAGCTTCCAAATTTGATTCTTATGAAGGGAATGTATTTCTTCATTCATAGTTATCCTCCACTTATCTTTTTCTGCACTTTGGACTACTTCCATAAGTGGTAGAAATGCCATCAATTTCAATTAGAGATGCATAAGCCACCATATTAACATAACGTGCAGGTACTTGAATGTTCCTTTTTGGCTTTCTCAATGCAATTGGTAATTGTAGCTGTGGAGGTTCTTAGGTTGGAACCTCTTCTTCTACCACAGGAGTTTCTACATCTACTTCATCATTTGCTGGGGTAACAATTCTTCAAACTCAACCTATTTTGGGGTACCATCTATCTGTTTAACATTTTCAGTTGTCACCTTTTTTAACATGGTAGATTCGTCAAAGGTAACATCCCTGTGAAAAATTATTATTTTTGACTCTGGGCATCAAAAATGATATCCTTTCATACTAGAGCTGATCCCCATGAAAATTGTTTTCTTTACAGTGGATCCAACTTTGACTCCTTAACATGTTAGTATACAATGAAAACAAACACATGTAAGGAATCATAATTTATAGCAGGTTTTTCAAACCATTTTTCAAAGGTGTTTTACCACCAATAATAGTTGATGGAAGGCGATTGATGAGATGGCAAGCATATGTAACAACCTCAGCCCAAAATTCTCTGCCCAACCCAACATTAGACAACATAAACTGAACTTTCTCCAGTAATGTCCAGTTCATACATCCCTAACTGTGAAGTTTCTAACAATACCTTCATCTTCGCAGACCTTTAAAAATGGATCACTCTTATACTCCCACCATTATCTTTATGGAGACGCTTGATCCTTCTACCTGTATGAGTTTCCACCATCTTCTTCCATTTAAGGAAAACTCCCAGTACTTTATCCTTAGTCTTTATAGTATACACCCATACTCTTCAGTAAAAATCATCAACAAAGGTCACATAATAGTGTTTTCCTCCCAAAGAAGCTGTTTTGGAAGGTCCCCACACATTAGAGTGAACATAATCTAAAATACCCATTGTATCATATATTATAGTGCTGAATTTCACTCTTGTCTGCTTCTCTTTGACACAATGTTCACAGAAGTCTAATTTGTAGGCCCAAACTCCTTTCAACAATTCTTAATTTACTAGTATCTTCAAGGATTTTTTACCTGCATGTCCCAAGCACATCTGCCATAAACTAGTTGCTGCTAGCTCTTGATCATCATTAGAAGCTACTGTTGTTGTTTTAATAACTGCATTACCTTTGTAATAATACAGGTTATTGTTTTTTCGAATTCCTTTCATTACCACAAGTGCACCAGAGATGACTTTCATTACTCTATTTATAGTATTTATAGTGTAGCCCTTTGATTTTAGGACTCTCACAGAAATGAGATTCATTGTCAAACTTGGCACGTATCTGACATCTGTCAGAGTCCTGGTTATTCCATCGTGATTCCTTAAGCAAATTGAACCCATCCCATTTGTTGTGCAGGGATTGTCATTTATTATGTAGATAACTCAACCTTCTAGCTCTCTAAAATTAGAAAACCAATCCCAATTGGGACATATGTAATGGCTACAGCCTAAATTGAGCAGCCATAGACTAAAAGGGCTTACAGAGGATGTAGCAACTAATGAAAGATCTGAGTCTGTATCTTTACACTCAGCAACATTTGAATTTGTCAGCCTTTCCCTTATCAGGTTTGTTTTTATTCTTCAGCTTTGGGCAATCCTTTTTTCAATGCCCTTTTTTCCAACAAAAGACACATTCATCTTTGCTCAAATTGAGCCTTAACTTCGATCTCCTTTTCTTTCCTTTAATCTGGCTCTGCCAACGGCCTTTGACTACCAAAGCTTCTGTTACTCCACTTGTGCGTTCTTCCTTTGTCTTCCTTCTAAATTCATGACTGTACAAAGCATCTGTAACTTCACTAAAAGACACACCAATCTTCCCATGAAGTAGAGTAGTTTCAAGAAACTCAAACTCCTTAGGAAGAGATCCTAACAACATCAAAGTCAGATCTTCATCTTCAAATGTCACATCCAAAATCATTAAATCAGTAACTAACTGATTAAAATTGGTGATGTGATCATTTATAGTGGTACCTAGAACATAAAAGAACAAAACAGTCTCTTCTTCATATAAAGTGTATTCTGACTGCTTTTCTTTAGGAATTCTCTTCCAATGCGTTCCACAATTTAGATGCAGAAGTTTCTTTCGAGAAAGCATACTTTTGCTTTCTGGAAAGACACGATCGAATTGTCCCACATGCTAAATGATTTATAGTCTTCCAATCTTTCTCCTCAACACTTTTCTTTAATAGCAATGTCAAGACCTTGTTGAAAAAGAGCGTCTTAAACCTCACTTTGCCACATGCCGAAACGACCAGTCCCATAAAAAATCTTCACCGCAAATCTTGCATTTGTCATAACATTCCTTGCTAGAATAGACGAGGTAGAAGTTGTTGATGTGGTTGGTGGGATCGTATCTTTGATTCATGTCATCTCTGCTACAATTTCTATTCAATAGCTGTCAATGAAGAATCCCAATAGCCTAAGGAAAAATCTTTTCTGATGTGGAAGGTCAAACTACGCAGCAACCACAGAGCATACTAAGAAAAAACCTTGGCTTTGATACCAATTGTTGTGAAGCTCGGGTTAATTTCACCAATAATGACAAATTCACAGCACTATTGCCTAGGTGAATAGGGCGTGAATGATTGTACTGAAAAATCATGCCAGGTAAATTCTCAGGAAAGACTGGAGGGGTCACAAATGGTCCCACTTAAAACCCAATCTCTTAGACAAAATTTTCTTAGATATGTTGTAACACCCCATTACCCTAGGGTACGCACCGGGATGCCCGTAGGTCATTCCGATACATATCCTAAGCTAAGGGAGCGCTACGTGCGATCACTACAGT
>JAOTAY010000005.1:20385475-20421792 GCA_025629805.1 Erythroxylum baracoense
AGTCAAGCTGCAATCGCTTATACTAAAGACCCCAAATTTCATTGTAAGACAAAGCACATAGATACCAAGTATAATTACACGAAAGATATAGTTGCACGAAGAGAAGTGAACATGAAATATATATCTACATGAGATATAATCGTAGACCTAATGACAAAACCAATTTCCAGAGATGTATTCATTGGGCATGTAAAGTCACTAGGACTATGTAGATGTTGACATGTACTGATAAAAATTTCTCTATTTATGTTCACTCATTATAATGTTATATTTTGGATATAATGTATGATGACAATTATACATTGTGTATCATATGCTTCATGAATATATATGTTTTGCACAAATATATTTTGGGTTGAATCACATGTATATGAGACAGATTAGAGATTGACCCTCTCACATGGGAAATCATCTCTAGTGTTTATGCTTGCTAGAGATAGGGCATGTTTAAAGTTTATTATCTAGGTGATAATTGCGAGCGAGAAACTTGAACCATAAATGTCAAAAGGAAATTAGTTCAAAGTGACCTAATGATCACTATATCTGTCTTACATTGCCAGATGTGAGTTCTGAATAGGTTTTGAGTAGATAAGTGAACTCAAATTAAATATTAAGTATGTTTGAACAATCATCTGTACGGTATTTCTTGAATGAAAGATGTTCAAGTTAAACGAAATGGGTAAATACCGTAGCACATGACTCATAGCATGTGTGCAAAGACTGACTACAAAAGGAATTAAGGTAAGTCTCCAGATCTCATCTTACATTGTGTGAGACCCTTGAGGTAAGAAGAACCTCGTCATATATGCTTATGACTCTTGTCTCATTCTTGAGAATTGAATTTACGGTTTGCTACTTTAGGTTATTGTCAAAAGTTCATGCGCGATGCGATCCTATGGAATAATTCTAGGAAAGCAAGTCAAATTTAATTCAAAAGAGAATTGAGAACAGAGGAAGGTCATTTATTTAGATAATTGACTCGTATGAAAAGTATTCATAAATGACCATTGTCTCTTTAGTAGAGAACTTAAATACAGTCATGACAAAAGAAACTAAAAGAGATAAAAGGAAAGTGCAAATGCGAGATATAACCTAGGGTATAGTATATAATGTCTACTCAAGGACATATAAGTCCTAGGATCAATTTGTTAATCGAGATGTCATATACTCCTAATAGATATATGGCAATGTGTTCTCGTTGTATGCTGGTCACACCAGTTATTGAACTAATATGAGCATTGCGGAGTTTTTTAATGAGATTAAACCCATCATGTGTAAGTGGGAGATAATGACTCATATACACCTATGAAGGGTATTAGAGTCAATGTTCTTGAAATAACTACCAAAGGTAGTTATATGAAGACTGTATGCACGAAACGTTATAAAAAAAACACATCTGTGTATGTTAACTTCTCTCTATGAAAATATACAGAAGGAGAGAAATGAAGAACTCTACAATAAATTGGAAACAAAAAGTTTTTTAACTGGTGGAATCATAACAAGAATCTAAGTAGGTGATTCTTTGTTTTTGTATGTATATGTAAATATGCTATTTCAGTTAACATGATCTATGTGATTATGTTCATGGTTATTTGTTTCATAATAATCTAACATTAATTCAATGGAGCAATCTCTTTTATCACAGCCACCAACATAAAGACCTTTAATAAACCAGCAGACCTTGTTATTGCCAACTCTTCCCTTTTAATACCAACGATTTGTAAAATTTCTACTTCATAACATAATGTTAGAGTTATAATTACTCTCTTACTATAAATAAATGGCTTTCTTAAAAGTCCAAATGTTGAAGTTCTACCCAGTTGCTGCAACTCGTTAAGTTGTCAAAAATATTATACACCTAATAATATGATACCTGGCAAGTAAATTTGCTCATATGTGTCAGCATGTAAACTCAGCTAAGAAGTTATGGAAGTATGTGCGACTATATGATTCATCTATGGAATTATTCAAGTGTGAGCAGGGAGAGAAGAATCACACCGAGTACTTTTCAGAAATAAAGAACCGACTTGTCAAACATTTAGTAGTTCAGCCGATAACAACAAATAATGATCAACTTTTAAAGGAAAGAGAAAAGTTATTCGTCCTGAGATACTTGGTTGGCTTAAGACCAGAATATGAACCAATTCGGGCTTAGATACTCGGTGGCACTGAACTTCCATCCCTTATTGAGATATATTTGCGACTATCTCGATAATTGAAGGGGCCAACACAAGGAAGTGGTGACAAGTCTAGTTTCGTTGTTCATGGTAGTGGAAGAGGTAACGGAGGGTGAAGTAATCGAGGTGGTCTTAGAGGAAGGGGTAAAGGAGGTCAAAGGATGTAACGCCGAATTTTCTGAGCCCTTTTTGCACTGGTCTATACTTGGAGATACTATTGTATATTGACATATACATGGTTGTACATGAGCTCAAAAATGTATTTGCATTCTTTTGGTATTTATACCAGTGATATATACTTTTATATGCCCTTACATGAACTTAGAGTTCATTGGTATGAGAAATCTTGGAGAGTTCTAATATATAAGCTTCTAAGTGTGTAAATTCGATTCCATTGGATGGATATGGCCATGATGGCCAAGTTAAACATGTTCTAATGCCTTAGAGGTGATTTGACATGATTTATAGACTTATTGGACACTTAGAAAGTTTAATTTGAAAAGTGAATGTACATAAGGGCTTATTTGCAAATTGTTAGAAGTTAAATGTAATTTTTCAATTCTTGAAGGGCCAATATGTAATTGTGTAAAGTTAAGTGACTTAATTATAATTTGCAAAAGTACAAGGATAAAAATGACAATAAAAGTTTTGGTTATTCTTAAATTTTGGGCTTAATTGCAAATTTAGGAAAAGTTTGGAGGGTATAATGGTAATTTCACATAAACTAAGGGCAAAAAGGTACATTCATCATGTTTAGTCAACAAAGAGTCAAATTCTAGACCCTTTGATACACTCATATTTTCATATATCTTTAGGACTTAATTCAGAGTCATTTACATTTATTTTATGTTCATCTATAGCTGGTTTATCATGTTTTAGCATTATTGGAGGTTCGTTGACATAAAATGCATAAATGAAACAAATACACTCGAATTGTACTGTTTTTGAGTTTTTGGCAAACTTGACCTTTAGTCATTGTGGGATTTTTATCTCGAGATTAGTTTAGCCAAAAATTTTGAAATTTCATACTTAAATTCTTGACTTATTGAAGGAGTTTTTAGGACAAATTGTAGATTTTTTTGAGCTGTAACTCAAGAGCTATAACTTTTGACTCATATGGTGGAATTTAGTGATTCAAGTCTTAGATTGAAGCTAACTCAAAGAAAAATCTATTGATAAAATATGAGCTCCTAAATCATCACCGTTTGATTTTTATACACAGTCGAAATTGACCCTGGTGTACTGTCAAAAATGCAGTTTAAAGCTAACAAAACTTTAATCGATTTTCAAAGCACTTGGATGACATGGCACGACTTCATTGGTTACTTAAAGATGACTCGACATCCACCTTATCAAGCCACACCACTTTAGATGGCTGGATGGGTAGAGGCTGAAGGGAGTTGCGACCTCTGTCAATTGACGTGAAGAAGAGGAATTTGATTCCTAGTTTGCCTCTTAATTAGGTCAGCCACATCATGATAGGAAGGGGATATATATACGAATTTGGTCTCTAGTTCTAGGCTTCTTTCCTCTGATTTATTCTTCATACTTCCCAGCCGCACTCCTATTTTTTTCTTTTCAAAAGAAACACAATTGTCTTAGACCATTCGGTGGTAACAACGTTTTACTAGGTATATGTAGCTAAGTTTGTATTTCAATTGTAAAGGGTAATACCCTTCGAACCTATATTAATTCATAAGGATTAATCTTAATTGATTCTTGTGTTCGTGATTTGAGATCATGTGTTTGAATTCTAGTACTTTAATGACTGAATTGAATTCTTAAATCTTAAAATCCAGAATTAAGATTTATAAGGGATTTTTTTATGCTGTTCAATTAATTGATGGTAGTAGTTTCCAAATTAATTGATTTAGAGCTAAGTTGTTGATAGTAGTTGTCGAACTTACTCTGAGAGAATTCAAACTTTGTCTTAAACTGATGATTGTAGTTGTCGAAGTTTTCAAGGCAAGATCATTAAACTAACTATAGTAACGCTCGTACGGGACATAGGTGGGATTAGTAGTTATGAATCCTATGATTGTTTGCGAATATTTGTTTTCTTAGTAGTTAAGAAGCATAAAATCAGTAAGTTGATGATCCTTTGATTATGTAAACACAATGCACGAATAATCCCTCGAGTCCGATGAATGAATTAATTAGTTTTGTTGGCAAAATCCTTTGCAATTGAAGTTCTCATAATTATGTTTTTATCCTAATCTTGCAATTCTGGTTTCTTCCGAATTTTAATTTAGCACTTGTTTAATTTCATGTTCTTTAAATTTTAAATTGCCGAGATCAAAACCCCCTTTAATCATTTATTTTTATGCATTGGTTTGAGTTTAATTTAATTGATTTCGTCGACTATTGCTTACGTCAAATCTAATTTTGTTGCGTCAAATTATCTTTTGATTTCTATTTTTCTTTTACTGTCATTCGATACTTAATCATTAAGGTTAGATTGCATTTTAGATACTAAATTTTGTTTCATTTCTGTTTTTGTGTTGGTTTTCGTGAAAGAAATTTCGTTGACAAGTTTGACGATAGTTAGCATTCCATTATCAGATCTTTAAAGGAACGATCCCTACTCCTATATACTACTTGTTATTTATGTAGGGTTAATTTGCAAAGGTAACGACACCTTGTCACTATTATGTAGTTATACTTTCATCTTCTCCTTAATTAAAATTTTTTATTTTTAATATTAAAATTGTTGATTAATGTCCATAAATTCTCTATATTTATATTATATGCATAGAAAAATTTAAATTGAATTCAGTAAGATGTATTTTTTATATTATTTAAATTTCTAGAAAAAGCTTATTGGATGTCTAACCTTGCAATAAATTTCTTATAAAAATAAAAATAAAAGTGATGATGATTTATTTGAAAAATTTATATATCAAGTTTATTACTAAATATAAACTTACTTACTAATAATTTGGTTGTTTATTTTGGATATCCCCTTTAGAGTTTTGTACAAATTGAATACAAAATGTTTTTTATGTTTTTCAAGCGTCTTCTTTTTTTTAATCTCTTGATATTATAAAATGTAGAACTACTTAAAATAACTATTCCTTGATTAATTTACCATTTGTTATGGTATCACCATAACCTTTACTTCAATCCAACATAGTTGAATTAAATTTAGGCCTTGTTTGGCAAATAGCGGATTACATTAACTATTAGCTGATTCTATCAACAGTTAGCTGATAGCTGATTATATCAGCTGATTTGACCAGAGGATAACATCAACTGTTTATTAAAGATGTTTGATAAAATTAGTTGTTTAGTATTAGTTGTTGATATGTAAAATGACTTATAATTTTAGGATTTTAAAAAATTTTAAGAGCATAAATATTATGTTTCTTAGTATTTCATTTAACATCCTTATAAAAATTTAGATTTTAGATATTTAATTTTACAAAAATTAAAAAATTTAACTTTAATAATAATAATAATCATCATCATCATCATCATCATCATCATCATCATCATCATCATCATCATCATCATCATCATCATGATAATGATGATACATCCAAACATAAAATATAACAATCCAAGTGAAGTTTAAAACACAATTTAAATAGAGTAAAAGAAATAAACATCATCATTTAAAGCAAAGGTTTATAACTCAAACTGCCATTAAACTATAAGCAATATTATCACGAATAGTTGTCATCCCCTGAGTTCTTTGTTCTTCAATGCCTTCTTGCGTAGAGTTAACTTCAACATCTTGAAATACAATTTGAGGTATAAATTAAGGATCTTGATCGATAATATTAGAAGTCGAGTCGTCAATTGTACTTCTTCTAATGTAGTTATGCAACGCAAAAGCTGTACAAATTATTCTATTTTGATCCATCAATGAATACTTAGGCATTTTCTTCAATATCTTCCATCGATCCTTAACAACATCGAAATCCCTCTCAATACAACTTCTCAATGATGAATGAGCTCGATTAGAAACTTCTCGAGATCCTCTTATATTTGCACCACAAAACTCCGATTGATGATACCTTGTCTTTAGGTAAGGTATCAAATATCCTTCTCTTTCCAGATAGCCTCTGTCAACTAAGTAATATTTACCTGAGTGTTTATAGAGGAAATATAATTAGTATAGATGATATCTTAAAAAGGTCTAAATCATGAATAGAAAAGGTGTCAAATATCCTTCTCTTTCCAGATAGCCTTTGTCAACTAAGTAATATTTACCTGAGTGTTTATAGAGGAAATATAATTAGTATAGATGATATCATAAAAAGGTCTAAATCATGAATAGAAAATCCTACAAATCTTAAAATTACTTATCGATGGTTTTGAAAATTTAAGTCTCAGATTACCAATTGTATTAAGGAAAATACAAGAATCGTGTGTTGATCCCTCCTAACCTGCTAAAACATACGTAAATAGTAAGTCAAAGTCATATGATTCCAATACATTTGTAGTTGTTATTCCTTTTCGTCCTCTATATCTCATTTAATCCTCTTCTGCAATAACTACCACTATATGTGTACCATCAATAGCTCCAATGCAATCCTAATATAAAACATTGATCATAAGATGATAAAACAACATTTTTCAATGAAAAATATAATGAAGGGGAAGTAAGAACATATTCAATTACCTTAAAATGTGGCATATATCTAACATCATTAGCAATTTGTTTATGGAATCTCCTGAAATTTGGGATCTTTTAGTACGAGTATATCCCTTAAAATTCCATTCATGGCACTCAAAACTTCTTTAAAAACTCTACTCACAGTTTCACCTGAATGTTGAAAGCGCCTTTGGGTATCTCTATTAGGGGAACCTTTACTTAGGACATACACGAATAAACTGACTTTCTCCAAAATAGACATCCTTTCTAAAAGTCTCAAACCATAATTGTTTTCCAAAATCATACATAACTAACGAAATGTATTTTGATTCATACTAAATGTATTAAAACACTGTTTTTTTATGACCATTCAATAATTCATTTATCGATAGTTCTCTTGTTTGATAGGTAGTCATACATGATTCCTTGTATATGTGGTTAAAAAAATACTCACCTATGTAATCCGCTACACAAGCCACCGAATCCCAAAACTCAATCTCATTGTCCAAATTTTGCTTAATTTGTAGAAGTTGCATAATTTGCATAACATTATTATCCATAACTACAATTCAACAATTAAAATTATATTCTAAATAAACATAACACATATGTCTAAATATAAAGAAATAAATAATATATCATGTAATAAAATTATAGATTACCAACAAGATAATATAATATAATAAAATAAGCTAACCAAGTTCATAATGTCTGAAAACATACCAAAACATACCACGTTAACATAAATGCACAAATAATAAAAACAATAAACTAAACATAGTAATGCATAGATATAAACTATGTTTAATGTTTTCTATGTTTGTCATACTCATACATAAACTTTATGTATTCTACTTTCTTTGTATCATCTGTTATACGGATCTTCAATTAACATGCAAGCAAAGTAAAATTCAGAAGTACCAATCTCTAAACCAGGCAAAATATATAGTTTTTCCAAAGCATTCGTAACACCATGATGTGACGTACCTGCACCAGTACTCTGTGATGCACCAATATTCATCGTGTTCAAAACTTTTGTAATAGAAGTATTCATCTCCATTATTGGACTCTGTCTCTCTTGAATCAATTGCATCATATTATCAAGCCTCTCATACATTGATGTAGATCTTCCTATAAATGATTGTTGCTTTGTGAGCTATCATTCTCCAAAACCCTTTTGTATCTTCTTCTCTCACTCCCTTCATCATGTGAAGCTTAAGGGGTAATAACAGGAGTAGATGCAAGGGTTGAGATAGTTTCTCTCCACATCTCTTCCCAATCCCCAGTTACATGATAATTTTTTAAACCACTAGTCTCATATATATTCTTATGATCATGATAGCCTGACAATTGATGATGAGCATTATGACTATCAGGTGGAGAAAGAACATATACTTCCTCAACATTTCATTGTTCTTATGGAGGGTTAGCCACAGGACAAAATGTAATCTCTCTTTAGGCCAAACATCCAAAAAGTTTATCCAACTTACATTCAAGCTCAGGTTCAAGCTCTTCCTCTTTAAATGTTTTAAAATTTTTGTTCTCCTACAAAAAAGTAATTAACTTATATTTAACTAACTTTTTACCATTAAAGTAAAAGAAAATAACTTAAAATGGGCTAACCTTAATCTTCAAAATCCACCACTCCTCACTAGTAGCAATTTTTCCTTTGTCATAGTCCCATGCTAATCTTGTTTCTTTCCCTTTCAACTGTTTCCAAAGACTCCATCTAGTTCTCATCCAATCAAACTTATTTTTAAGCTTAGTTTTATCCCATTGTAAGTTGATCGCTTTGTGAAACTCTTCCTCCACCTTCTTCCATGGTGTCGATTGACAAATAACTCCACCATATTTTCCCTAACTCTTTTGAATATCTTGGTTACAAATGTCACAAAAAATAAAAAGTGTTTCTTTTGGCTAACGAACCCTACCTATATCATTCCCCTTGACTTTCTCTTTTGTTTCTTTTTTGGATGATGCCATCTAATCATACAAGATGAGAGAAGATTATATACTAGTTATTCAATTTGCAATTGGTTTCACTAGTGAATTACTTTAATTGGTTACAATTAGACTATTATAACAAAATAAATATATAAATAATGTTTATCATTGATATATTTTTATTAATTACTTGTGAATATTAATCAAAAACTATATAAAATTTTATTGTATTATATTTTTATTTAAAATATTATATTACAAATATATTTTTTTATCAAATTACTGTTTGTTTATATATAATAATTTAAGAAAATACTACTTCTTTTGGTATCCAAGGAACCATTAAATAATTAAATAATATTATAAAAAGATAAATATAAATTTGTAAATATTAAATAATCAAGTTTAATGCAAAATTACGAAACCATCTTAACAAGATTAAGAGAAGAATAAAAAATCTAGAGAAAACCATCTTAAACATGAAAATAAAAAAGAGAGAAAAGAGAGAGGGAGGGATAAAACAAAATGGTTGCAAGTTAAGCTTGGGTGGAATGATAGGAGGGAGTTCTAAATAAACAAAGTCATTATAAAAAATAATGGTACTTTTCTGTTCCCTAAATTTGACAAGTTTGAGATGGTATTTTAGAAACATGAGTGTGCGTCAAATAAAAAAAATATTCGTACTCATGTTTCTTTTTAGGATTGCATATTTGCTATGAATAAGAAATTTATTAAATATTTTTCTATTAAATTACTGTTTGTTTATGTATAATAATTTAAGAAAATACTTGTAATACCCACATACCCCCTGAAAGGAAATGCAGATGCTACACAAAACAGAACCAAAGTAATCCAATACATACTATTAAGTTTAAAATTCCCTCACATGTTTAATTCCGAATTTCAACTCCAAAGAGCAAGCCAATCATACGTGTATTGCCATAAATATGTAACATTTCACCTAGGGTATATATTGGGGCCTTACAATACGACTTCATTTTGTTAACAAAAGAACTATTAAATAATTAAATAATATTAGAAAAAAGATAAACATAAATTTGTAAATATTGAATAATCAAGTTTTAATGCATGATTACCAAACCATCTTAACAAGATTCGAAGAATAAAACAATCGCATATTTTAAGATTGCATATTTACTATCAATAAGAAATTTTTAGAGAAGTTTGCAGTATTTCAGAAACATGAGTTTTTTCAATTAAAACAAAATATTCATGCGTTTTGTTTAACAGTATGAATATTTGGAAGACTAATCTTTATATAAATAGGAATATCAAAACTATTAAAACACAGTGGTTATGATTATAGACATTATAAAAGTATTAAAACTCAACATATAAGCACTTTTTTCTTCTTTGCTTTTTATTTCTTCTTTCGATCTCCTGTAGCCACTATCATAATCACAATTCTCCGCTCAATTCGTTCTTCTTCATTCATTCTATTTTTATAATATACCAAATAACATAAGCCACATATCCTAATGAAAACTATTGGCAGGGAGCAATTAACGATGATGAAGGAGAACAATTAACAATGGTGACTAACAAGTGTTCAGGGAAGAAGAGAGAGAATCAACTTACCAAAGAAGACGTCACTAGTCGGAATCCAATCGACAAACTGTTGTAACATTCTTTACTCTAGATATCAATGAAATATAGGAGAGTTTTGCTTATAAGTATATTGTAATGTAAGATTGTGTTGAGCTTTTCCATTTTAAAGGTGGAAAGAGATAGTGGGCTAGTTGTGAGTAATCAATGAAGTTATTAATAAAGTTAAATGCAATAAATACAAATAATAACTACAACCTCCACAAATTGATGCAACTTTCTACAAACACCTACAATATACTTTGGTTGACATAATAAAAACTTCAAAAAAATCCATATTTATCTCAACTACGGTCAAACTTCATTTAATGAAACTAAATCTATCTCAGATTTCATTCATTAAATCTCATATTGCATTCATTAAATCTCATATTGCAGGCACTGATGTTTTGTTAAATCAATTACAGCTAGAATCTTAGTCTACTAAAGGAACATCGAGTTAAATAATTATCTTGACAGAAGCTTCTTTTATCAAAGTAAAAATACCAGTTAGGTTCAGGTGAGTGGTCATGCAAATGTCTTCACTGTTACTAGACTTTCTGGAAGATTGAGTCCTTGGATGTTGCATGGTGTAAAAGAAGGCGTGAAGAAGAATTTACTTGTTACTCACCTGAGATTTAGTGAATCTCGGAATCTCTATCAGTATAGTGAGTGCCATATTGAATTTGGGGTTGCAATTTTTCTGAATATTTCTTACTTAAGAAAAAAAAGTTACTGAACAATAAATTCCAGCATCTAACATAGATTCCTTGTAAAACGTTGAGAAACTTTAATACAACAGCAACTATGTAATCTTTTGCTTTGGTGTGACCAAGACGTTGCTAATGCTGACTTCTAATGCAAAGGAGATGACACCAACATTCATAAATAAAAAACATACTTATGCTATTCGCTTCAAAGATTTCATTTTCACTTAAAAAATCACCTTGATCACTTGTATAAATGGAAAACAATAAAAAATTTAAAAAACATGCAACAGTTGCAATCCTTGTTCTCTTAGCGAAAGGTAAATTTATAGGTTATAGCGAAATACTCCGTATTTCAAGCTACATCTTGTACGCCTTAGTAAGATTTTCTTTCCTTTATCCTATTCTTGAATTATCATACTCTTCTCAAAGACTTCGTTCACCGTTTATTGCTCACGTCTTGTCCTGGAAGCAAGCAACTTGTCATGTTATCCCTTCGCATCTTAGATTTAGCTGTCTGTATAGATCTCCTAGACTTCTACACTTAAGACCTGTACTATATTTAAAGGACGCATTTGCGTCAATTAACATTTTTCATAACAATAAATCTTTCTTTTACTTTGAATGTAACTTAAAGAGTATCAGCCTTTAACATTTCTTCGCTATTACATCTTTAAGGGATGCATGGAACTCACAATGGCGTATTTAGGAGCTAGTTGCAGCCCTCTCAATTAAAGCAGAAGACATTATATTTATATTAGTTACGCTCATATTATTTTATATTGCATTCAAGCTCAATTTCTTTGTTAGGTTTAGATAGGCGTCTAAAGCTTATTTGCACCAAAATTTGATATCTTATAATCATCATTTACATACTAAATTTCATATATATTTTCAATAATAATAATAATAATAATAATAATAGTAGTAGTAGTAGTAATAATAATAATAAGCCATCGAGAAGTAAAAAACACTTAATAATTTCTTTAATTTTAAAAATCTTTTGAGACGTCTTATATTTTGTGAAAAGTATGAAATCATCGTTATATCAAATTGTTTAAATGTCATGATAATTTATAAATGCAAGAATAATCCAATCGTAGATGGATAACTAGATTAACAAATTGCAAGAGTGATATCCGTAAAATATATTGATTTATTTATTTTATTGAGTTATTATATATATATATATACTCAATGCGAATGCTTATTTTGTTTTTATATTGACTTGTTACCGTTAGTGTCAATACATACCATGGTTTGTTATATATATATATAAGCCATTTATACTCAATTCTAATGCTTATTTTGTTTTTATATTGACTTGTTACCTTTAGTTTCAATGCATACCATGGTTTGTTAATTTTTAGTTAATTTTTTATGAGGGGACTATATGGAGTATCACTTGACACCTTCATTGTGAGATAAGCAAACAATTTAACTGATAATTAAGGTTTTGTAAAATATAATTTCTTAGGAAGATTTTTAAATAATATAATTAATAAAATTATATGAAAATTATTATCTTTTTACTTAAATTTAGAGATTAGTAATTACTAATTAGTGTGTTGGATCTAGATTCGAAATCCTTTCACCCAATAAACTTGATAGAACTTTTGAACAAATTCAAGCTCCAAAATAAATTTAAGATTTTGCATCACAAATATGAAAAATTTTTAAGGCAAAAGGGTAAAAAAGGATTTTAAATTTTTTATTAAATTTTAAGTTGGATCCAACCACTTTTTAAGGTTCAAATAAAACTTAAATATTTAACAAACATTGAAACATATCCTTAAAGTAATAGAAAATTAATTCCTCTATTAAAATTTTCTTAGATAATTTTTTTTCTTATGTACAATTAACCATACATGATATGGAGTGCATATGGAATTAGAATTTTCATTAAACCTTAAATTAACTAAACATTTAATCATAATTTTCCCTAATTTTATTAACCTGTAGATATTCTTTCATTTTCACCAACCCACTTAGCTAGCTTCCAAAGGATTTAAATAAGTGGCTCAATCCTTCCTTAACTTTTAAGGTCAGTGACACCTCTAAAAGTTACCACACAACTATAAGCATGATCATTACGGATAACAAATAGTGAATTATTATGTTTTGCCTCTTTAACTTTTTAAACTCTTTCACTATCTCCTCTCTACCATCTAATCGACCCACCTCCTCATCTTCCTTCGACTAGCTGTCGACAAGACTTTTCTGTGTATTCATTTCAGGATTCTCAGAGCTGACATCTTCTTTTAACGATTCAAACTGTTAACATATGCTAATATTTACTGATTGTTCATCGAAATTCCATATTGTAACTAATTGTTGGCAAATTAAAATTGCCTAGAAAATGGATTTTGATATCCAATTATCCACTCATAATTTTATTAATTAAGAGAATACAAATTTTACAAATACAAACTCTCAAAACCCAAAAACCCATTTTGCGTTAGCTTGTTAAAGCGAACAACTAAAACTTTACATACACTCTTACTATTTCCTTTGTTTGCATACACTCACATCATATGGCCAATGGCCATATTTAAATATTTTTAATGTTGATTAATACCGACTTTCATGAGGTGAAATAGTTGGTAATTTGAAATTGTCAACTAATAAAAGGAATTTAACATTAATTTTACTTGTTAATTTGACCAAGTCATAATATAAAAACAAGTTTTACTTTCTAACATCCTCCCCTGTTCCAAGCATCATTTTCTACTTCAAGAACAATTAAGCTTTCAATGGCTTCGTAAAATTGTTAGCAATTTGATCTTTAGACATACACTACTCAACCACAATCTCTTTATCTTTTACCAAATCTCGAATATAGTGATGTTTGATATCAATGTGTTTGTTGTAACCATGAAAGATTGAGTTTTTGTCAAAGCAATTGTTGATTTATTGTCACATAAGATTTTTGTAGAACTAAGTTGTTGATGCTATAATTCTTCAAGAATTTTTGGCAACCATACTACTTGTGAGGCGTAATTTGATGTTGTTATGTATTCAACTTATGCCGTTGAAAGGGCTACTACTTGTTGTTTCTTGGATAACCAAGAAAATGCTACCGAACTAAGATGGAAAAGATAGCTTGAGGTGATTCTTCGTTTCTCAATACCTCCTGCCTAATCGCTATCTGTATATCCTACCAATTTCACTGTGTTAGAATTTGAATAAAATATTCCATCATCAAATGTACCTTTAATGTATCTCAAAATTTGTTTTGCAGCTTGCCAATGAGATTGTCGTGGTGCTTCCATAAATATACTCACAATTCCAACTCCATAAACAATATTAGGTCTTGTTGCTGTTAAGTACCTTAAACTTCCAATAAGTCTTCTAAATTCTGTTGCATCAACCAATTCACCATTACCATCTTTCAAAAGCTTCAATCTTTCCTCTACTAGTGTTAAAATTGGTTTGCATGCTTCCATTTTGAACTTTTTCAAAATATCTTACACATATTTCTATTGAGAAATAAATATACCATTGTCTGTTTGCTTCACTTCAATGTTAAGAAAATAATTCATCAAACTAAGATATGTCGTCTCAAATTGAGCAATCATGGATTTCCTAAATTCTTCCAATAATTTAGAATTGTTGCCAGTAAAGATTAAGTTATCCACATATAAGTAAATAATTACAATATCTTCATCCTTGTTGGTTTTGATATACAAAGCATGCTCATACGAACACCGTTGAAATCCATTATTCAAAAAGTAGGTATTTATATGGGTGTACCATGCTTGGGGTGCTTGTTTTAATCCATATAGTGCCTTCTTCAATTTGTAAACTTTATCTTGATCTCCTTGTTTCACATAGCCCGATGGTTACTCAATATAAACCTCTTCTTCAAGTACACCATTTAAGAATGCCAACTTAACATCCATTCGAAATATTTTTCAATTTCTTTGAGCAGTAATAGAAATGATCACTCGAATAGTATGCAATCTAGCAACTAGGGTAAATATTTCAAAATAGTCATTACCAGGCTTTTGTTTGTAGCCTTTTGCTACTAACCTTGCTTTAAAATGTTTCACTTCTCCATTAGGTTTGTACTTTGTCTTATATACCCACTTGACTCTGATTGGTTTCTTTCCTTCCAGGAGAGTAGTTAGCTACCATGTATTATTCTTTTCAATTGCTTTAATCTCTTCATCCATTGCTTTAGTCCAACAATCTTTGCTAATTGCTTCCTTATATGTTACTCGATCACAATCTGCAAAGAAGGCATAATAGATAATATCTTCATTGTCACCATCACCTACTTGATAATATTTCAAATAAGTGGATGGATGGCACTCTCGTTGTGAGCTCTTATGTGAATGTGATGTAGGAGGAGATGTCGCTTCAGGATCAATATGAGTTGACTCTTCAGGAATTGGAGGTGAAGATGTCTCTTCAGTTTGATTAGTCGTTTACAATTCATTGTTTATGAATACTTGTATTGGTAATGATTTCTTTTCTTTTTCTCACCAGTCTCGTACCCATCTTCTTCAAAAGTAACATCTTGATTGATGATCACTTTTTAAGTCTTTGGATTATAAAACTTATAACCTTTTTTTTGCCTTGTCATCTAACTTCTTTCTTAACTCAGCTGGCATATGTGAATGTGTTATGCAAACAAACACCTTCATATGACTAAGATTAGGCTTTCGGCCACACCATGCTTCTTGTGGAGTTTTATCCTGAACACTTTTAACAGGCACCTATTCAAAATATTGACTGCACAAGCCACAACCTCTGTCCAAAAACTTTTAGGTAGCTTCTTACAAAATAACATTCTTCTTACTATATCTATGATAGTTCTATTTTTTCTTTCTACCACTCCATTTGGCTAAGGAGTGTACCTAGCTGTCAACTGATGCTTAATTCTATGCTTTCTTAAGAAATCATCACAAACAATATATTTTGTGCCTCTATCTGTCCTCATAGTGTTAAAAGAATAACCATTTTGTTTTTCAATATACGCTACAAAATTCTTAAGTACTTCACATGACTTAGATTTTTTCTTTAGAAAATAAACTCGTGCCTTTTACTATAATCATCTATAAATGTAATAAATTATTTGTTACCTCCATTTGATGGAACCTCCACATAACATAGATTTGAATGCACAAGCTTTAGTAGACGTTTAACTCTCCATACCTTCTTTGTAGGAAATGGACCTTTATGCTTTTTTTTCATTACACATGAATCACAAATCTATCTGGAACTTGAATGGTTGGTTAGCCTAAAACCCATTATTTTTTTGTGAGAAACTTAATGCTTCAAAAATTCAAATGCCCAAGTTGCATATACCATACTCAATTATCATTGACAGTTATAGTATTACAACAAAAAGAATTACTGTAATTAAGATATGTTGGAAATAGATGGTTGGATGTCATTCTCGTCTTTAGAATCTTACCCTTTTTTATATCACTCATGGTGCATCCATCTTTATTGAAGTGTAAATCGTAACCCTTTTTTGATAGTTGTTTAATGCTTAATAGATTCTAGCAAAGATTAGGAGTATAGTACACATAAGAAACCCATTATTTAATTTTATAGCAATCTTTCCTCTTCCCAAAACTAGAATCTGGTGGTTATCGACAAGCTTTACTGAAGAATGAAATGATTCATCTAATTCAGCATAAACTTCCTTGTTTGCACTTAAGTGATTACTGCAACCCAAATTTAACAACTATTGGCAGTTGTCACTATTACTGGTTTCATGAGTGGCCATCAACAAGGTCTTTCGGTTATTATTCTCAGTGACGCCAGCTCGATTACCTTTATATTGTTGTCTCCGAACATGACATTCTCTGTTATAGTGACCATATTTTTTACAATTATGGCATTGAATATATGATTTGCACTCAGATTTATAGTGACCAAACTTTTTGCTCTTGTAACATTAAATATTGGATTTATTTTGAGGAAATTCACTCTCTTTTGCTCCTAGTCTAAAATTGGTTCTGAAATATTTGCCTCCTTTGCCTCTGAAATTTGAACTTCTCTGAGTATGTTCTATTTTGCCTATTGCAATTTCCTTCTCATTTCTTAAATTTACTTGGGCTTTTGGAACTTGCTTCATTGTGTTTGGTGATTTTTCATTCATACAAATTTCTCATGACTCTAATGAGGCTTGCAAATCATTGAAAGTCATGAACTCTGAACCTTTAGACTCTTCAGTGGCTGTGACAACAAAATCAAATCGACTTGTCAACGTAGGCATGATCTTCTCCACGATATCTTTCTTCTTAATTTCATGACCATTATTTTTCATCTCATTGATCAATTTTTCCATTCGTGAAAAATAATCACGATTACTTTCATCTTTGTTGTACTCCATCAACTTGTATTGCCTTTGTAAACCTTGTAGTCTTATTCATTTAACTATGTCTGCTCCTTCATATGTTTTAAGCGGAATATTCTAAGTCTCCCTTGCTTTTTTAGCATGAATATGTTTTCAAGAATCGACAATTCAACAGGTTGACAAATTAAAAACAAGGCCTTTAATAAATGATCATTAACCAGTTGTAGTGATTCCTCAGTCGTCAATGTTTCGTTTTCTACTAAGCTTTTTTTCAAAATTTTACCATAACCGTTGCTTCTCAAATATAACTCCATCAAGCCTTTTCACATTGCAAGATTGTTTTTGCCATCAAACTTGAAAATAGATAATTGCATTGGTTGAACTTTAGTTGTTGAACTCGAAACCATCTTGATATACTTGAGCACTTTAACCGAACTCTGATATCAGATGTTGGCAAATTAAAATTACTTAGGAAATGGATTTTGACATCGAATTACACATTCACAATTTTATTAGTTGAGAGAATACAAATTTTATAAATACAAACTCACGCTACAAATTTTCCCAATCCAAAAATCTATTATGCGTTAAGTTGTTAAAGCTAATAACCCCAAAATTTTTACACACTCTCACTACTTTTTTTTGTTGTTGTTGCATACACTCACATCATTTGGCCAATGCCCATATTTATAGATTTCTAATTATGAGGTAAAATAGTCGGCAATTTGAAATTGGCAATTAATAAAAGGAATTTAACATCACTTTTACTTGTTAATTTGACCAAGTCACATTATAGAACCGTGTTTACTTTATAACACTGCTAAATATTTCAATTAATCGCTGTTAAAGAAAACAAAAAAGAAAAAATAACGAAAAGAAAAGTTGATTTGCTCTTTAATAAAATAACTATTTGGATCAACAGGTAATTGGATGAATGAACTAGTTCAGTACCTCAGCAAGCAATTTGGAGAGGAGAAGATGTTTTTGTTTCAACACCTCTATGGGTTAATGGAGTTAGGGATTTTTAAATTTTAGAAATTAGGTTTAAATGTTTAATTAATTTAGATCCAATTTAATTTTTAATAAAAACTTTTGGGCGTTTAAAAAAAACCCTTTTGGGCAAATTTCCAAACTTAACTTTAATGTTGCTCCCGTCAACTGAGAGGGAGTTGAACTCGGAGATTAAACAAAGAAAGGACAAAAATCAGGGAAGCGTGTCGAGAGCAAACTACGTATATAATATATTAAGAGCAATAATATATGTAGGTGCGTTATAACTGGGGTGCCGGTGGGACTTGGGAGAACAAGTCAAAGAGTAGGAGTGATAAGCTTTGAAGCTCTCACACATCTTTTTGATATGGTAAGCATAAATGATATGTGATTGCTCTGGATTTTGATGATTTAGTGTCTCTTTTTATCAATGAATAACAAGTTTCAAACTTTTTATGTACATGGAAAAGTAGAACTGAAGCTGTTGTGTTTTTGTTCATGTGTTTATGTCTTGGCGATAAAAACAAGGCAACAAGTGGTAATAGAAGTAGCAGTAATAAGATGAAGCTGTATTCCTACTGGAGAAGCTCCTGTTCTTGTCGCGTTCGGATTGCTCTTAACCTGAAAGGTTATCTTTCTTATTTTCATATCCTCTCCTTGTATTTTTTTTCCTGAATGGATTATAATTGTTTTGTGATTTCTTGACAGGGCTAAGTTATGAATATGTGGCTGTCGATTTGGTCAAAGGAGAGCAATTGAGTCCTGGTAACGAACAGACCCTCATTCTAACTTTGTCAGTTTGTCTTTTTTGCTGTGTGCCCTAGTGATTGTACACCACTCAAATCCTTTTCGGGTGCCCCTGTTGGTACCCGTCTCTAAAGAGTTATTGCTCCATTGACTGATAGAACTGTGGTTATTGTTTTTTATGACTTGACAGAGTTTTTAAAGCTTAATCCCATCGGTTACGTACCAGTTCTGGTAGATGGAGATATTGTAGTTTCTGATTCTTTCGCTATTTTGATGGTTTGTTCCCGCATTTTATTTTTATTTTTATTTTTATTTCCTTGTATATCTGTATTTCTGTTTTTGTCAAACTTTTCCGTTTGGGTTCATTTGTTAACCTTCAGTATCTGGAGGAGAAGTTCCCTCAAAATCCATTGTTGCCTGAGGATCTTCGGATAAGAGCTCTCAATTACCAGGTTAACTTGCATCGCTTTCTCTTTCCATGAGTAACTGTTATGGGGTTCTTTGTTGATTGATTCAGCACTCAATCGAAGCATTACTTATGTCCAATGATTGTTATGAGATTTCTAAATTAAAGCAGATGGAATCACAAACAAATAAGGAATATCTACTAATTGTGCATGGGGATTTTGCACAGCCTTTTGGATTATTGGATGAACTGGGACAATGAAAAGTTCTAAGAAGGTTTAGGGAGGAATTGGACTGGGATCAAATGAGTTCATATATAATTATGGATATTGTGTTTTAATATAAAATTTAAAAGAATGGTATGAATCATGCTTTTGTATATAACTCACTTTATTCTTGTGTTTCTTTCTGATATAGGCCAATTTCACTTATAAATTTTAATATCTGTCCCTTATAAGTGAGCCCATTTACATCAGAACAACACTCCCTCAACCTATAACTAATGGGAACTGATTTGGGTCACATTTTGAACTATTCATCATATCATAATTCATGAATTTCTATCTATTGGCCTTTGTTAACCTATTTCTGATACCAGTAAAGGGTTCTGAGGGGATTTCCAAAGAAATTGGATAAGGTTCAAGTGGACCTATGTACAACCAAAGACACTATATCTTAACTCAAAATATTAAGACAATGAGTTATGAATTCTATTTTGTATATATCTCATTTCATTCTTATTTTTTTTCTAACTTGGAATAATTTCACTTGTAAATTTCCATCAGACAAGCCTGTTCTCCACAGTTATTGCTAAATTTTCCTTCTACTATATTATTCTTTTGACTTTTAAGGTTTCAAGATGTAGTTATGCAAACTTGACAGTGATATAGTTACTGTCTACTCTTTAACTGATTACCCTTTATGTTCTCTTGGTCTGTGTTCCCATGCCTCTGAACTTATGCTTGACTTTTGCACTTATCAATCAATTTTCTGTTAATTATAGGCTGCAAACATTGTCTCCTCAAGCATACAACCTCTTCAGAATCTAGCTGTGCTGGTTGGTTAATGACAGTGTTTGTTGCAGCTTCTCATTCTTTTCATTATGCACAAAAGACAATCACTTTTTTCTGTATTTCTTCATTGTCTATGACACTTTCTGACCTTCATACAACAGAAATTTATTGAGCAAAAAGTTGGTCCGGATGAGAAACTTCCTTGGGTTCAATATCATATTGAAAAGGGCTTTTCTGGTAATTTCCACCATACATCTCTCCCCAGCAGCTAGCATTTGAAAAATATATTAACAGAAGATGTAGGAATATGGTAGTTGGAGAAGTTGTAGATCGTGTCATCTTATTATATGCAAGGAAGGAATTGAAATAAGAACAAAAAGAAAAATCAAATCATTTAAATGATGTCAGCAAGGTATTATTGTTGGGAACGCAAAGATTTCCACCTTGTTACTTGCAACTCTACCATTTGCTACGAAAATCCTTGTTGGTATATTTAATTAGTTTTAATTCATTAAACAATCTATCAGTAATTTGGACTTACGTTTCGGTACTCTTGCATTTTTGCCATATTTAGGAAAGAACTGTATGTAGCCTTGGGAGTGTCATCTTAAAATGGTTCTTATAAGAAAGTTTTGACTTCTGTTCTATAAATCCTACACTTAGCAACCTACACTTAGCATTATTACCCTTGGATTTTATGTGGTGTGGTATTTTGCAACATGTTTAAGATTTGTAATTATAATGCGGAAGGAATAATATACTAGGCATGGTGGAACAGTCCAGTCTAGGACAATTAGTTCAAGTTGTCACTCATCATATTTTAAAAAATTTATATGGTTCATCATTATTTCATTAGAAAATTAAATGTGTGATGTGCAATAAGTTGTAATATTTTGATAGTCAAAATAAGCTTTATACCATTCTTGTGCCTTAAGACTTCTCTGATTAATTCAACAATAAAATTCTTACTTTAGTTGATTACAAATAAGTTTGAAAAGCTCTAATGTTTAGTTATCTCCTTGAATCAACCAAGTATTAAGTTATATGTGGTGTCCATTCGTATTTAGAATATTTTTTGATTCCTAGCTTGATCTTTCTCAGCACTTGAGAAGCTACTAAAAGATCATGCTGGAAGATATGCAACTGGAGACAAAGTTTTCCTGGTTTGTTCTTTTTCCAAACCATTTTATTATTTTAGTTACCAAATAAAACTGTGAGTTGATTATGTGAGGATGCCTGTGGTTTACCCATATTAAGAAAGAGCACCCAATGCTTCCAATTAGTTATTAACCTTTAAAATTTTTGGTAACTCCACAAGTAACAAAATATCATCTCTTGAATGATATTTTCCAAATGATCCCAAGAAAAACATGTTGCTAATGTATTGTAATGATTATTACTATAAAAGAATATTAATTTGTTCTTAATTTTGTGTTTTAAAGGTTAACAATTTTGTTCTTAATAAAATTATTTAAAATTTCAAACAAAAATTAAGAACAAACTTAAGAGGTTCTACATTTTCTAATACCTTACGAATCCATAACTAAACTAAAATCGTGGGAGTGTTCTTGAATTTGCACAAATCGTAGAGGGTTTGTTGCATGCAACTGTCTTTACATAGTTCTTTTAAGGTGGGATGTGGAAGTATTGGCTTTAAGTTTATTGGGGAGTTTCTTCCTAGTCAAAATGCTTGATGCTTTTCCATCTCTTTGAATCTAGGGAGGTCTAGTAGTATGCATCCTTATCTCTGATTAGTAGAGAGGTTGTTTTCGATAGACTCATTAGAAACAAGAATGAAATTGTTTTTGCAAACAAATCAAAGAAAAAAGAAAAAAGAAAAAAGAAAAAGAAAATAATACATAAACAAATAATTGTATAAATAAAAATAAGTAAAAATTAAAAAGATAAAAGATAAGGATAAAAATAAAAATAAATAAAGAAATAAAAAATTTAAGTAAATAAATAAATGAATAGACAAAAAAAAGTAAAATAAATAAGCAATTGAAAGAGAAGAGAGAAAAATTGTGAAATAAATAAATAAAATAATTAAAGGGGCAAATAATACAAATAAAAGTATTTAAGGCAAATACATGACACAGGAAACGAAAAAAAGGAAGTAAAAAGATTGAAAAGACTTATGAAACGAAAATAACTTTTTGATGAAAAGCGGACCAGTCTATGTAAGATTCTCTGTTCGAATCTTAGGCTGCCAAAGTTTTTCATTGAGGGCCAAGGGTTTGGTAAGTTCTAATAGTGCCATATTATACTTGATCACTTACCCTTAATTCTTCTTCGGTATTCCTCTTTTTCTCTTATTGTTCTTAAGAACAATTTTCTGGCATCTTTTTATTGGAGCCTTAGGATGTCTCCTCTTAATATGTCCAAATTATATAAGCCTTGTTCCCCTCAACTTGCCATTAATGTTAGCCACCTTTAACTTGTCTCTTGTTACTACATTCCTGACCTTATCTTTTCTTGAAAAATTGCACATCTAACGAAGCATCCTTATCTCTGCTACTATTAACTTATGACTATATCCCTGTTTGATGGGTTAAATATTTTGCCCCATAGAGCATGGTTGACCTAATTGCTAAACGGTAGAATTTACGTGTTAGCTTGATTGGTATCTTTTTGTCACATAAAACTTTTGATGCGCTCCTCCATTTAAGCCATTCTAATTTGATACGGCGAACTATGTCATTATTTAGCTCACCACTACTGCTTTGTATGATTAAGGTACTTAAACAATCTTTCTATTGTATAACTTCGAAATCAATCTTTATCACCACATTTGGTGCAACATTATGACCTGAAAAGTTACACTCTTAAGTGTTTAGTCTTAGTCTTGCTCAATTTAAAACTTTTTCACTTTAGCTTATCCTTTCAAAGTTCTAGCTTGACATTAACACGCTCTTTTGTTTCATCTATTAAAACAATGTCTGAGCTACATACACTAAGGCACATCCTCTTGGATATTCTTGGTGAGCTCATCTACAACTATTACAAATAGGAAGGGGCTCAATGAGGATTTTTGGTGTAGTCCGATATCGATAAAAAGATGCTCTATAACTCTTCCTATTGTCTTTACTCTATTAATTGGAGTTTAAGGTTGTAGGAGATATTTTGATCTTGACAAGAAGCCATTGAGCTAGAAAGTTTGAATTATTAGATGAAGTTGAAGAGACATGGTTAAGTTAGTGAATCAACAAATGAAATTGTTTGGTGGTAGACATTAATATTGTCAAGATATGATCCAATCAAACAAGAAAGATATTGAATTAGGTCTTTGGATAACTTGCTTCTCTTTAGTAAATTTAAGAGAAAAAAATGATTCCTATATTGAATTAGGTCTTTGGATCTCTTTAGTAAATTTTGTAGAGAATGCAACATAAGAATCTGATTTTATTGTTAGTTGGTGGCCACAATCTTGATGTGAGCATTGTTCCCAATTCAAGGCCTTGACACTTGAGCTTTTAGATGCTATGATCTTAGGTAGCATTTTACACATCGCGTTTGAGAGAAAATGGCAAAGTTATAGATGTTGTCTTGCATGAACATAGATAATTCTTGTTTGAAATATGCATTTATTTTATTCAATTAGTATAAGCAAGGCGTTTTGTGAGTGATATATGTCCTTTTGCAGGCAGATCTATTTTTAGCACCACAAATTCATGGAGCAATAAAAAGATTCAATATTGATATGGTAAGGCTAGTTCCCTCGATGCATCTAAATTCATACTTGTAACTGTCTGGTTAAAGTACTCCTGAAAATAAAATAAAAAATGTAAGAACTCACTGGATGGTTCAATGAATGAAGGATTGTCTATAATTGTAGATATTAATTTTTCCCTCTTCACAAAGTTGCAATATATGTGAACATTTTGCAACAAAAAGATTCTATTTGACATGGTAGTGTTCATTCCTCTCAATTCATCTGACTTCGCATGTACAATTGTGTTGTTAAGTTATTGTTGAAAAAAATAAAATTAAAGATGTCAAAAAGAGAGTTCATTGCATGATTCAATGAGTGAAAAGAGAGTTCATTGCATGATTCAATGAGTGAAGGAATACCTAAAAATTTACAGCTATTACTTTTGTCCCCTCTTCACAAAGTTGCAATTGATGTGAAAATTTGTGAGGAAATGTGTACTTGTGTGTTGCACGTGTTACTATTTTACATTCTTATTCTATTGTGACCTTTTTACGCTCTATGTCATGTTTCCTTCTGGGATATGCTTAACTTTGTATACACAAATCCCGTCAAGTATCTCTCTCCCACTGTTTTTGCAGTCCCAATTCCCTCTTCTACAGAGGTTGCATGAAGCATATAGTGCACTTCCAGTATTCCAAGATGCTATGCCAGAAAATCAGCCAGATACTCCAAGTAGCTCCAGTTAGATTGATGAGTTTTTCTAAAGGTAACGCTTTCAATGATGATGCATAATGATTAGGATGGTCTGTCTATATTACTGTTTTAGATCATTTTCTTTTGCGTCATCGGTTGCAGCATTATGAATGATGTTGCTAGACTTGACCTTATGATATTGATCCTATGGATCAAGGATTGAAAGGTCAAACATCATGTTATGGGTCCTAAGGTCTACCGATGCTATTCTCACAGGAAGTGGGGCCAGAAGAACATTGCAGCAGTTGAGGAATAGTTTGGAATTGGTCATTTTTTAATTTTAGCATTCTTGTAGTTATTTTTCTTTAAGTTGCGATAGTAGTTAATTGTTGTAACTGCAACAGTGGCATTAACGCCTATATATTATGAATAGAGGAAAACGGCATAGGCAAGTTTTTGCCTACTCCAAATACATTGATCCAGAGATCGAAGAGTTCTCTCTAAATGAGCTCTCATTCTCTTCATGCCCAATCCCAATGAAAAAGGTAGAAATACTAACAAGAGTTCTTCGCAGTAACAGTTCCACTAGTACGACTGCACTCTTCAACGACCCATAACCAAATCCTCTATATGGGACCATAACAATTGGTATCAGAGCCCAACGTTATGGGTGATACTTCTCGCTCTATCCAGCAGCAATTTGAGGCGTTTATGGCTAGATATGAAACTGACCAGCAACACCTTCTCGAACAACTTGATCGCGAGCATGAGGCTAGGGAACACGACCGTATATCTTTTGAAGCCCAGCAACAGGGCATTCGAGATCTCCAGCATAGGTTTCACGAGGTGACCCATTCTCCTTGTGGTCATCACAAATATGGAGGAGAAAGCGGCCTTCCGCGACACGTCAAGGGTGGAGCATTCCGCAGAGATGGAGGTCATTGATATCGCAAATTGGAATTTCCCTATTATGATGGTTCCTCCGAGCCATTGCCATGGCTGAGTCGCTGCGACTACTATTTCTCCCACCAGCAGGTTCCAAAAGATGAGAAACTGAGTATATTAGCACCACATCTGGAGGACGATGCTCAGTGCTGGTTCTTGAAACTTGACAAAGACTAGCCCAATCTGACGTGGGAGCAATTCAAGGACCACTGTATGCACAGATTTGCTCCAATCAGTGGTAGAAGCAAACTGGGAGAACTAGCCTGCCTACGTCAAACGGTTTCCGTGGAAGAATAGTTTGAGAAGTTAGCTGCACGTATCACCTTGATCTAGGATAGGAGGTTGACCTCTTCATCAGTGGTTTACAAGAATCCATTATGGTGGACGTTGAATTATAGTCTCCCCCGATCTCACAACCGCAAGACTCTGGCATGCTTGTACGAACGTCGCTGAACTGGGAAGCGCCAAGACCAACTAAGCCGGTTTGGTTCTACTTCATCAGCACCTCCAACGACAACCACCAACTGCAACCCTTATATTAAGCGTCTGACACGAGCAGAAATGGCGAAACGTCGTGCCAAAAATCTATGCTATAATTATGACGACATTTATACACCGGGCCATCGCTGTAAGTTGTTATTTTACATCGCAGCTAAAGAGGAGACTTCCGATGAGGAAGAAGAGTCTAATACTGAGAAGGAACCACAAATTTCTCTGCAGGCTATTACCGGCACTCCACATCCTCAGACGATGCAATTAGATTGGTACATAAATTAGAGACTCCTGCGAATTTTATTGGACACAGGGAGTAAACATAGCTCTAGTCGTGGATAAAATAGGTTGTTTCTAGGTAATAGTGGCAAATGGTGAAAAGATATAGAGTCTAGGCCTTTGTAAGAATGTAGGGTTCCAGTTGGGTGATCATATTTTCTTTTTGGATTTATATTTGATTCCACTTGGTTTCTATGATGCAGTATTAGGAATCAATTGGCTGAACAAGTTGGGCCAGATCATGTGGGATTTTACGAGATTATGGATGCAATTTGAATATGATGGAAATCATATCCAACTATAGGGTATTAAGAGAACTTATGGTTCTTGTCGACAACAGTTGTCTCCATAGAAGAGAATCTCAACATGGAAATGCAGCATCTTCTACTTGATTTCGAGGATTTGTTCATGGAGCCCTCAAAATTGCCACCCACCCATTGGTGTGATCATTTTATTATCTTGGAAAGTGGCACCAATCTTGTGGTTTGTCGTCAGTACCAATATGCTCATGCCCAAAAAACAGAAATTGAGAAGCAGTGTGACGAGATGTTGCAGAGAGGCCTCATTCGACTGAGCCAATCTCCATATTCTTCCCCGGTTTTGTTGGTGAGGAAGGAGGACAGGAGCTGGCGGTTTTGTGTGGATTTTCGAGGAGTTAATGCCAAAACTATTAAGGACAAATTTCCCATCCTAGTTATTGATGAACTCTTGGGGGAGCTTCTCGGAGTGCAAATTTTTACCAAGTTAGATTTACGCTCGGGTTATCATCAAATACGAATGCATCTTGCTGATATACCTAAAACGGCATTTTGCACACATCATGCGCACTTTGAATTTTTGGTGATACCGTTTGGACTTACCAACGCCCACTCAACCTTCCAAGCTCTTATGACTCACATCTTTAAACCTTATCTTCGTAAATTTGTGTTAGTGTTCTTTGATGATATATTGATTTATAGCAGGAGCTTTGCAGAGCATATAGGCCATGTATGGAAAGTTTTCTCAGTTCTGCGACATAATCAGCTTTTGCTGAAGCGATCTTAAGTGTCTCATTGCTCAGCCCTCGGTTTCTTATTTGGGGCACAAAGTCTTGACGGAAGGAGTATCCGCTGATCTAACAAAAATTCAGGCTATTTTACAATGGCCATAGCCCATTACCCTCAAAGCATTATGTGGCTTTCTTGGACTCAGGTTATTACCGAAAATTTGTGAAGGATTATGGGAAGATAGCCTCACCATTGACATCTATGCTCAAAAGGAATTCGTTCCAATGGTCGACTTCTACATTGGCCGCTTTTGAGGAGTTGACAGTAGCGATGTCCTTCACCCCAATACTCGCCTTGTTGGATTTTTTGCAGCCATTTTTCACCCCAATACTCGCCTTGTTGGATTTTTTGCAGCCATTTGTGGTGGAATGTGATGCTTCGGTAGTGGCATCGGGCCAGTATTATAGCAACAAAGGCAGCCAAATAGCCTATTTCAGCCGTGTTTTTATGGAAAGATACTGTTGTCTTCCAGCTTTCTGAAAGGACCTCGTTGCCTTTGCCAAGACAGTATCTCATTGGCGTCCGTATCTATGGTGCAGTAAATTCATTGTCCGAACTAATCATTATAGTCTTAGATATTTGTTGGAGCAACGGATCTTTACAGTTCCCCAACAGTGTTGGTTGAGCAATCTATTGGGGTATGATTTTTCAGTCGAATATAAAGCTGGAAGGGACAATATAGTTACAGATGCATTGTCCCGTCAATTTGAGGGGGAGGAGCCAACCTTGGTTGCAATTTCAGCACCCTTGCTGCTTCTTTTTGATCATATTTGCCAGGAAGTTGCTGCTGATTCAGAGCTGCAGCAATTGGTGGCGTGAATCAAGGCCGAGGAGGCCGTGGACCCTTGGAAGTTTGAGGACGGCCTGGTTTTTTATAAGAACCGTGTTTATTTGGTTGCCACCTCTCCTTTGTGTGAGACCATTATCTCTTCATTGCTTAACATGGGACATGAAGGATATCAGAAAACTCTTAGGCAAGGGGCTACTGATTTTTATTGGAAAGGGCTGAAGTCAATGGTTCAATCCTTTGTTCGTCGTTGCCTTGTTTGTCAACGCATCAAATAGAGAATCTTCAACCAGCAGGCGTCTTGCAGCCTCTTCCTATTCCGACGCAGATATGGGCTGATATTTCCATGGATTTTGTGGAGGGGCTGCCACCAAACCATGGCAAATCTCTTATTTTGGTAGTGGTTGACCGGTTCTCTAAATATAGTCATTTTTTGGCCATCTCTCATCTTCATACAGCAGTCTCGGTGGCGCACTTATTCTTTGGGCAGATCATCAAGTTACATGGTTTGCCAAAAACCATTGTTTCCCACCGAGATGTTATCTTTGTGAGCAGATTTTGGACAAAACTCTTCCGTTTGTCAGGCACGTAGTTATGTTTCAGCTCGGCTTATCGTCCTCAATCGGATGGCCAAATGAAAGTCGTCAATCGTATGGTTGACATGTATCTTCGCTGCTTCACCAGCGAGAAACCAACAAAATGGCTGCAGTGGCTATCATGGGCTGAATTATGCTAAAATACTAACTTCCACTCTTCCTTGAAGTGTTCCCCATTTGAGGTTGTGTATGGCCGACCCTTAGCTCGTCTCCTCTCTTATACTTCCCATACCTCCAAGCTCGAGGCTGTTGATGTTGCTCTAAAAGACAAGGATGAGGTCATTCGTTCCCTTCGTCAACGATTAATGGAGGCCCATTCGACTATGAAGCATCACTGATTCAAAGCATCGAGACCTTGTTTTTGGGGTCGATAATTGGATCCTTTTAAAGTTGCAGCCGTATTGCCAACTTACTTTGCGTGCTAGGACTAATCGGAAGTTGTCACCAAGGTTCTACGGTCTTTTCTGTGTTGCTGCACGTGTTGGATACGTCGCTTATCGTTTGGACTTGCCACCCGACGCTCGTTTGCATCCTGTTTTCCACGTGTCCTATTTAAAGCCGTATCATGGGGATCCTCTAGTTGGGATATCTTCATCATTGCCTCCCATTTCTTCTACAGTTGAGGCACCTCAGCCACAAGCGGTTTTGGACCGTTGTACTTTCCATGGTAGTCAACAGGTGCTTATTCATTGGCAATGACTCTCTCCAGCCGACGCTTCCTAGGAAGACGTTGCTTCTATTCGCAGCTCTTATCCTTCCTGTTCGCTTGAGGACAAGCGCATTGATAGGGAGGGGAGTGATGTTATGGGTCCTAAGGTCTACCGACGCTATTCTCACTGGAAGTGGGGCTAGAAGAACATTTCAGCAGTTGAGGAATAGTTTGGAATTGGTCATTTTTTAATTTTAGCATTCTTGCAGTTATTTTTCTTTAAGTCGCGATAGTGGTTAATTATTGTAACTGCAACAGTGGCATTAATGCCTATCTATTATGAATAGAGGAAAACGGCGGAGGCAAGTTTTTGCCTAGTCCAAATACATTGATCCAAAGATCGAAGAGTTCTCTAAATGAGATTTGATTCCCTTCATGTCCAATCCTAATAAAAAAGGTAGAAATACTAACAATAGTTCTACGCAGCAACAGTTCCACGTGTACAACTGCACTCTTCAACGACCCATAACCAGATCCTCTATACGGGACCATAACACATCGGTCAATCTTTTTTTTTCAAATGTGTAGTTATATATTTGAAATATAAAAATGACGAGTGAAATAGTACAAGGGTGTTATGTGGTATCGTTGTTAAAGCTCAGGATATCATGTAGAAGGTTTAGATCCTGGACATTGTTCTTCTAACTAGAACTGACTGTCTAACAGGCAATTTGTTTGAACCTGAAGTGGTTTCTAGGTCGTGGTTCAACTTTGTAAAACAGGTTAGACCTGGTCCAACAAATGGGCATGTTTGAATCTATAAGGGAGGAGGCACTTGGACCGAATATCATCTTCCATATTTTGAATTAAAAAAAAAAGGTTAATTTCAGCAAGTCGCTGAGGCTGAGGAATGTCGAGAATTGGATGAGCAGGGAGGGCCATGACTTCTCGATATTCACCACTGGTAGAGAAAACTCTTTTCTGTTTTTGTAGAGCACAAAAGCTTATCGAGCCTCCATTTATAGAGTGTAGAGCAATTCCGCCAATGCAGTACGCATTCGGTCCATTCCTAGGTTTTTCAGAATGCTTGACTGGGCTTGTTCAAGTTTGAAAAAACATTGATTAGCACAGAACTCCACATATATCATATTAATTGGGTCAACCATAATAAAGTAAATAAAATCAAAGTTCAAGGATTTTTTGTTATTGACACTATTAATTTGTTAATGCATCTTAAAATTGTTTGCATGCATATGGTATGCAAGGTACATTCTTGGGAAAGAAATATATGTAATTAGAAGGTGATTATAGTGATTGTCTTATTTAGGTAGTAGTCATCTTATTTAGTATTATTTTCATGTGTCTATTTTTAGTAGGAGAATAAGTTTTAACATATTCTTATTCTGTTTTACTTCCTAAAAACTCTACATACTGAGCCTATTTAGAGGGCATTATGATGAATAAGATAGTAAGAAATTTTCATAAAAATAGTTGACAGAAAGCTTGTCAAGATGAGTTCTCTAAACCATAGGGCATACAAAGGGGAAGAACTCTAGCAAGGGAAAAGAGGATTTCCCTGTGAGTCGTTCCATTACTAGATCCTTGGCAAAAATATATATCAATTTGGTATCGGAGCCCAGAGTCATGGACGACTCCTGTGATCTGTCAATTTTGTTTATGAAACATGTGGAGCAATGATTGAGAAAGGTAGAAGAATGCCAGAATGTTCAGTTTGAGGAGGTTATGTGGGCTATTTGTGGACGAGATCAGCAGGAGGAGGGTGACAGTAACAATCTCACCTACACAAAGGCGGACAGAAGTATGGAGCCAGCTGGTTTAGGCATCGTTCGCAGGTACTCTAAATTGGAATTCCTCACCTATGATGGTTCTGATGACTCTCTTGTTTAGATTTATAAGTTTTTGAGAATTAACGGAGCTCGACAGAGGAGAAAGTGGGGCTGACAGTATTCCATCTTAATAGAGAGGCACAACTGTGATTTTTTAAGGTGGAGCAAGGAGAGCTGAGTATGGCTTGGAAAACCTTCAAGAAACAATGTTACCTATGGTTTGGACCTCCCATGAGTCTTAGCCCATTGGATGAATTAGCTAACTTGAAACAGACTGGGATGGTGGAGGAGTACAGAGGGACTTTCAGACTTTGTAAGCACGCACAACAAAACTTAAAAAAATGCAGCAGGTTGGATTGTTTACTACTGAGCTTATGAAAGGGTTTCAGTTGGAAGTGTAGCTAAAGCAGCCGAACAGCCTGGGGGCTACTATGAACCTGACTCGAACACATGAAAGGTGGTTGAGAAGTGCTCTAGTCGTCACTGGAGGGACTGACAAGGCTGTCATTTCGTGGAACAACTTGAGGGTTGTGTCAAGAAATTCTGTAAGAGGAAAGGGAGTGCAGGGGGAGTCAAGAGGCTATTTTTAGCATGGGAAGTGCTATTGCAACTTTTAAGAAGTTAACCAAGGCAGAGAGGGAGTAATGAAGGAAAAAAGGTGCTTTGCTTCAATTGTGATGAAGCATTATATCAGGGACATAAATGTTAAAAGTTGTTTTGGGTAGAATTTGTAGAGTCTAACGATGAAGACGAAGGAGGATGAAGGAAAGTTAGGATATCCGAAGTTACACTGAGTTCGAGCTTGAGGACAAGCTCTTTGTCCAGAGGAGAATAATGTTATGAAAGATGCCTTTTTAGAAAAGAAATATACAAGAAGATCATCTTGATTAGGAAGTAATTGCAGTGGTTATCTTTTTAGGCAGTATGTCATCTTATTTAGGAAGTCTGTTATTTTTACAAGTTTATTTTTAGTTGGAGATTAAACTAGCAGATTTCTATTCTGTTTTACTTTCTAAAAATTGTATGTACTAAGCCTATTTAAAGGGCATTACAATGAATAAGAAAGCAGTAAGAATTTCTCATAAAAATAGTTAATAGAATGCTTGTCAAAACGAGTTTTCTTAACAACCATAGGCCCTAGAAAGGGGAAGAACTCTAGTGAGGAAAAAGAGGACATCCTTTTGAGTTGTCTCGTAACTAGATCCTAGCAAAAACACATATCAATTTGATATCAGAGCCCATGACATGGACGATTCTTGTGATTTGTTAAGTAAAGTAGATGTGTACATGAAACAAGTGGAGCAACGGTTGACAAAGGTAGAAGAATGCCAAAATGCTCACTTTGAGGAGCTTCTATGGACTATTCACAGATGAGGCTAGCAGGAGCAACCACACCTACTAAATTAGAATTCCCCACAATTCCCCAACTCTGATGATTTTGATGACTCTCTTGTTTGGATTTACAAGGAGTATTTCTTTAAGAATAAACAGAGCCTGGAAGAGGAGAAAGTGGGGTTGTCAACATTCCATCTTAATGGAGAAGTACAATTATAACTTTTTAAGGTGGAGCAAGAGGAACCGGGTATGGATTGGGAAACTTTCACTGAACAATGTCACCTACAATTTGGACCTCTTATAAGTCGTAACCCATTTGATGAATTAGCTAACAAAGAGTTTTAGACTTTGTGCGCAAGGCAATAGATTGGATTGTTTACTATCGAGCTCATGAAGGGTTTCTACTAGAAGTGGAGCTACAACAGGCGAACAAGCTGGAGACTGTCATGAATACGACCCGCACGTATTAAATGAGGTCGAGAAGTGCTCTAGTTGTCACAGGAGGGTGGTAAAGCTGCCACTTCTTGAAACAACTCGAGCTGTGTGTCAAGAAATTCTGGAGGAGGAAAAGGGAGTCAAGGGGCTGTTTCTAGTGTGAGAAGTGCTTCTGTACTCTTTATTATTTTCTTTAAGAAGTTAACTAAGGTAAAGATGGAGGAACAAGGAAAAAGGGGCTTTGTTTCAATTGTGATGAAGCATTATATCTAGGACAAAAATGTAAGAAGTTGTTCTGGGTAGAATTAGAAGACTCCTAAGAAGAGGATGGAGGAGGGTCACGACATCCAAAATTACCGTGAGTTTGAGCTTGAGAACAAGCTTTGTTTAGGGAGATTAATGAGATGAAAGATGCATTTTTAAGAAAGAAATATACAAGATCATCTTGATTGTGAAGTAATTTTAGTGGTTATTTTATTTAGGTAATAGTCATCTTATTTAAAAGTCTATTATTTTTATTAGGAGAATAAGTTAATAAATTCTTATAAAACTATATGCAATAAGCCTATATAGAAGGCATTGCAATAAATAAAAAGCAATCAGAATTTTTCATAAAAATAAGACTTAAAAAAGAGAAGAATTCTGATAAAGGAAAAGAGGATTCCTGTGACTAGATCCAATGTAAAACTACATGTACATGTGGGTTCCACGTTTGGTTCTGTTTACTGTTCCAGTAATATTCTTGTTACATCTCAGCTCGTACTTGCAGATCCTATGGTTGCATCATCCGGTGTTTCTCTTTTGGAGCCTCAAAATAAATCTTGCAAATGACATTCTAGACCATCACTCGCTGGTCAGAGTTGGGTTTCACTTTCAAGTAATTGTGTGAATGGGGATAATAAAATGTAACTTTTATTAATGAGATTGTTTTACGTGTTTGTAGAATGTAATGTGATGATACTTTTTGCATCCTATGAAATCGTTGTTTAATACAAGTCATCTACTATCCCTGCATGGTTTACTCATTCTGCTGCTGGGAGTATGTAAATGCCAATTTTTATTCTCTGAATCTTTTGCTACTGAAGTTAATCAGACGATATCTTGTTCCCCCCAAATTTTGCTTTACTTTTCATTCTAGCTACAGGAAAAGGTTCCCAGATTTCCTGAAGAGTCATGTATCTTTCATGACTAGATCTTAATCAAGCTTATGTGTTGATATTCTTTATCTGTACTTTTTAGTTTTTACAACCGAAAACCCTTGGCCAGCATGCTGACTCAATATCTCAACTTTTTGTTGACTTGAAGGAGGCTGAATGTTAGGAGTGTTGACAGCCCATCGTTGCACAAATGGCCTGGTCATTTTGTGGTCGAGAGGCTGAACACTTATTAGAGCTAGAGAGTTTATTTGTTGCTCTTTGTATTTGAGATATCCACCCTGAGGGGACCGGTTGCGAGAGTTGTTTTTTTTGTCAAGAGTTGCTGAGTTATTTCAGTACGAGGAACGCTATGAATGGGCTTTTTTCTAGCTGTGATATCATATCCTTTCTCCTCTCCTCTCTCCTCTTTTAGGGGCTGGGGAGCAAGTATAATTACCCTACACGAGTAGGAGAGCGGGTTAGCGGGAGTTCCTGAGTTATAGTTCAAGCTATGTGAATAGCTAATCTAATGAACCCAAAGACTTCATCTTCTCTTTTAGTTAGGAGCTAGAAGGCGGAACCTAGTAGCCCTAGTCTCTCTCACCTAGGAGTCCCGGCCTGTCATTCCTCTTATTTGAATATCCTCCCTTGGCTTGGGGGACACTTTCAATTGCTGTAAGATCGCTTCTCTTATTCAGGCTGACCCTTTCTTTCAATAATTGTATTTTAGTTGCTCTCTTCACTTCTGGCCTCTTGGGGCTAAGTCAATTACTGAAAAAGGTGAGCAGCTTCAGTTATAATTCGAGTGGCACGGTTCTTGGTGCCATATTTCGTATCCCCTACCTGTTGGTGAGTTACCCCTTCCCTTTCGGAATCAAGCAATAGTAGGATTTCACTCCCGGATCTTGAGTACTAAGGATGAGTCGTTTTGTTCATTCTATAGAATAGAAGACGTTTGAAATTGCTATGATGATCTCTTTTGTAATCTCTCAAATGATTAATAGCAATGTAGTCTTATTTTGGCTTACAATTCTTCCAGTTAGATCTAAGAATATAAATTATTTATATAGAAAATAGCAAACTTTCATCGCCAATTCTTCCAAGCTTATGTAACTTGCTAAAATTGATAAAATGAAAATCTTGCCTAAACCAGAAACTAGAATGAGAAGGTTTCGACCGCCATCGGACAAAGGACTTGTTTACTAGCAATTGATTTTGACTATGCTCACGTTATAATGTTTGACTTAGATGTAGCTTGAAGTTAATTACCCTTAAAAATTGAAAGTACTCTTATTTTGTTTTCTCGAGCTCCCTGATGCGATTTTGATCTTGCTAAATGGTAGATCTGGGTAAGACTTGGCATTATTTCGAGCTAATGCAATCTGTCAAATCCTTATTCTAGGTATCTTCCTTGTAGGAACACTTTTCATCACTAACCAGAAAGAATGACTTGGATTGTATATTAAATTTACTTCCCTGTTCTTTCGTATGGGGTTGTAACAGGGTTTGAAGCTATTCTATATCAAATTATCCATTTCAACTCTTTTAAGTTATTCAGGGAACATGTCTTGGTTATGGCTACGATCACTAAATTTTCAGAGTTATGAATATTACTATAATCTAGACCACCACCTGTACCCGAAAAGAAAAATGCACTCAGGACTACGTTACTGCAAAAATTGCAGTTTAATCCAATGTTTTAAAAATCAAACCGGATATCGAACTGATCGAAAGAAAAGTTTAAGATTTAGAAGTTCAACTGGTAGTGAACCGTTATAAAATCGGTATATAATAAATAAGAAGTAAAATTTATAAGAATAAGTAAAAATAAAATAGTTTATTGAAATAAAAATACACCAATGTCTATTATTATATAATGAACTAATAATAAATAAATATGAGTCTAATATAAAACTTAAAATAA
>JAOTAY010000005.1:20421892-20466295 GCA_025629805.1 Erythroxylum baracoense
GTATTTAATTAGAATTATTTGTAATTCTAATTAAAGTTTAATTGAAATTAGAATTTAATTTCAATTAAATTACTAAACTGTCCAAAGCTTATTATAAATAGGCTTAAGCTCTATGGAGCTAGTACTTCATGCTTAACCCTCTCTATAAGAGTTACAGAGTTCTCTCAACCTGTTCTGTGGATACCGTTAGAGGCGAACACTTGTGCGGCTACAATAGTTGAGACAAATCAGTTTCGAGAACGGTTCGAGGAATACAATAAGACAAAAATCAAGCTTCAGAATAAGGTACGAATTAAGTTTCCGCTTTATTATGATTTGTGTTAATCATTTTATAGAATTAAAAAGATCTTATTTTTCGAGAAATCAAAGATTGCGAAAAAGTTTCGTAATTATTCCGCTGCGGTCGAGATTGGATCTCGACTTGGTTTCCCAACACTTAACACTTCATGCTTCTCGATATCGATGATATTGAGCTTCATTTAACAAGTAAAACTGAAATTAGTCTTTAAATAATTAAAAAATGAATATAATTAAATAAATTGAGAAGTTACCAAAAACTTTGTCCAAAGCATTTTAGAATAAGTTGTCTTCCTTCAATTGCTTGGCATGTTGAAGGCAAGACAATTCAATCCTAACAACAACCCCCTAACTTACTAAACAATTTTGTTGATTGGATCTTGTTAATTGGATGACCTTACGAGGTGTCAATATGAGCAGACAACTTGCCGTTCATTGCAGCAATTATGCATTGCAACTCAGAACCTTTAGTGATACCTCTACCTCTTTTTCTGATGCCAGTATTGGAACTTGAAAAAAATTATAATAAAAAACACATTAAACATGTAAAGAGATATTTGAGGATAAGTGCAATTATAGGTGATAAAGAATCACAAACCTGAAGATCCTGTAGCATTAGATGAGGTAGTTAACTGGCTTCAATAGTGGATGAAGTTTGTTGTTGTTGTTAGATAGGGTTGGATTGATCTGATTGTTGTGGGGGAGGAACATCTTTGCTGGTTGCCACCTTCTTTACCTTGTTTCGTCCAGGTGCCATTATATTGAATACCTATAATGATTTCTCAATGATTTTCTAATACAAAATATTATTAAATTATTTCTCTATGATTTTCCAATATAAAATAAAACTAATTAGAATAATAACATAAAGAACTTGTAAAATTTTTCCTTAAATCATTTCGGAGCATTTGACAAAACATTAACAAATCATTATCAAAGATGATTGGAACCAATGACAACTTGAAGCATTTTTTCCCCTAAAAGTTACTCTTTGTTCTTATTACTTGTTTCTTCTTCTATTAATCTTTTGTAATGACCCCCTAAAGGCTTCTAGGCCACAAAGTTGTTACTAATTTGTATTAGTTCCTACTATAGAAATATATTGTTCAATTTTTTTTTAAAAAAGAAGATGATTGGATCTTTGGCCCCACAGTTTGAATCACATTATAAACATTTTTAACGTGTTCCATTCATTACAAAAATTCATTATTTGTTAAAAGAAACAATGTATAACTTCATAATTTTACACTTGTTGACTTTTCTATGTCTATAAATAACACATCTAACAAATATAAGGAAATTTTAAATCATATTTCAGAAATTAGCATTAATATGGTTGTAGTTTCTTTCACTAAGGAATTTGTTCATATATTGGTATTATTGTTACCAAGGCTTTACAAATTTTAATACATGCTTATAGAGTGAAAGTTAACAAGGAAGTAAGCTTTCAGTTATTTATTGATATGCATTTCATACAAGGGAGGCATTTTTGCTTCAATCAACATAGCAATAAGAAGTTCTTAAATCAAAATAGTTATAAGAAGTGATTCATGATCTTAACTTATGAACAAAGTTATACATACTTCACAACATTTGAAAGATAAATGAATTAAGCATAATGAAATACATTGCTTTTACAAAATGAAGCATAATAAAATACATTACTTTTACAAAATGAAGCATAATAAAATACAAAAGGAATCATAATAAAATACATAACTTTTACAAAATGAAGCATACCGAATCGAGAAAGAAGCATAATAAAATACATTACTTTTATAAAATGAAGCATAATGAAATACAAAAAGCAAGCATAATAAAATACATTTCTTTTACAAAATGAAGCATAATGAAATACATTATTTTTACAAAATGAGGCATAATGAAATACATTGCTTTTACAAAACGGCTAAACATAATTTAGTTAAAATGGCAGCTTGTTAGTTTTCAAACAATATAAACAACAATCCCATGTAAACAACAATTTTTTTTACCTTCAATCATCATGATCAACATCTTGAAAATCATCACCATTAATTACATTATGAATCGAATCTTCATCATTATTATATTCAGCTAAAATATCATCATTTTCATATAATTCATCCTCAACATAGTATTCATCTTTTTTGGTGAGTGTCAAATCAACCAAAAATAATTACTCCACTGTTCAAATCAATTCATTTTTGTTATTAACGTAGAACAGATCGAATAATTACTCCCTAATCGAAAGATAACCCTAGAGACAGCTCATAGGATTTAGTTTTTCGACAGCCTTAAGATTTTGAAAGACCCAATTCTAACTAACAAACTTACCAGATAGTTTATTGCAATCAGATTAATTAATTTCACAACATATATTAAACTTCTTAATGAGGAAATAAAATTACGCCAATTGTCACTTATTAAAACTAACAAACAATTACGGATTTGTCATTTTAATTAGCAGTAGATTATTTCAGGATTATTAAATATATGCATCTATTCCATGAACCCAAAAACATCATAAAATTGGTGAATTCAAGAAATAATTAAATACTCATGCACAATTGAATTCAATACATTCTATTCGATCTCACAATCGATTTAGAACCAAGGTATCAATATGATCCTCTAACTATAATAAATAAGGTTGCGTTTAAATTTGCGATGCGGTGAGGATAAGTACTTATCTACCGCAGTTTCTAAACGTAGTCACTTGTTTAAATTTGCAGGCAAACAACCGAAGGTTAGAGGAAAGTGCGGTGTCACCGCAAAAATTGATAAGCAGAAAGAGAATTGCGGTAAGAAAGTGCTTCTGTGTTAGAAATTCTACTTTCTGTTAATAACCTTCTGATAATTATTATTTTCCTTTTTACCCTCAACTAATAGAAAGCAAGTCCAACATATTTATAATTTATATTTATATGACTAATAATATATTTTTTATGAAATATTTTATTTACTAAATTTATTTTTTTATATTTTTCTTATTTTAATTTAATATTTTATTATTTATAATTTTAAATTTATATGACTAATAATATATATTTTTATGAAATATTGTATTTACTAAATTTATTTTATTTATATTTTCTTATTTTAATTTAATATTTTATTATTTATAATTTTAAATTTATATGACTAATAATATATTTTTTAATGATTTATACAACAATTAATAGTTTATTAAATAAATAGATTTTTTAGTCATTTTATCTCTTTTTAGCAACCACAACTGCACTTGCCAAACACCTATTTTCACATTTCAGCAATTACCAAAACTACAATCTCAAACACATAAATATTTATTGAGAATAAGTATTTATCATTTTAGCAGGTTAATTTCAGCAAGTTATCAACCGCTACAACTCTCTCAAACCAAGCCTAAATTAGTGGCAAGCCATAGAAAAGAAAGAACATATGAATATTATTGACAAGTAAATTATCTTAGTGAAGAAGTTTAGAGGAAGAAAAACGTCGGAGGGTTCCCCGGTGAAAAAACCTCCAAAACACTATGCCTACTTTCTTTCCTTTGACAGCAAAAGGTTGAACCCAGCGTAGACATCTCCCAAAACTAGCAGCTGCCGTCTACCTCTTGTTGCCTTTCCAGCCACTTCCTCTATATCCCTAAAAACACGTCCCTTTCTTTTCCAAAAAGTAAAAACCTACGTACGTTCTCTTTTAAAACAAAAACCCTTCTACGTTAAAAACGTCAGCAGTCTTCAAAACATCTACGTTCCTTGTGTTTCGCCTTTCTTTTTTGTTTCTTTTGGCTGATGCGTTTTGGATCTTTTTCTACTTGCGTTTTGGACTGCTTCTCTGCTGCAACATTTTTTATTTCTCCAGTGTACTTTACGTTTTGGACCTCGTAGCTGCTACTGTGCATTTTATTTTCCAGCTGCCGTGCATTGTTGTTTTTGTTTTTTTGCTCTACGTTTTGCTCTTGTTCTGCTGCCGTTTTGTTCTTTTCTATCCGCCTGCTGCGTTGCCTTCCTCTACTCTGCTTTGTCATTTACTTCTTCTGGACTCTGCTCACATTTTGTTTATTTTCTGGTGTCGTTTTCTCTTCTGTTGGGCTGTTGTTTTATCTTCCATCTGTTGCGTTGTGAATTCCTTTTGGATGCTACTGGATGTGTTATTCTCCTCCAATTTAGCCAATTTTAGCTTTTTTTTTTCAAAGTAACTCCATACCTCCTAAACTTAAAAAACAATGTATAAATACCATAATTAGAACAATATTCATCCAACATGCTCAAAAAATGCCCCAAATTCTATGACAGGATTGGCTTATACTTCACTTACTTGTACTGTGTTAGGATTAACATCTCTCCTACAAAATGGTGATATATCTGCATCTTTTATTTGAATGGCTTCATTATTTAACTTCGATTCAATCTCTTGATATACTTCATCACCATCCTCACTCATTAGACTATTATCCCTTTCACAAAAATCAAAGAGATTTCGGTGTTGAAACTTTTGAACAACTTTCCAATTTTTGCCCGTTGAGGTAAAAAACTTGCTTAACTTAACTTACAAGGATAAAAGGATCATTATCATACATGTCTTACTAACATTCATGTTAGTAATATTCCCATTCACCTTCATGTCAACAAGCTTAAACCATTTCCACTTAAATAGAACAATCTTTTTTATCCTCAAAGTAATGTAACTTTATTATTTTAGAGATGACATCCTGAAAGTCAATTAAATCATTGTCTTGACATCGCTCAACAACAACCCCATAATTTTGGCTTCTAAGTCGACTTTCTCGATCTTCTATTTGAAATCTAACCTTATTAACAATGCAACCTGTATATTTTTCCTACATATATGAGCCCCATATGCCAAAGAATATAATGCAATTATCGCCTCTTGCATGTTACGGTTATATAACCGCATCATCTGTACAATAGTTCATCTGACATACAAATTCTCGTAAGCTCATAACATTCCATCAATATATAACTTACTCGAGTCTTAAACTATGATAGGAACTTAAGCTTATGTTTTTCTTTAACATTAACAATCCCTTTGCTTCAAATCGACTCTTTATGCTCTCTATTTAAAAAAGTAAATTGAGATTAGGAAATATAGATTGAATAACAACATTGACATATGAAATTTTGATTCAAAAGTAATATACATACTCCATATATATGTCAACTTTCTTGTAATTGTTCAAAATACACTAATAAGCAATTTCAAACTCATCTTTAATTAACTTGATATATTTTCTGACAAGTGGCCTAACTTTTTGGGAGAAAACTAACAAGCCACCATCTTGATCAAAATCAAAGTTACGTTCTCGTTTATTAAATCTTGTCTCGACGTCGTTTAAGTACATGGAACAAAATGTCAAGCATTTATTTGCTATATAAGCCTTTGCAATAGACCCTTCAGGTCGAGCTCTATTACGTACATAACGTTTAAGAGAGCTTAAAATTCTAAATAAAATATAAAACATTAACAATTGTTACTAACTAATAAGTTTATAAAAAAGTAGAAGTTAATATAAATTACCTTCTAATATGGTACATCCATCGAAAATGAATTGGTCCACAAAGTTTTGCTTCATATGGTAAGTGAATTGCCAAATGCACCATAACATAAAAAAAATAATTAGGGGAATACTAGTTCAAACTTACATATAATCAAAGCTATGTCTTCTTTCAATTTGTCAAACTCTTCAACTTTAAGTATCTTGCAACATAATTACTTAAAAAACTCGCCCAATTAACCCAAAGTTATGGACACGTCATTCGGCAAATATCCACGTATTCTAATAGCAAGTAATCGTCGCAGAACTATACGACAATCATGGCTTTTCAACCTTGATACTTTTTCCTCTTTAATATTGACATAATGGGCTATATTAAATGCATAACCATCAAGAAACTTGACTGATTTAAGAAATTGACAAAAAGTTTGCTTCTCCTTTTATGACATGGCGTAACAAGCAAGTGGAAAAATGTATGATCAATCATTTATTCTTTTCAAATGCAAATCTTTTCTTATATTCATGTCTTCCAAGTCGAGTCTAGCCTTAATTGTATCTTTTCGGTTTGCCTTCAATTCCCATAACAGTTCCTAAAATATTCTCACAAATTTTTTTTCAATATGCATCACATCAATATTATGCCTTAATAACAATCCCTTCCAATATGACAAAATGAAAAACGTGCTTTTTTTTATTCCAATTGAGCTCAACAACATTTCGCTTTCGCTTTCTATTACTTGGGTGTTTGCCTAGTGTAATGTCACCTAAGTGTAGTAGCTACATAACCACATCATCACTAGACAATTTCAAAAGAGCTTCACCCGATTCTACTTTTCCATTAAACAATTTACTTCTTCATATGCCTATGTTCCAAGTAACAACGATGTCTTGTATAATATATTTTACTTCGTAGCCTCATCGAATAAGTTTGATAGTTACACACAGGACAGGTCATGTACCCTTAAGTGCTCCATCAAGACAAATTTACATAAGCTAGAAAATCATTTATAGTCTACAAAATAGTCACATGAGCCATTGACATCATTAAATTATAGATTGGCCATATATAATATGAATGTTGTTTTATTAGTCAATTGCATGAAGACAAACCAGTGGTGATCTATGTCAAAAATACTAAAAACATCATTGTTAATGGATAGCTAAATTGATTTATGTATTCAAATTACTTAATTGATATTTCTTCGCTTTTTTAAATGGATTAAAAAGTATAGATATGGAACCCTAATTCCTTAAGATTTATATGAATTTAGTTGTCATTTGTTACAAGTGTTATGGGACTTTTTCAAGCGTAGTGGAATTAAATAATTGAAGTCTTCATACAACATTTACACTTAAGTTTGCTAAAGCCTAATTGTTGACTAACAAATATGTTTATTTTTCACTATATCATACTACTAAGGTTTTAGTGTTTACTCATATTATCAACACACAGGTGTTTAGTACAATTCAATCAAATAAAATGAACAACAGAGATATGGAAAAGCCAACCTTTTTTTTGATCTATTCATATACTAAAATAATATAAAAGACTCTAGTTACTTTCAACTTAAATTATTTTCCATCAAAATCTTTTTACTCAAAACTCTTAGAAAAAAATTTCGTTTAAAGTTCTCATCCTTTTTTTTACAGACGAATGAATGTATAACATCATACAAATGAACTTACAAATAATGTCTTTATATAAGCTTACAAGAATTTATAGACTAAATAAGCTAAACTAACCATTTGCTCTACTAACCCACTAAATTTGTAAAGAGTTGACATTTCTTCTACTAACTTCACTAAATTAATAGAAAATTGTCTCCTTTAAACCGCTACCTCCGTTAATAAATAGTAAATAAAAATCATTATATCATCATATAAAACTAGTAAATATATTATCAATTAGCAATATTATATGTTTTAGGATTAATTAAAAAAATTTCATCCAAATGTTTAATTTTATTTTCCCTTATTCTCCAAAATTCTTCTCCTATGATTTTCAAATACTTAGCTCTAATATTCACTATACCCATTATTTATTTTTGATAGTTTATTAAAAGATCTTTTCTTTTATGGACTTGTCATATCTATACCCTGAAGATCATAATTGTTTCCTAATGCTTGGATTTCGGGAATGTTTATAACATTAACAATAAGACAACCATTTTTTTCATTTCTTGAATGTTTAAACACTTAAACCTATCAAATTCAAAGTATGCGCATTTTAGAAAATTAATTCCCTATCAAAACAAAACAATAAATACATAAGAGGACTTTCATCAAACACCTCATAGGCTTCAGAAATTAAACCCCAACTACAACAAATAATTTGTCTTCTCCCTTTCTTCACACATGCAAACTCAAATTAACACTCCCTTTATATAAGAAAAACTCAAAGTATCACCCAAAAACTGACCATTCACATACCATTTAACAACAACATTCAATGCAAGAATAATACCAAAAACAAAACACTTTTCAAATGCAAATTGTTACAAGCATTTCATCAAACATCTTATAGACATGACAAATTCATCCCAAGATTCAAATTGTTTTCCCTTCCATCTCTATCATTAAGACATTCCATGGTAAACCCAATCACAGACAACCCAAAAATATACAATGAATGCATATATAATCGCCACTTCAAAACCAAACATAATATCGCCAAAACACATGAAAGGAAGCACAAAACAATCCAAATAAAAAAGACCTACCACGACTTACCTTGATGGACAATCACAACGACATCAACAGGACAAAAGAGAAGCATGCAAAACCCGGAAGACAGAAGGTCATCCTATTGGGAGAAAATGAAGAAGAGATGAGTGCGCGAGAGAGTAGGAAGAGGGGGGCGGTCGAGTTTATCCTATAGCACTGAGTGTCATACGATATCGTTTGTTTAACGTCGTTTTTATTTTTTTAAACGACACAACATTTGGTGACTTTCCAAAAACATCGCCAAATGTATAGAAAAGGGGGTCGGGGTTAGATTATAACGTTACAAAAATGACGTCGTCTATCGTTGAAAAGGCAACGCTATTTTTTTCTTTTTAAAGTCTGTACCATTTGGCGACGAATACTGAAATTCGTCACCAAATGTTTGACAATAGGCGACGATTTTGCATAATTGTCACCAATAATAATTTTTTTCAATTTTTACAGTTTTGGTATTTTTTTGAAATTAACATTTTAATAAAATTGTAAACAATTTATACATAATAAATAGAGTTTTGTTAGACCACATCAAATTTCCATATAATATATATTAAAATTTTAAAACAAAAAATATAAATAGATATAATATGCTTATAAAATGTTGTTTTGTTTTATAAATATCTTAAATTACATTGTTCTTAAATGAATTTAGTTTTATATTTACAATCATAAAATTAAATTGGTAGTCGTATATTTGGCTTCCAAATTAGAAATCGTTGCCGATAATAAACTTTTTTTATAGATTTTTACATTTTGCTAAAATTTTAAATATAGCATAAACATAAATTAATATAGAAATTATATATAGTAAATACAAATTTATGATACCACATTAAATTATGAAATCATGTATAATAAAGAAATTGATAAAAATATATGACATTTTTTTACTAAATTTATTTGTAAACTTATACATTCATTTTATCATTGTTAATAAATATTAATGATTAAGAAAAGTAGTTAACTTAAATTTATGTTATTTTGATCTTATTAACAATAAAATTGTGATTCTTTAGCAATATAATGAAAAGGTAGTCAAAAGTCCCATATATTACTTTTAATTAAATTGTTATAATTATTATTATCATATATGGTAATTAGTATAATGTTATATGAATGTATAGATAATAATTGTAACTAGTTTAATGGTTTATGAATTATTACATAATTTATAAAATTTCTCATATCTTACATATGTAATATATATTACTCTATTTATATTAGTCAAAGGTGAACCCAAATAGAAATGGCATAGCATTTGGCGACGAGTTTTTGAATCCTCACCAAATGGTTTATTTCTTCTGACTTAATCGAAAACACATTGTTTACCTTAAAAACAAACGATGTCATTTTCTACCAGGTTATTAACATAAAAACATAGTTGTCTTTGTCTTTGTATTAGCCATCGTATATTCTCTTCATAATCGGTTGAAGAAGCATCACCTTGTCTTTTGTGGTCGTCTCCTGTCTTGTGGTCCTCACCATCAATGAAGAATCGTGTGCTATGTTGGTATGTATTATTCTTCTTTTCTGTTACCAAGAACCTCCTTATTGTGTTATATTTTTTTGCAATTAGTGTATGGGTTTCCTTTTTGTTTGTGTTTGGAAAAAGGTGAATTGTGCTTTTGTATTGGATGACGATGGGTAGATTTTTTTTCCCAACCTTTGGTTATTGTTTGAAGAAACCCTCCTAACTGTTTGTCATTTTCTACTAGGCTATTAACACAAAAATGAAGTTGTCTTTGTTTTCGTGTTGGCCATCGTATATTCCCTTCATAATCGGCTGAAGAAGCGTCATGTTGTCTTTTGTGGTCATCTCCTGTCTTGTGGTCCTCACCATTGATGAAGAATCATGTGCTATGTTGGTTCGTATTGTTCTTCTTTTCTGTTATTGTGTTATATTTTCTACAATTAGTGTATGGGTTTTCCTTTTTGTTTGTGTTTGAAAAAAGGTGAATTGTGTTTTTATGTTGGATGATGATGGGTAGATTTTTTTCCCCAACCTTTGGTTATTACTTGAAGAAACCCTCCTAACTGTTTGTCATTTTCTACTAGGTTATTAACACAAAAACGAAGTTGTCTTTGTTTTCGTGTTAGCCATCGTATATTCTCTTCATAATCGGTTGAAGAAGCATCATCTTGTCTTTTGTGGTCGTCTCCTATCTTGTGGTCCTCACCATTGATAAAGAATCATGTGCTATGTTGGTACGCATTATTCTTCTTTTCTGTTACCAAGAGTCCTCCTTATTATGTTATATTTTTCTACAATTAGTGTATGGGTTTCCCTTTTTGTTTGTGTTTGGAAAAAGGTAAATTGTGTTTTTGTATTAGATGATGATGGGTAGATTTTTTTCCCAACCTCTGGTTATTGTTTGAAGAAACCCTTCTAATTATTTGATGAAAGGTCTGTTAGAGATTCAAGGCATAATTTGCAATAGATGTTTATGTAAAAAATTTACAATATGATTCCTTTTACACCAAATATGTACCGCTACTAAAATGTAGTACTTTGACTTATCATCCACAAACTAGCATAACTTTTCACATTGACATAGAATGCAAAAAGTGTCTTATGCATCAGTTATTTCCATCGACAATTCATTTGTAGGATTTAATTACCAGAAAAATTTTATTTAACATAGTAAATTTATGATATATTGAATTTTTAGAATTAAACTATTAACATCAATTCATCGAGGAATGTTGATGTGGTGACTGGATTCCAATGGCAAAAATAAGCTCCGATGGGAGGAATATGGGAAAATTTTACCTAGTGCAGAAAAAATCGATGCAGATATTTCGTCATTATACACTAATCACCGCTTGCCTTCCATGACCGATCTTCTTCTTCAAGATTTTTCGTATCATCTAAATTACCTCTCTTCCTTAATTATTTGTATTTTATTTGCATTATAGTAAGCTATTAAATGAACGTTTGATTGTATATACTATGTCTTGTGCAAAGCTTACTCCAATCTTTAAGAGAACATAGATGAAAATGAAAACGATTGCAATATCCCTAGGGCTGGTACAGGATTAGGGCAATCGATTGTTTTTTATCAATCGTTGATTCCAATTACTATGTCTGCTCAATCAGGTGTAAATGTGTTCGAATTTGGCGTCGTAATATAGTTTCACTTAACTAGCTATTTAAGTTCTATACTAATTGTGTCTTAGGTGAAACACATCGCACTGGCAATTCATCTAATTTAGTGATCCATACCGCATCTGGGGATTTGTTCATTGTATCCTCTACAAGTTTTGTTATAGCCAATAAATTGTTAGAAGAAGGTGTCAATAACCCAACACCTGAGGGAAAATCTTTGATGTTTTCAACTAATGCCTTTGAACGTGCAAAGGCCCTTCTTGGGTATCCAGACATAGTGAACTCATTTACCTTTACCGATTTTCATGTCACTTAGAATCCAAAAAAATAATCGTTTCATTTCCTTTTCGATAGAATAATAGTGAAACTTTATCTATTGTTATGTTTGTAAGAATTTTGGAAACAATCTCTCTACTAGTTAAGAGTAAAGTTACGTACTATTGAATCTCTCCAAACCCCGCATATCAGTAGGATTCATACTAGATGTTGATGTCATTGTTGTTGTTCTTGTTGTTGTACGTCTATAAGAATTATTAAACTTCTAATTACAATCTTTTACTACTTAGATGCATAAATCATTATATTATATTGCTTATAATTTTCAATTTTATGTATTATTATTTATTGTTAACAAATATTAATGGTTAAGAGTAATAGTCAACTTAAATTTATTAAATTTTAATCTTATTAATATGTTAAATTTTAGGTCTGTTTATCTTTTAATATCCAAAAAGAAAATTTATAGAGTTTTTATGCATTAACTATATATTTAAACAAATTTAAAAAGAAAACATAAGTCAAATAATGAAAAATCATATATAAATGTCAATTATAATTAACCTTAGAATTATTAAGCACATTTACAATTAAAAAATAAAAAATTAACATTATTAATACCTAATTCTTTAATCTACACTTTTTGTGACGATTTAAAGGTTTAGTTGCCAAAAGTCCACATTTGGCGGCGAATTATACATTTTGTCACAAAAAATTCAAATACTTACTGGAGTTTTATGTTGTTGTTGCTAAGGGTCGATCTTTGGCTACGATATGATTAAATCATCAAACAATTGGCCATTTTTAGAGACAGCTCTTGAAAATCATCATCAAATAATCCACTTTTTTGACAATTTACTAAAACGTTGCTATTTCATTTCTTCATCAAAAGTCTATATTTGGCAAAGATTTTCAAATCGTTGCCAAAAAAAAGTGTAGCTAATAGTATGTTATGTTATAATGGATTTGATTAGATAATTATTTCTTATTTAATCTTTTTGCATGACATTCAATAGTTAATAGAAAGATGGGTCCAAACGGTGGACTTCTTGCTTTATCTTTTTGTTAATTATTCTTTCCCTATCTTAGACATGCATACGATTTCATTATTGTATCATCTGTAAGCTTTATCAGGACAATCGTATGTTTCTTTTACTCTCTTTCACGAGTATGTAGGATTCTTCGGCAAATGATGGCATTGGCTTCGCATTATCTAGGTTTCTTAAACAATGATTTTCAGATGTTTTAAAACTCATTTAACATTATTATAAAAATTAAGATTCGATTAAATCAAATTTCATAAAGAATTAACTAAAAATTCAAATAACTTTCTCTCAATCGCAAAACAACCTGGATTTTTAAATATTTTTAAAGCAATATTATTAATAAACTATTTAAAACAATATCAATTTAAAAAATATTTTTCCAAAACAAGATTGTTTTGATCAGATTTTCACTTTTTAATAATAACTTTTAATTTTTTTTATTACTTCTGTATTGTTACAAGTACTTTTGCCCTCTTTAGTAAATGGCAAAATTCCCCCACCCTAAATATGACTAGCTATATAATTGCAAAACATGGAGGTTTACTGAAAATCTTTAAGCCCATCAACGAACAGAGACGCAAAAGTTTCCATTTCATTTCTTGGCATGGCCAAACCAATCTCAACCCCTCCCTTTTCATCTCTACTTTGATTCAAAGAGACAGCTCCAGTCCTGTCTATCGATATAATTTCCACCTTCTTTGGTCTTCCCCACCCAAAATCAAACTCGTAAACTTCAAAACGAGGCGATCCAGCCACACTAATAAATTGAATTCCTTGTTCTGAAATTTTCATAGATGGTATCATGTTCTCTGCTTCTTCAAACAGTCTCTTCTCCAATCCCTTTATAACGCCACTGATTTTCTCTCCAATTACTGCAACCCCATTTTCCTCCATAAAATCTCTTGCTCTGGAAACAACTGCACAAGGGAACACACAGTTCCCGAAGTAATTGCCTGGAACAGGAGGGTCTAGACGGCTCCTGTAGTCAACTACAAACAAGAAATTAACCTTTCTGTTGTCGTCTCCTCCTCGTGCTTTCACCATACAAACCATTACGTATGCGTACGTGACTACGAAAGAGGACAAATGAATCTGGTTGCTCACTTGGGATATTACCCTTTCTTTCAGCTTGTTTATGTCTTCCCGGCTCAGTCGAAATGTTGATCTAACGATGTTGGGCATAGGACACAAGTTGGACATCAACTTCAAGTTTGATGCTGACCCAGTCAGGGCTGCCCATTGGTTGATAAACAGAGTTTCTAGTCCACTTGGATCTTCAAAATATGCGCGGTCGAATGATGGAACCAGCTCTGAAGGTAACTGGAACTGAGGTGAATTTTCGTCTTCATCGAAGTACTTACATATATAACTCCAGGCTCTGAAGAACATGGTTATGCTTGTGCCATCAAGAAATGCATGATGAATGGAGTACGCAATCGAAAACCCTTTATTTGGGAAGAAGGTAATTTGAAGAGCAATTATTGAGGCATCGTTGTCAGATACTGACAGCATGGGTACATAGGGATGCGACTCCAACGCATCACGGACTTGATGACTTGATAGACGGTGAAAGTCGGCGTCGGACTCGGCAACCACAAGAGATACCCAACTGCAGTGGGGAGTATACACGAGGAGGGGTTTGGATGAGTGTGGAGGCCACTTGATGTGACCAGCAAGAGGAAGGAAATGACAGAGAGCGAGAGACAGGGAGTGTTTGAGTCTGGGAAGGATCGCAGAGTAGAAAAGATGAGCTGTTAAATCGGTGATTTCATAAAAGAACATGCGCTCTACTGGTGGGAATTTGAGCCAAAACACGTCAAAAAAGGTGAGAGGAAGAGAGAATTGAGTGTCAGACTGAGGATGACATGGTGAGATTTGGCAGGTTTCCCTGATTCTCACCGAGTTCCTACATCCGCCTGCCATGATCTACAGAGACACGTCCAGGTTTGATGATGGCAGTAGCTATATTATGTTTGGTCAGTGGGCGGGTGGTGGTAGTAGCTATATGATGTGAATAAATTAACTGTCTTTATTTCAACAAGTTGTATATTTAAAATAATTTATGTCTAAGTTAACTTGAAGCTCCGTATTATAATATTGGAAATTAGAGTTTGGGTGGACTCTTCTTTTGTTGGAAACATGTTATAATGTTGGAAATTAGAGTTTGGGTGGACTCTTCTTTTGTTGGAACATGAGTTAGGTCAAGTTTTTCATGCTAGATGGGGCAGGTGTATGGTGGAATCTGGATTTCTTATGCTAGAAACTAATTGATGCTGAGTGCTGACATTGGGGTCTGGAATCTCGTGCAGGAGTGAGAACTGATGTAGCATTAATAAGGTTAGTAAGCCACGTTTCCCCATCTTAAGTACTTGAGGGGGTAAGCTACCCGCGTGTATACAAGGGATAGATTTTCTGTAATCAGTTCTAATATTAATTAACTCTATCCATATATTTACCCATGTGAAAAAATTAATTAGCTCAAAATTAAAACATCATTTTAACATGAGAAAATTTCTTGTGAACATAAGGACAGAAATTGATGTTAAGTTACATATATTCTACGATCATCTAAATTTAGTTTTAACAGAAGAGTATCTATTCCAAAGATTCTGCACACTTTCCAATACAAATTAAATACTTACACAATTACATAATAAAAATATTAAACAATCCGTGCATTATTGGTTGAGGAATCGTAAAGTATTAGATAATTGAAAACAAAACTAGATAAACCTTTTTTTATTTCTTTTCGTAAAGTATTAGACAATTGAAAACAAAACTAGATAAACCTTTTTTTATATCTTTTCTTTTTAAATAAGACCTAAACTAGTGATCAGATTTTATTAAAAAAATTGAAATCCCTTGGTTTTCTTTTCAACTAATTTTATTTTACAAATCAAATTAGCATAACTCTAAATCTTTTAATCCATAAAATAGTCAAATAACAGACTATGTATTTCAAATTCTACTGATATCTCGAACTTTGTAGTGATTTTGTTTATGAAAATTGAAGTTGTACTGATTTGATCTATGAAAACAAAGATTAAAAACATAAATAATTGAACTTTAAAGTTGATTGTCATTACCCTTTCTGTTTTGTGGTACACAGCCAAGTCTGTGGAGGGTGTGAAACTTGAGCCACCTAGCTCATGACCATTTAAGTATATTTTATTGAAAGATCAAATTAATCTGTAATTCTTAGGAAGTACTTTTATGTGCTTAAAATGGTTTTTTTTTAATTTTCTAGAAGATTTTTTATTTCCTATAAGTCTTTTTGCAATGTTTTCAAAATCGGACCAGACATCAAACCGGTCGAATGAAAGGTTTAAGGTTTAGAGGTTCAACCGGTAGTGAATTGCTATAAAACCGGTATATAATAAATAAGAAGTAAAACTTATAAGAATAAGTAAAAATAAAATGTTTTATTGAAATAAAAAATACACCAATGTCTATTATTATATAATGAACTAATAATAAATAAACATGAGTCTAATATAAAACTTAAAATAACAATAAAAATCAAATTTGTATTTTTGAAGGAGGTTACGTCTCATTATCCTCAAAAGCTCCAAATTCTCCAACGTTATTTAAAAATTCATAAACTACGCTTTCATCCAAAGTATTTGCATCAATTTCTTATACTGCATCAAAATAAATTACAAATTAGTAATGTATGAAATTATTCCCAATTGTAAACTTGTAATATAGTATAATTTTAACTTAAATATGATCAAAATAAGATATAAATTGACCATCAGTTGATGTTCTTAATTCATTCATTGTGACAAATGCAATTTTATTATAAATCGTCTTTTCAAGTTAATTATAATCAAGATCAGGTGATGGTTCTTCTTCTTCGATCCAAAAATTAGTATGTTCAATACAATCAATATTAGGTGGATCATATGTTCTCTTCTTACTAAGCGCTCTAAACACATAATAGAGGAATTATAAAGTCAATAATAAAAATAAAATTATTGAAATAAAAACAAAACTATAAAATACTTGTTCTTCATTCTTAGATTATAAATAACGTCAACAAGGTCATTAATTCTTTGATATTCTAAATGATTTCGTTTCTTTGTATGAATACGTTCAAAAACACTCCAATTACGTTCACAACCTGATGCAGAAATTGTTTGACTGAGTAACCTAATAGCGAGTTTTCTCAATGTTAGAGCATTGTCACTGAATATTCTCCACAACTCATCTGTAGTTTAAATTAATAGTTATCATAAAAAAATATTATTAATAAGTGAATAATGAATTAAAAGTATAAAACAACTTGGCTGCATTTTTTTCATCACAAATTCTCTCTTTGCTGATGATCTAGCAAAACTCTCTAAACTTTCATAATACAATTTAATTTCATTTATCACTTGTGATTGCTCTTTAATAGAGAAAATACTTTTTCATTCAATCACATCAAACAAACCACCCATAATATTAATTATACGTGCTTCTCTACTATATAAGCAATAAGGATTGAGAAAATAAGTTGCTAAGTGGATCATTTGAGTAAGATGCTTATCCCACCGTCGATCAATAATATCTATATAAGGCTTGTACAATTTCTCAATCCCTTTGAAAAGATTTATAATTGTTTTGTGAGCTCTATACGTACCATCATATTTATACCCCAAAGATAACTTCTCATTTGAGTCAACAATTCTCAATAGCCTTATAAGCGGAGCCACAATCTTCACAATGATCAAGTAAGCATCCCAAAATTTATTATCTAGAATAATAGCACAAACTTCTTTTCCTTTTTCACTCTTTGATAATTTATGACTTGAAAAGTGCTTACTTGTCACCAAATTTTGAAGTAGTTGCTTATGTTAATAAACACTTTTCAAAATAATAAATGTAATTGCAAACCTGGTAGCAGCGGGACGCACGATCTCAACCCAGTCTTCTTGCTTTCTTAACCAAGACAAAAACGTGACATGATTATGCACAGAAATTATGATCTTAGATGCGTGTGAAGCAAGACTAGAAATATGATTTATATCACCAATATCTTTTAAAATAAGATTTATATAATGAGCAGCACATGGAGACCAATAAATATGCCCATACTTTGATTATAATAAGTACCCAGCTGATCCATAATTAGCTGCATTATCTGTAATAAAATGCACAACATTCTTTGGTCCAACCTACTCGACAATTTCAGAGAATAATTCAGATAAAGCATTAGCACTTTTTATCATGTCAGAAGCATTAATAGACTTGATAAAAGTTGTTCCAATATTACAACAAACTAAGAAATTAATCAAGGTTCTTTGTCTTTGATCAGTCCACCCATCTACCTTAATAGTGCAAGCTGTTGATTCCCAACTAGATTTATATGCATCCACAATTAACTAACATTCTTTTTTTAAATCTTGAAGCAAAGCCACACGTAGCTCATAATAAGATGACACCTTAAATCCTGGACCTATTGTTATTGTAGCATCAATTGCTTCTTAAAAATATAGTGAATTTAAAGTATTTAAAGGAATACATAAATGATAGAACCATCTAGCACATACTCTTTTACATCGCAAAACAACATCTTTGTCAACTATAAGATTTTTTATACTGGGTTGAGAACCAGGAGTAGTTCTTAGAGAAAAATAAGAATCTATGTTAATAATAGCTTTTCCTTTTTCTTTATCTAATGCTTGTGGTGTTTCATCATCTCCAAAAGATATATCATGGGTCTCTTTATTTTCCTTTTTCTTTTTTACTTATTACTGCAAATATTTTCCAATCATATCACGCACATCAAGTGGTACTTTTTTGCAAGAAGCAATATTACCCTTAACACTAGTAAGATGTTCTTTCAATTTAAAAATTCCTCCCACTTTAAATATTCTACCGCAAAACATACAGTTATATTGGACATTCCCATCAAATTCTTGAGAAGAAGAAAAATAATTCCATGCTGGATCGGACTTATAGCGAATAGAGGATGATTCCATATTTTCCATTATGATTTAATCTAAAAAGTATAAAAAAATAACTGGGTATACTATTGTCAGGGCAAAAGTATACAACTTAAATAATTCTTATTTATCAATTGTAATAAGGAAGACCAACAGCAACAGAATGGATTAAAAAAGACCATCATATGTTACTTACTAAAATTTGCTCCATAGATTTACTACATATATCAAGCAGTAAAAGATTGAATAACTTAGCAATTTATTGAGTGAAGATTACAAACTTTTATCAAAATGTTTCAAATATATGAAATACAGCTTTTAGAGATGTTTAATACAGTCCAAATCCTTAGGTTTCCAATCCTCTGAGTGTGAAATTTCAATTAAACTACCAACATTCGTACATTTTTAGTGGAACTTCAGAACACTCATATCATAAACATCACTGCCATCACACCTTTGAGTCAAATAAAATGCTTCTTTACCATACTTATAATGCAAAATGGTTTTGGGATGTGAGCCTAATCATTTAACTAAATATATACAAATTGTTTAGCACCCAATAAACCTAAGCTTTAAAGGGATTAGTGATAAGTCACTGTCCTTAAGAAGGGACCAATATCACTATCAAATCCTCCACTCTCTTCTCAAAGGATTTAAATCCCCAAGGACTGATAAACTATTCTCCTATCCCTTTGACTAACTATACAAACAATGATATGCTTCAGTTTTAATTAATTACTCAACAACCACTAAAAATATAGAGAAGTCGTCAGAAATGCATATAAGATCATCACAACCCTCCTTACCAGAAAAAACCAATATGCGATGTCTTCGCCTTTGTTCCTAGATTGTTATCATATTGGATTTTCCAAGGATAGTGACAAGTTCCTTAATTAATATGTAAAGTTCACAAGCTCTGTTCAACCTTTATATGTGGAATCATGAAGGAATATGATTCTTAAATATATCAAGTTGATATGGGAAGCTACTATCATCCAAAGCTGCTTCTTAAACACCAAAAAAGGAAGGAACATGAGAGGAAAATGCAAACACAGCATAATGGAACATACATGTACATACATATATAGCTATACAAAGAAGACCAACAGCAGCAGAATGGATACACAAATGACAGAACAGATGTTACTCACTCATTAAAACTTTGCTCTAGCAATTGCTCCACTTCAAAGTTCAAATAGCCTCACCGAAATATTGCTAGTAGATCATTGAATACTTGAAAGAGTACATATAACCCAGCTATCAAAATCAGAGATTAATATGAAATGGAGTTCTAACTATTTCAGAAAACTAATTAATCAATACTAGTGGATCCTTATCTATTAACATATTGAAACAATAACAAACAACAAATTGAAGTTCAAAGAGTATATATAACAACTCCTAATAGAGTATGTAAGAAAGTTTTATTCTAACTGTTACAGAAAACACAATAACAATGAAACTTGAATAAAACAGAATATTCAAACTATTACTGCCTTATCCTTATCTCTTAATAGAAACTTGAATAAAATTGTACAAATTGGAACTCTATACAAATTGGATCTCTATATGATATGTTCTTTCGTCCTCCTCTCCAGTAAGAAAAGCACAGTAGCACCAAGCAAAAGAGTAGGTTCCCAGAGAAGAAAAAAAATGAAAATTTCAAATACTTGATATGGAAACAGAAGAGAAAAAAGTAGAAAAGCAACACTAAGTTCCTTATACCTCTAAGCCACTTCTAACCATCCACTAGCCAATCAGGCCCTGCCCAGCACCAAGTGCAAAAAGAGCAGAAAGTCAAAATCCAAGACGTAAGGTTATATACGTCCTGCATAGAAAGTATGAAAATGGCAAAGCAAACATGATACCAAGTGCCCTTCCCCACATTCGATGTGCATACTCCGTCCAATAAATAAATTTGAAATCCTAAAGACTCATCCCTTTATTTACTCTGCAAAAATTCAAGTAGGAAATAAAGCTACTTCACAGTGCTTCTCATGTAACCACTACTACTTTGAGAAGCTATTGTAACTAGCTTAATTCGGAATGGTTTCTCTTTAGCTTACTGCTTATATTCAGGGGACTGCTTATATTTTCAAACTCTTCTAACCACTCCTCATCTGAAAGAGGTGGAAGACTGCCGGTAAATTTCTAGTCAGTCATTGAAAGGCCAAGTACCACCATGCTAAAAACCCATGCAACATAATCAACAAGCCATATTCCAACCATCTTCTAAGCACGAGGTCCTCTTGCTACAAGTTGCTTCAATCCCTCCTTGCTTTCTTTGCCAAAAGATACTAACCTGGTTATATTCCTTATGAAAGGTCGTCGATGACCCTAAAACAACATTAGGATCATAGTTTAACCTCTAGATAATGAATCTTTTACTAGATAGTTACTAGAGATTAACAATCAACATAACCATCAGTACCAGGCATCAGTTACAGTTAATAACCCATCAAATAGTAATGCATTCGTTGTTGAAGATATTTACAAACATTTTAAAGAAGAAAAAAGAGTAAATTCAGACATATCAAAAGTAAAACCCTAATATCACCAAAATATTTAACAATTTTTTTAGCAATGTTATGCTCAAATGCATGGAAAATTCATCTCATAGATGAACCAAAGAATGGCCATTACACTTTCATTTTGTACAGATAGACATGCATTCATTGAGTAAAATGCAGAAACCAGAAAATGAATCTAATGAGTCGATAAGCAAAACATTGAGTAATAATTCAAAGTGAATAAAACAAGCAAATAAACAAGATTCTGAAACTAGAACTTGACTACCTTCAAGCAAAATCTTTTACTGAGCTCCAATCTTTGTTTCTCATTAGGATGAGGACACTCCTTGAACATACTGTTGACAGAAAAAAAACCAAAAAAGAGAAAGATTTGCTAAGAAAAATCATGTGAACTAAACTAGTCTACATAATCTTGTTGGCATATCATAAAACCTACGCTTCAAGCTCCTGGATTTCTTGAGGAGTATGTTAGTGATATTGCTTCTTTCTTGGAGGATTGTCGGCTGCATCTTGATCATCACCAGAAGCTCCGTCTAGGTTGTCACTCCCAGTTCTACTCTCATTTTAATTCCTCCTCCTCTCTTCTACTCCTTCCCACACTAGGCTCGAAGGTCTCAACAACTCTAGCCTCTTCACTTTGGCCATTTATACTCGGTTGTTGCTAATAATTGATAATTGTGACGATAGCTTAAATGGGGATTGGGAAGCAAGCGAATAAAAGTTACTTGTGAGAGGAGCTTAATTTCTTCTTCCATGGACGTAGTTAGAGACGGGGAAGACAAGATCGAAGAGAAGGCAGTGGAGAGGAGAAGTCTAGAAGATTCAATGAAATGAACAATAAAAAATATCTACAGTTTTGTACATAACCGGTTGGACCGGTTCGAAAAAAACTGACTGGTTCGCTAATAAACCGGCCGATTTTAATATATAGAGGTTATTAAGTAAAACCGAACCGGACCACTGGCCAGTGCAAATATTTTCGGACCGACTGGTCTGGTCCAATTTTTAAAACCTTGGTTTAATCAAAACCTGGTCCATCGTCTGAACGTGCTTTCAGGAACTGAACTTGGATAGAATACGTATGTTGGAACAATCAGCGACGGAATTTTTGAACCATCAATACATTGTATAGCTTATCAAAATTAAATCTTGTGTTTACTCGGATAATAAAGAATCAGAATCCAGCAAGTACAGTTCCTTAAATTCAAGCACAGGCTCTTCATATAACCCAAGGCCAAAGTTAATTTTCTTCTATTGCTTCTGCAACTTCTTTTGCCACTTTATTTTTCTTTCTCATATTACTGGCCGTAATAAGTTTGTAATCCGAGAAATGAATTTTACTTGGCTTCCCAAATCTTTGCCCATAGTAGTGCCACAGTTCTGCCCTGATTGATGGGGAAAACGAACCAAATCAAACTGTACGTCGATAAAGAGAGTGAAACTAAAAGAAAAATCAGGTATCACATGAGCATATCATACCAGTAAGCTAAGAACTGGAACGGTGCGTATTTTCCATACACTTTTTCCACATCTTTTTCAATTGTTCGTATGGTTGATTTTTTTGCATGAACCTGCGTGGGAAAAGGGCATGGAATTGAGAGAAATCTTCCTCTTTAACACTAATCAAGATGGGAGACAGAAAACAGGGTTTTACCTGTTTTAGATGCCTAATCGTTTCAGAATCAGCTGGAATAACGTGATAAAACCCCATGCACACTAGGATATTGGCACAACTAAACGGACCGATCCCATTTATTTTTTTGAGCTGATCCGCCAGCTTGTCATAGTCTGAGAAGCTTCCTCCATTGTCAAATTGCTCTAGTTCTCTCAGTGGAATCCTCCCTTCTACAATACCCTTGGCTAATTGTATTATTCGACTCGCTCTATATCCGAGTTTGCAACGCTTTGCCAGAAACTTTTCATCAAGGCTGGCAAGTTCTTCGGGGCTTGGGAAATTACCTATTGATTCCAGTGTCCTGAATTCCTCTTTCTGGTGAGACACAAGTCCACAAGGAGCATCTTCATTGCCATTAAGAGAGAAGCTGCCCATATGCCCCATGTTGGTATTATGAGCATTACCTGGTAAATGGGTAGGAGAAGATTGGGAGATTTGGCGCTTTCTATTACAAGGCTCATTTGCAGGAGGTGTGTAGGGAATCATATTGATATCTTCAGTTTGGAGAGAATTGGGCTTCTTCGAAACCGATGACTCTTCATCAGATAAATGGGGATGAGATTGAAGTTCAAGCTGAAGCTCACAAAGCGCTCTGGCCATTTGCAGAGCCCTTGGCCATCTGCAGTAAAAAAGAAATATGAGAATCTTTTAATTATTGTTGAAGGCTCAAAGCATAAGAAACACTTTGTTATTTTCTAAGTGACATTTCGTCGAACAAGTAGAGGCAGAGAAAAACAACTCAGACAACGATCACATACTGGCAATTGCAGAGAAGAATGCACTTAACCATATCCTCGAATAAAGTTGGAGACCTAAACACCCTACCCCCGAACGCTCTGATGATATCATGAAGAGAATCATCCGCAAAAGTCGTAATGAGGCGAGTGGCATTCCTGTGGTCAGCATCAGACAATCTGATCATCCTCACCACCTGAGCCACCAGAGATTGACTGTGATGCGTGGACAGAGGAAGAGTGGCATGCACGCGCAGGAGAAGAGAATGTCGAAGGTGAGATGGATGAGAGATTGTAACCCATAAAGCTGACGATGGTAAATTAGGAGAAGAGGAGTAATGATGAGGAAGACGAAGAGGGCGAGAGAAGGTGCGGGAGACAGGGTCCCAGTGGTTAGGGGACATCATGAATAGCCCATGACTGCATACTGCTTTCTCAAAATCATAGCTAAGTGCCGCCTCTCCCAGTCCCAGTGGAATTTCTATTTCCATCGAATCCCATCCAAGTGAGTAATTGTGAGGATGAGGAGGAGGTGATGTTGATGGGGTTGTGAGGGAAGATCTACCATGCCCTTCAAAATGCTTCATTGATTGTCTATGTTTCTTCAGGATGTTGATGGATTTGTTGGGATCGATTTGATGACTAATAATATAATAATTTTAATAGGATGAATAATTATAAAATAAAAAAATTTTAAAAATAAAAAGTCAAGGCAAAATCACGATTAAAAAATTAAAACAATCATGTTGTAATAATTTTTATTATTAAAAATAATTTAATTGACTAGGTTTAATAAATTAATTGATTTTTAAATGAGTTAATTTTTATTTAACAATCTTTTCTTTTTAATTAAATATTAGTCTCTTCTTTGAAGAAAGATAATTTCTCTAATTTTATTTTAAAATTTACAATTTTATTCGATTTTTTATATATTAATTTTATGATGATTTATTATCAGTTTAACATTTAAACATTAAACTTCTTATTTTATTAGTTTAATTTTCGATTCGATTTTTAAAATATAGGTACCAGTAATATTATTTTGTAAACATTATAGTGCAAACTTGTGTCAAAAATAATGATAACTTATTTAAACTTTGGTTAAAAGTGTATTTTTAACCTTAATTTTTTAATCATAATATAACTTTAACTCTAACATTTAAGAATGTTTAATTTCTAACTCTTAACATTTTCAAAACATTCAAAATAGATCCTTGACAAATGAAAAAGTTAACGGGTTAAACTTCTAATCAGTTAAGTGCTACGTTAATATTGAAGTTGCATTTATAACATATTTTTAAAATTTGTTGGTAGGTCCTACTTTCACGTGTATGTCATGTGATGTAATGATTTTTAAAAAAATTGAATTTATATATATTTTGTAATTAAGTAATTAATTTATAATGTTAATTATTTATGTTAAATCGTTAATTAAAATCTTTAAATTTTCTAATCAACTAACCTTAATTTGTCAAAATCCTAGATTAGTATCAAATTCCTAAGTTCACTAATTTCTACAACTTCCCTAGTCTTTTCCTTCAGGTAACTCTTTCTTTCTCCATCTTTCATGTGTTTTACAAAAATTGTTATTGATAAGTGCTTAGTTGATTGTCTAATTATTTTACAACATTTAGCGATTAATAACATAAAATTATTTAAGATACTCAATTTGAATTATATGTAATTTTAGGCACAATTTAAAAACAAAAAAGTTAGAGAAGTCGAAAGTACAATATTTGGGTCTTTTTTTTAAGGCTAATTTTTACTTATCTTTACGAAAAAAATTAAAAGATAAAAAGAAGACAGGAAAATTATAAACACAAATAAATCAAAATTGGTCACGACTGTTGTGCATGGACCATGCAAGGTGTGCATGAGGCAAGGAAACGCTGCAGCAGATGCACACACACACGTTGAACATAAACGGTGTAGTAGATAGAAGCAAGGAAGGAAACATTTGCACGAACGTTTGCGGAAACGCAAACAACATCTGCGTTTCACGACAAAAGAAAATGCAGCGTACGCGGGAAGCATCGAGGGAAACGACAACGTTGAGCTATGGAGTAAAACGTAGGCGCAGTAGGAGATTATTCGGACAAAAACGCAGTCATTGGTTGGGATGGATGAAACGCATATACAGTGGCGAGGGTTTTAAATAAAGGAACAGTAGAGTGGACCAAAAATTAGTAAGGAAAACAGAGTATAGCGTAGGGTAAGAGAGTAGAGGCGCAGTATAGAAAGAACCGTGGGTGTTCTTCGGCTGAGAGTCATTCAATGGGAGGAAGCCTTTTTTTTTGGAGAGATCTATGAAGGGTTAGATATTTTGATGCCAGTTTAAAGGCGATATCGATGTCAAAGACTTGGGTTAAGCGTATTTCACAGTTTTTGTTGTTTCTTTCTCTCTTTAGAAATTGATTGTATTATCCTATGTTAATTAATTTGAATTTTGTATATAAATAATCATATACTTATTATTGTTCGATTATTTGCATATGAACCCAATGAATATTGTGAAAAGATGATTTGCATATATTCATTGGATCTTTTTTTTGACCTTAGAATTTCGTTATAATCCATAATTGTTATATTTGAAATTCATGTGTAGCGACTAATGATAAGTAATCATTAGGGATAATATAATCTAAGTTAAATGATGTATCATATATGGTTGTTGTCTTAATTAATCAGTTTTCCTAATTCGTAATGCTACGGCCCAATTAAATCTAGAAATCGTATTCTAGATTATTTAATTGTTAGGTTTGATTAACGATCGTAACTTGATTAAATACTACCTAAGGAAAAACTCGGGTTAATTATTAACCCACAATTAATAGTTAATAGGAGAGGTTTGAAAACAACAAATCAATGAAATATGCTTAATTAAGGTATAGGCCGAGATTGAACCAAAGAATCGGATCCCTACCGAATTCTCCATTTTTATCATTTTTTATATGTTTTCTTTACATTGCTTTTACTAGTTCTTATTTCTAAAACCAAACCCCTCCTCCTAACCTAAACACCAATTAATTTCATTTCAACAACTTTACACATACTCTCTATAGGATCGACTTAGACTCACCACTGCTATAGTAGTAGTCTAGTTTTTATTTTGCTACTGTTTCTTCTTTTTCTTCTGTTTTTTTAGAAATTGACTCTCTCCTCAAGTCGTATACTAATGAGCATGTTTGCTTAGCCCTCTTTCGTATACTATTAGTGATAATTAATTGGCTTTCATGTGACGACAGAAAAATCCTTATGGAAAGCATGGCTTAATAAGATATTCCGACATATGCGATAAATATTGTTCTTCTTCCCAAATCTTTATGTTTATTAGACAAAGGGATAAGTTGGAAAAACTCTTCTATGGAGGTTTGTCCTAAGATTCTTTGTCAAAGTAGCACAAGTTTGGAATAATTATATTATCTTAAAGATTTTTTTTTCAATACATAGTGCAAATGTGCGCCTCAACCTCTGGTTTGGCTTTGGAATATGTAGGGAAAAGCATAGCAACATGTGATTGAAAACCTTCTAACCATTGTCTTAAAATTTTCATACTAATTTATATTACGAATTCATCAAGCAAATATGAATCCATCAGCATCCTGATCTTCCTCACTGTTTCTTTCAGATCCAAGCCATGGATAGTAGAAGAAGAAGAAGAAGATGATGATGATAAAAGAAGAAGCAATTTTTTAAAAAATACATGAAAGAGAAAGAGAAAGAGTTATATAAAGTTAATTGAGTTTAATTGACAACTTAACCTAAATAAATTATATTACATATTAATTATTTTAATTACAAAATATACATAATTTAAAATTTTTTAAAATATAATGGTGGGCTCATTTATGTCACTTGACAGTGGGATAGAACAATAGATTTTAAAAATATGTTATAAGTGTGACATCAATATTAATGTGACACTTAACTTATAGAAGTTTAACCTCATAAAAATTTTCATTTGTTGAAGGTTTATTTTAAACTTTTTAAAACTATTATGATTGAAAATAAATGCTTTAAAACATTAAGGTTGAAGTTATATTGTGATGAAAATGTTAAGACTAAAATACAATTTTAACTTTTAAACTTTTTACAAAATGTTAAGAAGCCTTTTATACCATTTACCTTTTGTTTATCTTATAATAAATTACTTGGATCATTATAGAAGTATAACCCAATATTTTATTGGTTTCCATAAATACTACAAAGGAATTTTGTCTAACAACAAGTAGAGTCTACTTATAAATAACAACTAGTATATTTGGGGAGCCAATCATGCTATAAAATTTGCTAGAATTGGTAGATGAAAATAGAGAAGAAATCAGTGTTTTTCTTCTATTCATTTTCGTATGTACAGGACTTTATTTATACTACTTTCTACTCTTTTCTATTGGCTATTGTTCCTAGAATCACGGGAACTATAACTAACAATATTACACCATTATCTATACAGTACTGAAACAAAACAATGTACAAATCCACCTGTGTGGTGAAAAGTAACAAAATGATCGTGTAAAAGGGAATGGAATAAAGCCTAAAGCCTGTGTCTGTAGGATTAGCCCAATTCACTAGAGTATTTTCAGGTATTTTACCACCCGCCCATCAAATCGGAGCTTCGATTGAGAACAAACGACTCTGACCTTGCTAATAAGACCTGAAAATATGTGTGCACATAATGACTTAGTAAACAGATATGCAAGTTTTTCTTTCGTATTCACGTGCTGTAGTTATAGGAACCCTAAGTTCACACAATCGTGAACCATATGGAGGTTGATCTCAAGATGCTTCATCTTCTCGTGAAAGACTGGGTTTTTCAAGATGTAGACCGTGACTTGGTTATCACAATACAAAGGTATGGGTCCTCGATTGCTAAACTGAAACGCTTGAAGAAATTATGTTATCCACTTTAATTCGCAAGTGGTTGAAGCTAAGCTTCTATACTCTGATTCAGCTGATGAGCAACTTACCATTGTTTGTTTTTTCGTTTTCCATGAGATTGGAGACTTTCCGAGGAACACACAAAAGCCCGTTAAGGATCGTTAGGTAAAGATACAACTTCCCCTATCGGAATCTGAATAAGCCACAAGGTGAGGATCCTCTTCTGCTGGGTAAAAATTCCTAGGTCCTGGGTTCCCTTTAAATATTTTAGCACTCGTTTAGCAGCTTTCTAATGTGATAGTCTAGGGTTGCTCATAAATTGGCTAAGTTGTTGTGTAACATACGTAATATCAGGCCTAGTGAAGCCTAAGTATTGTAATCTTCCCACTAATCTCCTATACATTTCTGGTTTGTCTAGCAACTCACCTTCTTCAATGGTTAATTTGTTTCCAGGGACCATGGGTATCACACAAGGTGTACAATTCAACACGTTGGTCTCTTGCAAGATGTCTCTTATGTATTTGCTTTGAGTAAGTATCATCCCCTCTTCTGCTCTTGCTATTTTAATTCTTAAGAAGAATTTAGCGTATCCCAAGTTGATAGTGAATTCTGCATTCAATGCCTTCTCGACTGCTTCTATCTGTTTTTCATTTGCACCTGTCATTAAGATGTCATCTACATAAACAATTACTGCCATGAAATCATCCCCTGTGCCCTTAGTGAATAGACAGTGATTTGCTTATGATTTTATGAGCCTATAGCGTATAGTTTCGTAGATAATTCCTTGTTCCACTATCTGCCAGCTTGTTTTAAGCCATAGATAGTTTTAATTAGCCTACATACCTGCCCTTTCTTGGCTTTAGTGTAACCTTATGGGGGCAGCATATAAAGCTTTTCTTCTAAACAACCTTGAAGAAAAGCATCATTGATGTCACATTGATGGATTGGCCATTGCCTAAAGGTGGCAATGGCCAAGAACATTCTTATAGTGACAACCTTTTCTACTAGAGAGAAGACCTCAGAGTAGTCGGCTCCTTCCCTTCCTTTGCTACAAGTCTGGATTTTAGTTTGTCCACTATCCCATCTGGATTGTACTTTACTTTGTATACCCATTTTAAAGCTATAGTCTTCTTCTCCTTAGGTAGCTCTATAAGTTCCTAAGTCCCATTCTTCTCTAAAGCAGATAGCTTCACATTCATAAACTCCACCCACCTCTCATCTCTACTAGCAGTATCATAGGATAAAGGTTTAAAAGTTTTAGAGACATTACCTATAAAATTGTTGTAGGTATTGCTATGTTTGATGTTCAGCACCTTTAACCTTTCTTCTTTTGTTCCTGCAGGACAACAAACTTGCAATGTTACATTTCCATAATCAAGAGAGTGAATGGATTGATGTGTCATGGTTTGATGGACATAGTCTTGCAAGTATTTAAGTGTTTTATAGGTTATGTTGCTTTTTCTTTGTGTGGGAGCAGTAGGTAATGTGTCTTGGTCTGGTAGGTTGTCAGATAAGGGGTAGTCGGATGGTTGGGAACTTTGTTGGTTACATGGTGTTTGCCTTGAACTTTTCTCACTTTGCTTAGTGGGTTGTGTAGTTTCCATGGTTAGTATTTGTGCAGGATATTCTGTGCGTGCATCAGTTAAGCTACTTATGAACAAAGGATCTAGGTTTTGTGTTATGCTGGTAACACTATATGCTAAAGGAAAGTCATTCTCATCAAATATAACATCCTTCGACATAAACACTGCTTTAGTATCTAATTCTATAACTCGATAGGCTTTGTAATCTGGCATATATCCAAGGAAGATGCAACTTTTTGACCTAGGATCCAATTTTGTTTTTTTTGATGTTTTATCTAAAGCAAAATAAAGGCAACCAAAAATTTTCAGATATTCATAGTTGGGTTTTCTTTTGTGCAGTTCTCAAAAGGGCTCATCCAACCCAGGACTTTGGTTGGGACTCTATTTATTAGGTATTTAGCTGTTAAGAGTGCCTCTACCTAATAACCTCTAGGTAATTTAACCTTGAAAGGCAGGGCTTTAGTAATCTGTAGTAAGTGTTTGTGCTTAACTTCCACTACCCCATTCTTTTGTGGTGTGTAGGGGTTACTCTTTTGGTGTTGAATTCCCATCTCTGTGAAAATTTTGTTACATTCGTGATTAATGAACTCCCTTCCATTATTAGTTTATATTTTCAATACTCTAGTGTCAAACTGTCTCTCAGTGTTTTTAAGAAACTGCACAATGGTTTATAGTGTCTAGTGTTTGTATCTTACTATAAAGGTCCAAGTGGCTTTTGTATAATCATCAACAATGGTAAGGAAGTAATGTGAACCACCCATAGTAGCAATACTGTAGGGTCCCCATAAGTTTATGTGTGTGATTTCAAAAGGTCTTCGTGTATGTATTTCATGCTTAGGGAAAGATTTTCTATGCTATTTAGCTAAAGGGACACCTGACATTCATGTTTGATGGGAATAGAAACATTTATCTCATTAATGTGCTGCAATTTTTCTTTGGATACATGCCCTAGTCTAGAATGCCACACATTAAAAGTCACAAAAACATTAAAGGCAACATTTTTAGTCTTGTAGAACTCTAAAGAGGCACATTTTAGGCTATTTGGGTTTAGGAGGGTCTCTGGATCTAGCTCATACAATCCATTCACTGGGTTTAGGAGGTCTCTGCATCTAGCTCATACAATCCATTCACTGCCTTGATAATAGCCATAACATCATTAGTCCGAAGGTCATGCAAAAACAACTTGTTAGAGATAAAAACTACAATAACTTCATTCTGATTAGTAAGTTTATTGATAGACAACAAATTCTTGAAGAAATTAGGTACATGTAAAATTTCCCTAAGAGAAAATATGTCCCCTATATGTGTCTGAACAACATGAGCAACCTCTTGCTTAGTCCCATTAGGTAAAGTAATAGGATCATAGGCATTATTAACCACATATTTAATGCAAAGACTAAGATCTATTGTCATGTGTGTAGATGCATCAAAATCAATAAGCCAAGAGTCAGTACAATTAAATGTTGGGTTCACAAAATGTGTAGTATTTCTTGCGTAATTATGATACCCTGAATATTTTACCACTCCAGTAGTTTTGTCTTTGATAGCCTTACTTATTTCTTGTTGAATGAAATTAGCAAGGCTAGAAGGTATCGACCCATTCAATAAATATTCTTCATTCTACTCTTGTGTGGTATCTACTGGGCTGTTAACTATTTGTGCCATATTTGCCTTCCCTTTCTCCCTTTATGTAGTAAGCTCTTTGTACCAGTCAGGGACATAAATTTTGAAGCAAGTCTCCAGGGTATGTCTATTCTTCTTGCACTTTTCATAGTACTTATCCTCCTTCTTGAGATAAGGGCCTTTGTTCAGAATGTTATTACTTCTCCCACCTTTCTTTGTGCTATTTGATTGTTTAGCTAGCATTGCTATGTTAGGAGTGCTGTCCATGATAGAATTCACCACTCTTTGTCTTTCAAGAGTTTATAGCATAGAAAAGGCTTTATTCACCGTAGGTAATGGCTCCATTAACATAATTTGGTTAACAATGTGCTCAAACTTATCATTTAGACCCATTAAAAATTTCACAAGTCTATGAACATTTTCTTTAGTCGTAATGGACCTGGAAGCATCATAAGTACACATAGGGTTAGGACTTAAACTGGACAAATCATCCTATAATTTTTTAAGCTTAGTATAATAAACAGAAACTATTAAGGTGCCTTGTTTAAGAGAGCTTATCTCCCTTTCTTTTTGATATAATAATGGCCCATTAGCTTCATCGAATCTCTCTTGCAATTCTACCCAAAGTTCTCTAGCAGTAGTAAAAGATAGAAATGCATCACCTAGTTCTTTAATCATGGCATTGAGAATCCATGACTTTACCATGCTGTCTTCTCATCCATTTTGCTAATAAAACTGGATCTTCTATGAGCATGATGCAGGTTCCATCTATAAAGGATAGCTTGTCTTTAGCATATAAAGCTATAGTCATAGACTTACTCCAGGTGTTGAAGTTGTTGCCGTTGAAGGGTGTGATGACAAGCACCACACTAGGATTTTCAGTGTTGGTAATAGAGTAAGGTTCATATTCATTTGCTGTGGACATATTTGTGGCAGTAGAACCACTATTGTCGACAGTATTAGACATTGTAGGCTAGGGTAGAGGAATCAGATATGTAGCTCTGATACCATGCTAGAATTGGTAGATAAAAATAAAGAAGAAATCAGTGTTTTTCTTCTATTCATTTTCGTATGTACAGGATTTTATTTATACTACTTTCTACTATTTTCTATTGGCTACTGCTCCTAGAATCACGGGAACTATAACTAACAATATTACACCGTTAGCTATATAGTACTGAAACAAAACAATGTACAAAACCACCTGTATGGTGAAAAGTAACAAAATGATCGTATAAAAGGGAATGGAATAAAGCCTGAATCTTGTGTCTATAGGATTGACCCAATTCACTAAAGTAGCTTCAGGTATTTTACCAAAATTCATATAGATATTTGTGCAATGGTTCTTTGAAATTGAAAGGATTGCATAAATATCATTTTTTATGCATTATCTAATAAAATTCCTTACGTCTTTTGCTATTCCATTTTAGTGGAATAACACTTAAGGTTTCTTATGCTAATTAACAGTCCTGAGTGTCCTTCACTAAGACTACTATAAAATATGGTTATAAGCTTAGTTATAAGCTTTAGACAACAATCTACCACTGTATTTCCTTTCTATATTACCAAATTTTGTAGAATTTGATACCATGAATTAAGCAATTCTTTTTTCACAATTTTATCGTATTAGTTTATATTTTATTTTAAGAAAATAAAAATTAATTTAGGGGCCACTTAGTTCTACTCCTTTTGTTTTTAGCTTTTCTTTTCCAATTTTAATATATATTAATTAAAAGTCTATTAGATTGTTAATATAAATGTAGTACACTTTAATTACTAGTAATATTTCAGGTGCCCCTTACATACTTGAAATGTAGTGAACTTTTATTACTAGTAATATTTCATGCCCTCTTTCATGAATCCTTGCTTTAAGCTCGCCTTACTTGCTTCCTTTTCCTGACTTGTCCTTATGGTTGTGTCCTATATTAATTACTTACTTGTGTACTCTCCCTTTCTTACCTTACTACTATTTGCTCCTACTTTTCTTTATTACCGTCTAGTTCTTGTTTGTCCTCTTTATTTCCACTTTGGGGCTTTCTGGTCTTATCTCCTTTTATTATTTTCCTGACTCCTCATTGTTAATGTTTTAAGAATAATGTTCTGAATTTGTCTTCTTTTCTTTAGTTTATTTTTTTTGTATTCAGACGTTATGTCATTTTCTAGGTCAGGAGCTAACCAAAATTCTTTAGGATTCGACTCCTTTCTCTCTCTTAGCCTTAACTTCTCACCTATAACCTCCCCATTGTCAATCCCCACATCTCCTCATTCTAAAGCCAATTCCTCATTTTTTTCTAACCCAACTCTAGCCTTAAATTCTAATTCATTGTCCATCCTTATCCTATATGTCCAAACCTTATCCTCAATTGATCTTGTGCCCCCTGAAGGCATAGAAAAAGATGGAGCAAACACTGGTTTTATTAACAACAAGAAATCTTGATACCAGGTTTTGAGGAATCCATTCCTGCTTTGAACTTAAGTTATTATCTACCAAAGAAGTAAGAAGACACCTCCATTGTTGCTCTGCCATTTGAAATTCTAAAGGAAGGAGCTTTTAGATGGGCAGGGAACATGTTGGATCTTTCTTAGATAAAAGACCACCTTACCTAGTTATAAAAGCTTGGGATCAAAACCAATTGAAGCATTTTTAGCCAAAAAGAGATTTTGGTGGATGAAGAAAATGTCTTCTTCTTTAAGTTTGTAACTGTTGCTCAAGCTTAAAGGATTTTGAAAGTAGGACCTTGGTATTTGAACAACAAAATAATATTTATCCAATGTTGGAGACTGACTTATAACTTAATAATCAATTTCTTAATAAAATTCCAATATGGATGAATATCCATATTATTCCTTTAGAGTATTGGACCACAAGGGTTTAAGTTATCTAGCTAGCTTTTTAGGGAAACGAATACTTCTTGATAAGTAATAGCAAGCACCAAGATGATCAATTATACAAAGGTTTATGCCTTAATTGATATTTATGAAGACATTCCTAAAACCATTCCTTTACTAAGGCTAAGTGATGGTGACAAATTTATTAAAGAGACTATTAAGGTTTCTTATACTTAGAGGCTGAACCATACTGAATAAAGAAAATTTAGAAGCTATTAGGTAGGATTTTCTCAAAAAGGTGATTTTCAGGAATTAAAACAAATGGATTTAGGCATTATTGACAAGGAGAAAGAAGTTAATATTGTAACGCCCCACTCTCATAAAGCACATTCCCGAACATACCGACCGTATTTGAGAACAGACTTTACGAGAGTGGCACATTAAGACAATTAATCAAACTTATTGCAAATTTTTCACGCATCACACACATTTTTAGAAAAACCAATAATTATTTTCGACCCATTTTATTCTTAACATCACCAGTCACAATTGTTATTACACTTTACAATTTACATAAACACTGTACAATATTTGCAAAATACAATTTAAATATACAAATCATTGAAGACTTATGCAGATGCAAACTAATCCCGACCCCTATCTCATATCTGATTTCAGTGGCTATACTCCAATTTGTCTAACTAGATATTCCCTGAACCTAAAAGACAACGTTGCAATTTTAGTGAGTTTTGTGAACTCAGTGAGTGAACCTTCATCGATGGCTCACTTATTTTAAACACAATGGTGGTTCACATATTTATATTCACAGACAATTCACATATTCATTTTCATAGATAATTCACATATTCAGATATTGCACATCATTTCATATTTCAGTTTCGGAACAGTTCATATAACTCATTTCAATCATTCATTTAATACATATCAATTTATATATATGCAATGTACATGTGACTCACTTTCAGTTGTTACTTTGTTGTGACCGAGTGCCTTTTAACTGTCCCGTATCTATTGTAGATATCGAGCTCATTGATAACTATCTCGTATCTATTGGAGATATCGGACTCATTATACATAGTGAGCCTATGGCTCTTTAAACTTTCTAAGCTTTAAGCTCTTTTTCGGTGGCTACTTTGGTTACAACTACCTTTATCTGGTCATGCATATCAGGTAATGAAAAGCATCAATTATCACATCATATGCAATCATTCACTTTGATTTATCATGTACAATCGCTTTCACATTTCAATTTCATCGAACCTAAGTCTGGCATTCAATAATCATGTTGAGTACACGTATTTCTTTTTCATTCACATTCAATAAGCACTTCCAATGCTAATCTCATTCATCAAATGCCTCAGACTTTCAATGCCCGGAATCAACACATTCATATCAATAATAATTCAATATAGAAATTTAAACAGAACAATCAATCAATGTGAGATCATCTAGGTTGACTCACTGTATGCTCTAGATTAGCATTTGCCTTCATGATCTGGAAACGTCTGGATGGTGATGTTCAATCGTATGTGTCTATCCTCAAACAATACACACATTGTACACGCATTACTAATTTAATCAATCACATAAGTATCAATCATACACATATGTATATGTGTTATGTACATTGCATGCTCAAATGACTATATTCTGGGTATGTATCCTTAAAATCACAAGTCTTGATCATTCTATCATTATCACTTGGATATAACTAGTTTACACTTAAGTCAATACCTCAAGTATACTTGATTTCTCTCATTCCATATTTTATACATTCATCATTCACATAGTCTTCAATCTCTTTTCTAGCATTTTATGATCATATAATATCTAATTTCTCAATCATTCTTACTTAATTCACATTACCTATCTTCTTTGAATCACAAAATTCAATATAACTTAATACAATTTACTCTCTTTCCTTGGATTTCATTTACTTTCTTAAGAACACTTTCATTCATATAATAATTATAAATTTCTAAGTTTAGGTACTTGATATCATCAATTCATTCTCATGTTATTCCATCATTTTTCAACTCATATATTAAGCTCTTTATCAACAAATTAAGCATCTAACTAGTTCATTTCGATCCTCATTCGAATCCAATTGCATCATTGGAAAGAACCTACCATTTGTTGGTTCAACAATTGCATAAAACTGAAATCATTATTTCCAGACCTTGCCCACGATTGTGGGATACCTCCCCACGATCGTGACAGAAGCTAATGCTTCTGCCCATGATCGTGGGATGAGTGCCACAATCGTGACCTACCCTTTTTCCTGCACTTTTCTATATTTAAATTCTTTCATACTACGTCCAATACATCTTATATATAGTCTATCTTTTCTACTTCATTTCCTCATCAAAAATCACTTCAATTTCATTTACAAAACTTCCATTAAACAAACCATACATTATTGTTCATCAATCATACAAAAACAAGACATAAGCACATTCATTTCTTTATGATCATTTTATCACCAAACTATCATCATATATGCTTCTATTTAGGCAAACCGTAGAGATTAATATATTACTTACTTGTTTATCTCTAATCTTCTTCAAATCACCATGAAACCCTAGCTTCCAAGCTTTTCACAATCATCATATATATATAAGAATAAGATGGAATAGAAGTGGGTTTCATCAACAAGAAGAAGACAACAAAGGGTTGAAGTGGTAATGTGAAGGATGACAGCACAAGCTCAACATAAGGAGAGTAAGAGTGAGAGTGTCGTAGCTTGAGAGAAGAAAAGATGAAGAAGATGAGAGTGTTTCGTGAGAGTGAAAGATAATAAAGTTAATCTTTTAAGAGGTTATCACCGTGGGTTAACAATATGGAGGTTAAGATACTTGGTGAGTGTCATGACATGACACTCACCACTTATTATCCAAATTAGTGTCTTATTATAGTAGTGTCCCAAATCATTTAATAAGTAGTCCATTTGCCTCTAAATTTCTAAATCGATTGTCCCTCAATTGTCTTTGTCACTTGACAATAATCCTAATGCCACTTGTCAATAATTTTTGTTGTCATTTGTCAATCATTTCTACTGTCATTTGTCAATTATCTTACCACTTGGTATTTTTCCTAATCCAAAAATGTACATTAATTTATAAATCTCCCAATCGCAATAACAAAATTCTAATTTACTAATATCATCCATAAATTCTTGTCAATGATAAAACAAAGTACAAGACATGGAAATACTCATTCATATCATAATTCTTAAGCTCATTCATTTGTTACATTCATCTTAATTTCATATCCCCGAATATGCCAATTGAGTGCAATTTTTTAATTCACAATTTATGTGTGTATGCTAATATTATGCATTTGAACATGTTTATAAAGATCATGTATTAGTTGTACCAATTTCGTTTTATATGGTACCACTAATATGACTTATTAATCTAACTCTTTAAATATCTCAACAATTTGAGAGACGGGATGCTACAAATATGGGGAGCTCTTCTACCTCACTCATTTTTAAGTAATTTATGGAAAAGGAGCAGTTTTAAACACTAAGGAATTACAAAACATGTCTTTACTAATTCTGATCATGAAAATACTCATTAAAGTATTCTTATTGATGTTAGTAAGGATGCAAGTGTAGAAGAAATTTCAAATTCTATAGAAAATACATCATCAAATTATAACATTCATTTAGCTTAACACATTTGTTTCCACTCAACCTGACATTCTTTGAGAGGCTTTTCTTATTTCTCTAGATCTTTAGGTACTCTTACATATATTGCTTCTTCTGTTAATCTTATCAAGTTCATTATTCAAATGTAGATTGCTCCTTAAGAAGTTGAGTCCCTCTGTAGCCCTTTCAATAATCAAATGTGGAAAGAGCTTTGTTCTTATTACATCTTAATTAAGCTATAGGACTAGATGGAACCAATATTTATTTTTTTTGGAGGACTTGGGCTCTAACCAAAACCTTAGTGATAGATGTTATCTTAGAGTTTTTCAATAAGGAGAAAATGTTGAAGGTGTTAAATATAACTTTTGTTTGTCTCATCCCTAAAGTGTAAGCTCCTAATTCATTGAGGCATTACAAGTATATAGCTTGTTGCAATACCAATTATAAGATTATTTCCAAACTTATTGCTAAAATATTGAAATCTATTTTGTCTTCATACAATGATGAAAATCATTATGCTTTTATTAAAGGCAGGTTAATTAAAGACAACATCTTGATTGCACATAAACACTTTAAAAATTATAATAAGAAATATGCTAGAGGATCATAGAGAATCATACTTAGTGCTCAAAAACATCCAGGTATACTAGTCTTCTCACTTAATGTTCATAAATAACTTAGTTAAAACCATTGATAGGATGTTTAAAAGATACCTTTGATTTGGTGATGCAAGTAAAGATTTAATGGGTAAGGTTTCGGACGTTTATCTTCTTAAGGATGAGGTGGTCTTATAATGATTCTGTTGAAAATAACCAATAAAGATTTACTTATGAAAAGGATTTGGAGACTTTTAAAAAGGAAATAAGTTTTATGGGTGAAATGGGTGCATACCTATTATTTAAAAGATGATAAATTTTGGAGTACTCAACTAAAAATTGATTCCTCATGAACTTTAATTTCAGAGAAACTTAGGGGATGACGGTTCTTCTTCATTTTGACACAACAACTGGAGCCAATATGGTCCATCAGTAGGGGTGGCAGAGATTCCCATTGAAGAATATTATCCCTCGTATTGTCATTGTTTGTGATAAAATAAGGGATCAAGCAAATTTGCTAGCTTTCATGCTACATACCCCTTTAGTAAACCATGTGATGAATAAGTCCTTAATTCTAAAGAAGGAAGATGTCGTTCTTTGGAAGAGGACCACTTTAGGTCAATTCTCTACCTCTTCTTGTAGAGCTCTTTTTATACATCAAGTTACTAAAGTAAAATGGAGGGAACTTATTTGGTTTAAAAAGTACTATCCACGTGCAACTTTTATTTTGCACTCGGCAATTAAAGAGAAATAAGCCACCAAATACAAAATCTCAAGATTTTTTATCAATTCCAAGAACATGGGTTCTATGTAATTAGGAGCTAGAATCCTTAAATCACCTTTTCTTCAATTGTGAATACTCCAACTATATTTGGAGAGGCATCTTTCAGCTTAGTGAGAGGAACTCTCCATCTTTGGAATGACTTGACATTACAAATTGGAGCTACTGTAATGTTCAAGGAAGGAAGAATGACCATTTGATCTTTAAAATCGCTATTTGCAATATGGTATACTATATTTGGCATAAAAAAAACTAAAGTATCTTCCACAACCAAGCTTTATAGAGGAATTTACTTCTTAAGGATTTGTTTGAAAGAATCCAGATGCAACTAGTAACTCATGCTATCCATAGAAGATGCAACACTTAGTTGACTATTAGTTGTAAGTTACCTACCTTCACTCCCAGTGATAGAGGAAATTAAAACCTGGTCTTAACATCTCAAGCATAACATAAACATAGCTCAATGTTTTAGAATGTAAATAAGCTCATTTTCCCTCTATGTTACTTAATATCCTCGAAACTTTAGGTATTTCTCCTAACAGCTAGAAAGGCTCTTGTATAACCTAATCTCGCTATTTAGAAAAGTTATTGCAAACCTTTACTAGGCTTTAATATGTTGTTTCTCATGTTCTAATGCAATTTTTTAAAAATATTTTAATATTAACTAAAACTTAGAAATAAATTAATTTTATGAATCAATTAAGTTTATTTTATTTTCATCTCTCATAAAATATTTATTAATAAATAATAATTCATTGTATTTTATTAAAATTAATAAAACAAAAACTACAAAGCCATACAATTTATTTATTAATATATATTTTACTTATTTAAATTAATTTCATTTAAAATATATGTATTTAAAGATACTTTAAATTTAAAATATGTTTATTAAATAATTATAAAATTAAAATATATTAAATAATTAAAATATATTAATTATAATAGTTATTATTAATTAATATTATTTAATTAAATAATATACATTTAGCTACTAATAAATCAAATTATTTTCATGATTTTTATAAGTTATGAAAACAGGAAGAGATCAAAACCATAAATATAAAATAAAAACTCAAATAAGCAAATTCTTTTACTAAATTTAAAAACAACATGAAAAAATCAAAAATTGTAGTAGAAATAAATGGTTTGTTTTGATACTAATAATAATAAGATATTAAATAAGCATTGTAGAAAAGTAATTATAAGTTAATATTTTTATAATAGTTATTAATAGTATAAGTAATAAAGTTTGTCATACTTTACTAAAATAGATTATTAGTAAATCAGATATATCATTATTAGCAATATTATTCAGTATCATATTTATCATAATTACTTCATTTTGCGATCAACATTCTAAAAGAGGGATGAGTGTGAGATGGAGTGGTGTTTGGGGGGTTTCAATCACTATTAAATGAAGATAATGTTGGTTTATACCATATAGCCAATCGATTGATAATATTTTAGTGATATGTTTAGTGATATAATTCTTTAAAAGGATTCTTTATCTTATACATAGTTAGATGTATATGATAAAGTCTATGTGATAAAATTATATTGCAATAAAATTATGATGAGATCATAATTAAGAGATTCATGTTGCATTTATCTATTATCTCCAAATTATTTCGTCATTGTTCAATTAATACTGGAAATTAATAGAGCCTAAAAAGACTAGCATATTATATATTTCTTTCTTATGAGGGAAGTATTTAATCTCATAAACTAAAGTATGGAGATCCTTAAACAAACATATGAGAGCTTATTAAAGAACAAGTTCACTAAACTGACCCTATATGAGTTTCATTTGGAATATTACTTGTATATGTATAAAAATTCTCATTGTGATGATAGTATAAAGAGATCCTTTAACTTGAGATCACTAAAGTATCTCATGTAGGATCTACTATATTTTGATACTACTTATAACCTATTATAATCAAGGGCAGCTCAATCGATAGTTATTAGATATAACATAAACTATATGAAGATAGTTGAGTAATCAATATAAGTTCATCAATTTGAAATGATTATGGAGAATGTTTCACTATTTTTGATTAATATTGATTCAAAAAATCATTAGCCAAGCTGGAATAACACTTTGCAAAAAAGTTTTCAAATGTCATTAATTAAATCAATTACTAATAGTGGAAAACTAATATATGATTGGACTCAAATAAAATAAATATTATTTCCATATTCTATATTTAATCAGAACATTGCACAATAAAATAATTGAATTATACAAAAAATCATACATAGATAGTTTAGTTAAAATCACTTTTGACATTCTTAAATATTTAGATGGTTATGATATACTTCTAGATGCCAATCTCTATTTATGAATATAAATTATTTAATTAGAGAATTAAAGATAAACTAAAGGAGTTTAATTTATCTAATCCTAAATATGATTTAGGATTATAAATTATATCTATTTCCAATATATTTAGGAACTTAATGAGTTATATAGAAATAATGAGTTAAAAAAAGAAAGGATGTTTTAATAAAGTTAGACTTGATTGTAAAGTTTGAGAAACTTTATGTTTAAATATAAGATATTTAATAAATAAGAACCTATATGAGATATTGGATCTTATTTGGACATAATTGATATTTAATTAGAATTAATTATTATCCTAATTAAAGTTTAATTAAAATTAGAATTTTATTTTAATTAAATTCCTAAAATGTCCAAACTTATTATAAATAGGCTTAGGCTCTTATGGAGCTAACACTTCTTGCCTAACCGTCTCTACAACAGTTGTAGAGTTCTCTTAACAAGTTTTGTGTGTATCATTAAGGGCCAAATACTTGTGAAGCTATAGCATTTGAGATGAGCCTATTTAAAAAATGATTCAAGGGAAATGACAAAATAAGGATCAAGCTTCACAATAAGGTACAAATTAAGATTCATGTTTTATTATTTTAAATGTTAATCATGTTTTATAATTTTAATTGATCTTGACTTTAGGTAAATAAAATGAAAATTTTTTATAATTATTCTGCTATGTGCATGATTAGCTCTTGCCTTGCTTTTTCTATAGGTAGACAAGGATTATTAAATAATAATTTTTTAAAATTATAGGAACTAAATGACAAAAGAGAAAATCACAAGCCTTTCAAATGTAAATAAACTAAAAAATCTAAATGTTGAAACTAAAATAGAAATCATTTAAAATTTTTAACTATATTTGAATAAAAATTAGAAATAAAACTAAGTAGACTCTTACAAATTTATTATAAGTTGAAGAACCTTTCTCTAAACTTTTCTGATTTTAATTTAGAGGATTTTTTACACTCACTATAAGAATAATTGGGCACTTATAAGGTCAATTGTAATATCCTGCTCCTTTTCTTGTATCTATCTTAAAATTAGAACATAATAATTTGGAAAGCCATGTTGTTGGTGAGTTAATTTTTTTCTTAATAAACACTTTAACCTTATTAATGTAATAATATCAATACTCGATTTGTCATTCTTAGGAACTCCTCATTATGTTGTGTTGATAGGGCATGATCCTTGAATGCTAAACCTTTATTATATAAATTATGGAATGCTTCTTGTTCATCAATATTACATTTAAGCTTCCTCCAAATTAGTCTTAATTGTAATGAGTTTAAAGTAGTTGGCGTAAAGTTATGAAGATCCCCATAATTACATGATTATTTAAGTTATTGTAATAACAATATACATGGTTTAGACCACCATTAACCTGGAGACAATGTTCTACCTGATAGAGTAGAAGTCAACATCCAATCAACATTGTACATGATATTTTAAATTAAATAAAGTTAACATAACTTAGTCTAAGATCTTTTTATTCATACAAATTTTGTTATTTATTCTACTTGTTTCTAGCAACAAGTTAGCAATTATTATCTATTTTAGAGTATCATTGTAGTTCTATATTTTTACTAGTTAATAGTAGGCTTAACCTTAAGTCTAGGACGTGATCTTATAGTTTTATTTTATTTAAGTAGTCATATGTTATTTTAAATTAGATTGCATTCTAATCAAGCATTCTTCATTTAATAAAATATTTCGTTCATTTTAGTTACTATTCCATTTTCCTACTATTTATTTGCTTCTTTGTTTTTAAGTTTGACAATTGGTATTATAGCCACGTTCTATTGTTCCTAAGATGAATCAAACTAGAAACCCTATGACCTAAACACAAGGCTATCAATAATTTTGTTCAGCCTTTTATCCTTTTTTTCATGGTCACCATTATGACTATTGAAGTACGCTAACAAAAAATTTCATAAGGCTTGAGGAGTATCTGGTTGTTGATGAGATTGTACTTATTGAGTTACTACTAGGTGAAACTGATGCACAAAAAACTAAAGCTGATAACTTATAATTGCAGGACCTGAAGGCAAAAGAACTACCTATTTCAAGTAATTGATTTGACATTTTTGGAAATCATATTGCACAAATACATTATGAAGAAGATATGGGATTTTATGAAGAAGAAGTATCGTGATAGTGCTAAGGGTTAAGAGACAACTGTTAAGATAAAATGCCCTCGGATCGGATACCAATTGAATTTAATAGCTCAAAAAATAATAACTAAAATAAAGAGAGACAAAAGAAAATGAGACAGGACACAAAGATTTACGTGGTTCGGTCAATGTG
>JAOTAY010000005.1:20466395-20497802 GCA_025629805.1 Erythroxylum baracoense
AGAGAGGATGAGAGGATTTTAGGAAGGAGTGGGGTGTTTTGAGCTTCTGTAAACTTCTCCTTTTATAGGGAAAAAAATCCCAATCTTCCATCAATTTCGCCACCAATCTTCAACAAACGTTGCATGCAATATTCAACAAATACTGCATGCCAAGCATGCTTGAAGACTTTGGACAAAGCCTGCCTTGGCCACAACTTTTGACTTGTAAGGGGCCAAAGCATGCATTTGTCAACAACAACAATTACAAAGCTTAAGGGCAGAGTTTGAGACTTTGTAAATGAAGAACAATGAAACAGTGGCAGAGTACTTCTCCAGAAAAATGACCATTACCAATAACAAGAGAATTTACGGTAATAAGATTGAGGACATCACCGTTATTAAGAAGGTGAAATATTATTTGCTTGACCTTTTGAAGTTTTATCATTTGATAAAATGTAAATATATTGGAATTTTATTTTTTATTTAAAATTTAAATTAATTAACAATTTTAAATTTAAGGATAAAAATTAAAATTTGATCTGGTATATGTATAACAAAGAAATCTAATAATTGATCCAAATATATGGACTAAATTCTATTGAAGAAAATAAATGTTATCAGTTTTCTCTGACATGTTAATAGATATACACATTAAGAAAGGTGTAGAAAGATGTTGTAGACGTTGTTTCAAGCAGCGTTTGTAAAGGATTATTGAAAGTTTTAGTAGCTTATTCAAAGTTTAACAAGCTTACTCAAGGTTTTTAGTAGTTTATTAAAAAAATTAATAGCAAAATAATTTTTTTTGCATATTATCGTTATGTATAAAAGTTCATAGTTGATCTTGGGGCTAATCAATAAAGTTTTTGTCATATATAACACATTCTCACAGCAATTTCATGTTTATATGAATTAAGCAAAGCATAGGCATATGCCACATTTCTGACATGATTCATATATGCAACATAAAGGTAAGGGCGTGTGTGTTCATGTTTTGCATGCATCATAAAGTAGGGAGCACGTGTTTGCACATTTGGTGTTATGTTATATACATGATAGAAAGGCTCTAAGTGTGTCTTTGTGCTTCAGCTACATGCGCTTCATATGCTATCTTTATCATTGAATATTTAATTTATTTAATATATATCATTGAATATTTATCACATTTTTTGATATTTAATTTGTGAATTCTTAAATAAAATTATTGATAATTTTTTTAGCACTATTGTGTGATGATGATTAGGTGCATAAAGATTTTGCATTATACACAGTGGTAAGTTTGTACCCATACAAGAAAAAATGAGGACAAAATATAAGTGTATCCCTTGTATTTGTGGAATTGTTTGAATGTTAATAAAAATACAGTCATCATAGTGTCCTTTCAAGTTAGTATTTGGACTCATTTGTTTTCATGTCAGGTGATGGCTTTAATTTTTTATTTGATTATTTTTCCATAAGCATTAAACTTTTATGAAAAGTTAACATATGCATAAAGGACTTCGGTGGGGATAATCATTGCTTAAATAATCTACATACCCACTAAGTAATGGAATGATAAGAGTTGATGGTGTGTATGATCATTTTTATGTAAAAACCTTATCTTTTTTTATTACATATTCTACTATAGGCGTGCCATAATATATTTAATATGATGGTCATTGCAAATACTATTTATAGCTTTTAGTATCATTATTATCCAACATTTTTGCTAACTATATACTTTTTTTTTGTAGTAACCTTTTTTTGTAAATAAAAATAATGTTATCATTAAAACGTTTACAAGTTTTAATTTTAAGAAATGGAAATATGAAGTGGAATTTTCTTTAGAGATTATGGATATCGATATGGCCATGGTTAAAGAAACGCCTTCCATTCTCATACTTATTAGTATAAAACCTGAAAAAACACGTTATGCAACTTAGAAAAAGTTGAATACATGCTATTTACCAATTAAGAGGCCATATTTAACCATTTGTTTTTTAGACTACCTAAAAAATCATAATAAAGGACTTTTCCAATAATATTTCTTAAAGGTTATCTAGGCAACTCTAAAGACTAGAAATTATACTGTAAAGAGGGACTATCTAGAATTGTGGAATCATGAACACCTAAGTTTTAAGAATATAATATGCCTAATAATGTTTAGTATTTCTTATTAGAGAAAAGTAGAGTTAATAAAATTATAATTTCACATCCTTCACCTATTTAGTTAGATTAATGGATTATGTACCTAGTGTCATTCTAATACATGAATAACTAATACAGACAAAGAACAAGGTTCCTGCCACACGTGATCATATTAAACATATTCAATTAAGAAGATCCACTAGGGTAAGGAGGCTTGTTACATCATTTGATTATGATATTATTCATCCAATTACTTTATAGACATTGTTTTTGGTCCTCAAGTAAATTTATGATGGGATGCAACAAGAGATGAAATACATTTCATAAACATAACTAGGTATAGAAACTTGCTTATTTATCTTAAGATTATGAACCTGATGTTTATAAATAGGATTAAAATATTGAAAAGAACTCCCAAGATAAGCTTAAGTAGTTTAAAGCCATTTTAGTTGCCAAAGGTTTTATATAGAGAGAACGGTTAGACTTTAGTGTCACTTCCTCTTCTATATCTTTCAAAGAAGCATAAATGAAACTACAATAGATACTTGTTAAAATTGTCTTCTTAAATAGATATATTTATTAGAAGGTTTATATGGTACAACATGAAGGGTTTGGGAAGATAAAAAAATTCATTTAGTTTGTAAAGGACATCATTAAATACAATCAAACAAGCTTTCCTTCAGTGGTACCTGAAATTTGATAAGGTAATTACCACATTTCACTTTGAGAAAAATAAATTTGAAAGATTCTTATGCTACAAGGTTAGGGGTACAAGACTATTTTTCTACTTTTGTATATAAATGATGTCTTACTTGCATCAAATAACTTAGTCATATTGTATGAGATTAAGCACATTTTCTTAAGAATTTTGATATGAAATTTCTTAGTGAATCATCTTTGTCGTTGTTATTTAGATCCACTAGGAGATATCTCAAAACTTGTTTGGTTTATCTTAAACAACATTGATAAATGATTATTTGGCCATATTTATATACCCATATTTAATGTTTTTTGTTTGTTATTTAATAGTTTTATTGTATTTTTAGTACTTAATTCGCTTCAAGTATGTTTGTAGGTGATAATTGTCTTCTTGTACTAAAAGGAAAAGAACTCTGATGAAATTGTGGCATGGAACAAAAATTTAAAGAAAGTGAGGACCTACAAGATCGTGTACACTATTGTGTAAGTCTTTGTAAATGTGTGAAGATTTAAAGAATATTGTTTCTAGTTGTGTAAAGTTACACGTCTATGTATATTGATATATATGCCCGTGTGTGTTACCCATGTAAGTCTTTGTGCCCGTGTAAAATTACAAATTCTGATTTTTTTATAAACAAGATCACTTACACAATCGTTTATATTGCCCGTGTATATCCTAGAAACCTTAATTTTTACTATAAAAAGACATGATCGGAGGCGGAATAAGAGGAGGAAAGTTTTAGACCATTTTTGTGTCATAAGAAACATAGAGAGGCGATAATTCTGATCAGAGGGCGAGGAAAACATGAAGCTTACGTCACAAGATCCAATAGATTACAACATTTAATCGAACTTGCAAAAGGATTCATTAGACGAAAAAGGGAGATATAAAATTATGATTTCGTTGTTTTCTATTTGTTATTCTACATAATTACCTTTGGTTTTGTTTTCTATGGGTAGGAACTAATTTTTTCTAGGTGTGATGAATCCTATGTTATAATAACAATATGATTTGATCTTTTATTTAATACAATTTTATTGATTGGTTTATTGGGATTGAACTATGCATTTTATTCTTGTTTTAATATATCCAGAATATTAGTTCATAATTTGATTTCATATGACCGAAATTGAGAAATCATTTTGTGTGAATAGATCTACCATAATTTTAAGGAGTTGCATGCAAACCTAGAGATAGGTCGACATAAATCATCTAGATTAGGGTCAAACCTAATAATGAAATTCACGAATCAATAATGTAATCATAGGATTTTAACTAAAAAGAGATTTTTGTTAATCAACAGAGGGATTAGTTGTTAATAGTCTTGAGAAAGATGTTAAAATAAGATGGGAATTTTCACGATCTAATAATCAATAATTTAATTGCATAATAAAGGGTTAATAATTTAAGAATCTTAGAAGGATACATCACCTAAGTACTATTTATTTAATATCGACTTTTCTAAGTATTTTCCTTTTTTTGAGTTCATTATTGTTTCAATCTTAGTTTAGTTAATTTAATTTAATTTATAATTAAATCCACAATCTATTTAGACAGTTTGATAATAGGAAAAGGGTATATACTAGGACGTACAATCCTCATAAAATCAACCTGTACTTACCTGTATTAGCTACAGCTATATTATACACTTGCAATTTAAAATTGATAAATTCTTTAAGCATAGAATAAGTCAATCAAGCATACATTAAGCCTGTGTTGCAAAGAATTAGTATGAAAATTATAAATTTTATGCATCACCAATCATTTATAGAGAGAAGTTATCTTTGGAATAGTGTTCAAAGAAAATTAAGAGAGTGGCCATAAAGAACATTCCATATTTTAGGGGCAACTAACAGTCTGATATATGTTTAGGTCTGTACTAGACCAAAAATTATACTCATTGTTAGACTGTTAGGTAAATATTTATATAACCTAAGTTTAAATCAACAGAATGCAAGTAAATGAGTTTTGAGATATCTTTAAAGGACAAAAGATTATATATTAATATACATTGACTATATAGATTCTAACTTTGTTATATGTCTAGATGATAGAAAGACCACATCTGATTACATCTTTATACTAGTAGATAAAGCAGTTTCATGGAAAAGAGTCAAGTAAAAGCTTGTGACCTCTTATATTATATATGTTGAGTTAATTCCATATTATGAGATTGCTTCATACATATCTTGGTTGATAAATTGTCTTTGGTTGATTTAGTTGCCAGATCTATTCAGTTGTAGTGTAATAATCTTTCTACAGTGTTGTCTAGTAATAGTATAAAAATATCACAAGGTCTAAGCATCTAACAGTCCAATATTGATTGTAAAACATCTTGTACAGAAAAGTGACATTACAAGATAGCATATTTTGTTTGAGTATATATTGGTTGATTTTGCCTGTTATTATTTAGAGGATAAGTGTTTTGAAGTTCTTTGATACTCTTAGCTAGAGACGATAGTATTTTTCTCTAGATATAGTTTCTTCTCATGTATCATGGTTGTATTATTTACATTTTAATGGTCATCACTTTATTCTTAATCAAATAAATTGTTTTTCACTATCATAATCGAAATTCTTAAGATTTATGTTTATCTTAAGCATATTATAAGTCATTATGTATATTTGTAACTTGATCTTAATCCTATATCTCTTGACATATTCAAATATCTTAAGATGCTTACGAGTTTATGAAACATATAGGGATGTAAGTTTTAATTCCATAAGTATTTTCTCTAATGCGATTTAGCATACAGTGAGAGGAAACATCTTTCTCTATTGCAGTGTAACTTTAAATTTAAAGAAATCCATATTGACAAACAAGACATGGTACATTATAAATCGACAAACAAGACATGGTACATTATAAATCATTCATGTACTATAATTATTTGTCACACTTCACTTTCTCTTTTATATAAGGTTATCAGATACGTGATTTTATTACATCTGTATCATATATCTAACACATTTTTATAATATCTTCTGTTATCATAATTCTTCCAAAATCGAATGATAGACTCCGATTATCTTTGAATTAAATGTTTCAAAATGATCGACTAATACATATATGATTTATTCTCTTAATTGTTATTATTTTTCTTTATTACATATACAAAAATTAGTATTTATTCAATAAGGAGAATGTTAGAATTTTATTCCTATTAGATGTTTACTAATTATTATTTTAAAATTAAGATTAAGAAAATTATGAATTATTCTAGTAAAAGATATTAAAAGTAATCTAATAAATGATAAAGAAAAGGACACCTTATAACTTTGAGTTAAATACTTATTAGATCTACGAAGGAATGGTCAAATAAAATTACTATATATAGTTGTTAGGTCTCTTATATTTGGTTAAGTTTCATAGATATCACATTTTCTATGACCGTTTAAGAAATAAATACATTAAGAAAAGTACAAAAAATAAAGCTTCCATGCTTTGATTCAAGGACTTTTTGTAAAGGAGATTGAGAGTTCTAACAAGTTGTTAAAAGGTAGTCGAGTTTTCTCAACCTCCAAAGTAGCTTACTCAAATAAAAATAAATAGTAAACCAAGTCTGCCTCTCCAATATCTCTATCTATTATATTATAAGTTTATGATTGATCTTAATCTAATCGATAATTTTTACGTTATATCTCACAATCTAGTAATGTTGGACATTTTTGTCCCTAGGGATATTTTTGTCATTTTCCTATTAATTGTAATTTTGGCTTTTCAATAAATTATCGATTAAGTTATATAATTTGATTCAGATAAGGGTAATAAAGTGGCCCAATGGGTCGAAGTCCAGGTGAAAAATGAATCCCTTTTAGTGTGGACCTGTTCCATATCAGACTTGTAATGGGAAAGCACGATATGAAAGCTATATATATAGGTTAAGGTCTCTTATAGTTGCTCATATCAATCATAAGCATTCTCTGACCCGTTAAAAGAGCTTACATATTGAGAAAATTGTAGAAAAACATAAACTACATATCGAGAAACACTTTTCGTAAAGGTCTCGGGAGATTCGAGATCGTTTGGAGCTCAAAAATTGCATCGAAATCAGAGATGGAATCAAAATCACATATTTCATATTTTCTTTTTTTTAACCCTTTCATGTATGATCCTGGGTAGATAATAAGGTCTATACTACATATTACACGTGGTATCAGAGCGGTTATGTGATCAGGTTGCCGGAAATGAAGATTTTTTGGTTTTTAATCTCATATAGTTTTCCTCAATTTTTAATTCGTTTTTTTGGTTTTTCTACATATATGATTACGTAAAAGTGGTATACATAAGGCTAGCTATGAAAAACGGGTTGAAAACGGGCTGAACGAAGCAAAAAACGACAACTCAAGATGCCAAAAATTGCCTTTAACGGCGATGCACGCTCCCGACACTGCTACAGTAGCCGCAAGTAGCCGTGTATGGTTGGCGCGTACGCCGCGTGCCGAGACGTTGCTCCATGGAGCGACAGAAATGTGCGGTGCGTGCGCCGTGCCCGTGACCAGCGACCCACCCTCCCACAAGCATGGGACGACGAGTACACACCCCATCTGTCCTGACATGTGGCCCATCAAATTGAGGACACGTGGCAACGCGTGCAACAGTAGGCATATGTATGGGCGTGGGGGGCGTGTGCAGACGCATCTGAGGTGCATGCAGCTGACCCAAGGGGCCACGCTAGTAGGTTGACGTCAGCCATACAGACTACAGTATAAACAAAGGAAAATTTTTAGAAATTCCCATAAAGCTATCCCGGGATGTTTTGGGTCAGTTTCTAGGTCGCGAGAATCTTTAAAGTTGTTTTCTTTTTTTAGATTTATTACATTGGTAATTGGATTCGGGAAAGGTTTTTCAAGCTTTTTTAAAGCTGATTTTGAGTACATTTTCGTACTCCAAACTGCACATAAGGGAGACACTTAAAGTTTTATGTCTCGTGTGGTAGGTTTGGTATTCGAGAAAGTACAATAAACAATCTCATTGAGAATTTTTTGAATAAAAATCTCAAATAAATTTTAAAGATGATGTTTTCAGTTTTTATATGTTATTATTTGACTGTACATTTGGCTTCTGCATTTATAATTAATTTTCACATACATTATGGCCATATAGAATGCGAGGATGACATAAAGCTGTATCCTTTGTGTTTGTGATACTTTTGGGTACTGATAAAATTGTAGTCACTACAATGGCCTTTCGAGTCAGTATTTGGATTGTACCACTTGCATGTTTGGGGATATCTCTGGTTTCATACTTAGTTATTCTGCCAACAAGTGTTGACCTTATATGAGATTTTGAGATGTATATAAAAACATTAGATGGAGGAAGATCATTGCTTAATTGATCTATTCACCACAGGTGGTAGTGTCTTGAGAGTTTATGGTTTGTACTTTGATTGCTTTTATGTGGAGGTCTAATTGCATATTTTATATATTAAGCCTACAGATGTTTCATAATATGTGCAATCAGATTCTCTGTATAGATACTATTTTAATGCTTTAAAGTATCATTGTTGTCCTACATTTATACTGATCTTTACATTGTCTTTTCTGTTTTTCTGTCACCTTTTATGTGAATAACAATGCAGTCGTCATTGAAACCTTAAATGGTTTCAACTTCAAGAAGTGGAAGAAGGACATTGAGTTTGCATTGGAGATGGCGGACATCAGCATGGCCATACATATTGAGAGGCCTCCCCTACTTACAGATGCTAGCTCAGAAGCTGACAAAACAGCGATGGCGACCTGGGAAAGGTCAAATAGGATGTAATATTTGACCATTAAGAGGTCGATACCTGATCATCTATTGAGTGGATTGCCAGACACGACCGTAGCGAGGTAGTTCATGGACCCTATGCGGATATGTGGTGGGAAGCAATAAATGATGAGATGCAATATATGAGGTATAATAAGGTATGGGAGCTTGTTGATTTACCTCAACATTACAGGTATGTCAGTTACAAGTGGCTATTTAAGACCAAGAAGGACACACAGGGTCAAGTTGATAAGTTTAAGGCCCACTAGTTGCCAGGGGATTCACTTAGAGAGAAGGAGTTGACTTCAATATTACCTTCTCTCCTGTGTCCTCGAAGTATGCATTTAGAGTGATTATGACAATAGTAGCTCATTATGATATGAAGCTACATCAGATGGACATTAAGACCGCTTTCCTGAAGGGTGACCTTTATGAGGAGGTCTATATGGACCAACCTGAAGGATTTCAGGATCAAGATGCAACTGACAAGGTTTGCAAGTTGAATAAATCAATATATGGTTTGAAATAAGCTTCTAGACAGTGATACCTAAAGTTTGATGAGGTTTTGACCTCATTCGACTTTGTGAAAAACAAAGTCAAAAGATGTTTATACTATAAGGTCAGGGGGGAGCAAAGTCATCTTCATACTACTGTATGTCGATGATATCTTACTCGTATCAAATGATTTGACCAAGTTGCATGAGGTAAAACAAATTTTGGCTAAACATTTTGACATGAAGGATTTGGGTGAAGCATCTTTTGTATACAGATTCACCGGGACAGATCTCAACACTCGTTGAGCCTCTTGTAAAGCGCATACATTGAGCGAGTGCTACAAAGATTTAATATGGCTTAATGTAGACATGTTGTAGCACCTATCTCTCATGGAGAGAAATTATCTTTAGCACAGTGTCCAAAGAATGAAGTTGAGAGAGAGGTTATGAGGAATGTCCCGTATTATAGTGCTTTTGGTAGTCCTAATGTATGCCCAAGTGTGCATTAGACCGGACATTGTATTTGCTGTTGGACTGCTAGGTTGATATCTGGCTAACTCAAGTGTGGACCATTGGAATGCAGTCAAACGAGTGTTGAGATACCTAAAGGGTACTAAGGATTATACTTTGACATACAGAAAAAGTCAACGATTTGAACCTCACAGGGTATACGGACTCCGATTTTGCTATATGTCCGGATGATCCCAAATCTATTTTAGGATACATTTTCATGTTAGCAGATGGTGTGGTATCATAGAAGAGTGTCAAGCAGATACTGGTGACTTCTTCGACCATGCATAAAGAGTTTGTTGCATGTTATTGACCTACTACACAGGCGGCTTGACTTAGAAACTTGACTTATGAGTTATCTGTGGTAGATTCAATTGCTAGACCCATACGATTATATTGTGATAATCTTGCTGCAGTGTTGTTTAGTAACAACAAAAAGAGTATCACAGGTTCTAAGCATTTGGAGGTCAAGTATTTGACCATAAAGGAGTTGATCCAGAAAGGTGACGTTGAAGTGGAGCACATCACGACTGAGGAGATGTTAGCTGATCCATTGACTAAAGGACTTCGCCCACTATTGTTTGCTAAACATGTATCTAGTATAGGCGTGTTGAAGTCTTTAGATAGCAGTAGTTAGGGATCACTGTATTTTGCTCCTTAAATGTTTGTACATTTTGTTGTATTATAACATTATGGTTATTTATTAATAAAGATGATCATATTCTTTTATCCTCAGTAATAACTGTTCTTGTATATAGTCATAATACATATGGAAATCTTAAGATTTGTGTTGATCTTAAGCATTTTAAATGTCATTGGGTATTTATAAAGATTGACCTTGAGCCTATATCATTAAACATATAAAGTTTATATGGACATCCTTAAAGTTTCATATGCATAGGGAGATATAAGTTTTTAATCTCATAAAGGTTCTCTAATGCAATTTAGTATTCGGTTGGAGAACATAAAAGTTTCATCTAATGCTATTTAGCATCTGGTCAGAGGAAACAAGTTTTCTCTAATGCTGTTTAGCATTTGGTGAGAGAAAACAGGATTTCTCTGCTGTATTTTAGCACGTGCAGTTTAGCATAAAGTTAGAGAAATCGAGACCTACAGATGAAGATGATACGTATTAGATCATGAAGGTATCATCCTAGTCTGTCACACTTCATTTTCCCATTCATGTTAGTGAGGTATTAGATATTTGTGATTATATTGGATCTGTCTCACACATGACACAAGTGTTTGATATTTTTCAGTATCGAAAGCCTTGCAGGACGAAATGTAGGACTTCCATTACCTTTGGATCAAATGTTTTTAAAATTTAATACCAATACAGTAGCGTGACTTAACTAATTTTAACTTGAATAAAACTGCAATTAATAATTGAATGTTAGACATTTTTGTCCCTAAGGACATTTTTGTCATTTTCCTATTAAGTGGACAACTATTAATTATAATTTTGATTTTTTAATAAATTATCGGTTAAGTTACATAATTTAATCCAGATAAGAGTAATCAAGTGGCCTAATAAATGATCTAAATCAATGAATCAAAGTCCGGGTGAAAACAGATCCCTTTTAGTGTGGACCTAGTCCATATCAAACTTGTGATAGGAAAGCCCGATATAGAAGCTATATATATATAGGTTAAGGTCTCTTGTAGTTACTCATATTAATCGTAAGCATACAGATTCTCTGACCCGTTAAGACAACTTACGTATTGAGAAAAGTATAAAAAGACCTAAACCACGTGTTGGGAAATACTTTCCGTAAAGGTCCTGGGAGATTTGAGATCGTTTGGAGCTCAGAAATTGCATCAGAATCAGAGATGGAATCGAAATCAGGTATTTCACATTTCTTTCGTTTTTAACCTTTCATGCATGATCCTGGATATGTAATAAGATCTATACTACGTATTGCAAGTAAATTATTCATGTCACTTTATAGCCACTCCGTAAATTACATCCATGCTTGTTAAATTGATTAATCGTTTGGGATGTTATGAGATCTTCATTCGTAAACTCTTGATCTTCAGTGAATACAGTTATACACTACTGTTAAGTGTCGAAGTAATTACCAGCACAACATTTGAAATATTAGAAACATCTTGTGTTCACTACATTCACCACTCCAAAAGGAGACTGTATGGTCTTTATCTGCATTGTTATGTAATTCATCTAACAATAGGATCTGACAGTTGTTCTCCGTTACCTAAGTATGCCTTTGGCTTCTCCAACAGGGCAGAGAAATACCACTCGTTTTTGTGTACTCCACGATCAAGCTTCATGCCTGCATTCCACGTCAGCCTCTTGAACCCAACACGGTCTATCATCGGAAGGTAAGTCTGGTTCAACTGTGATCCCATACAGAAAAAATGGTCAAGCCAGAGAAGGCCTCCAGGCCTCAACACCCTGTATACGTCGTAAAACGTGAACTCGAGTAGTACATCGGGGATCCAGTTGCTCAAAACATGCATAGAATGAACTATATCAAGCGTATTCTCAAAGAAAGGAAGCCTCTGTGAAACACTAACATGGATCGGGATCAACCCCCTTGAAGCAATAAAGCTGTTGAAGGGACCATCCAAATTCATTGAGCTTGTGATGATGGTCACATTTCGTTCCCTCATTCTAGCTGCAAAGGTGCCCGTCCCGCCTCCTATGTCAAGTCCAATACGGATAGTTCCAGGAGGCTTTGTATTGAGAACTTTATCGATGCTATAATCAAGTCCACCATTGTCGAAAAGCCACCTGACCTTCTCTCTACCCTGCAAATCAAAGCAATCTTTACAATGGTAATAGCCTGGCTTTTTCCTGCGATCAATCAGACATTGGTGGTTTTTGCAAGTGTAAGGATCCCAAATGATGCTGTTGTCTGATGGAGTCGTCCATAGACTTTGAGGTAATGGTGTTGGCTCCACGTACTTCACAGGGGACTTGGGACGACATCTCCTACGAGGGAGAGGTTCGCATCCCTTGAGCATCAGTCTTTGAGCAAAGACATCATCAACTGGGCACTCCCCACCAATTTCGTATCTCATATACTGAGTCAACTCCTCTTGATACCTCAGACACCCTGCTCCAACAGGCGGATATAGCTCGTCGGATCCCATCCTAGGTGAGTATCCCAGTGGGAGCTTGTGAGGACCAATTGCCCGAGTAAGTTCAGAAGACATGGCTATGTCAATATTATGATAATTCAACTTCAGCATCAACTCCTCTGGGGATGAGTCGGATGCTTTGTTTTCATATTCTCGGGTACTTAGCTCTACAAGGAGCGCTTGTAAAAGGATGTTGGTGGTGTTGAGCTTTTGGTACAATTCGGAGATTAGTGAATGACTAGCAGCAAGTTGATGCTTTGTAGAGTTGAGCTGATAGTGCAACAGAGAGGAGTCCAAAACAAAAGGGAGAGACTTATTACTTAAGTTGAGTGAGGGGCCAGTGAAGACATAGATAGTGAGAAGGTTGGTTAGTACAACAAGTACAAGCATCCTGTACTTCGTATGAGGCTGTTGCTTTCTTTGGTAATCATCAGCTTTTTCACTTCCCATCCAATCAGCTATAGTTTCTCTAACTTTATCAATCTCCTAGAGAGAGAGATTATGGAGAAGTATAAGACTCGAGCCTGATAACAACTATTGAAAGAAAGGAAGCATAGAGAAGTGAGGAAGAAGGATAGAGAGTAAATTAACGCTACCGAGCATGTTGATGTTCTCAAGGAGCTTGGGTCAATGGTTTGGATGTTCATGGCAATGTCAACATTTTGCAGTATACGCGGATCTTGGCTTCATTTCTAGCATCTGTAATTAATATCTTCACGTACTGCCATATATTTAATTTTTAATTAGCTTTTGATATTGGATGGCAAACTAAAACGTAAATTTTTAACAAGAAGTTCAAAATTTTTGGTCAAAGTTGATGCTAATGTATCAGTAGCCTTAGCTTATTTTATTTATTTTGCTATTGAAGAAGTTAGGATTGCACATGCAGCGTCATAAGTTTTTCTTAGATACAATAGGTGTTTCTTATATATAACTTGTTTAATCTGCACTGAAAGTCTTAAAGTAATTAACAATAATAGTTCATATATATATAGTATTTTAAGCATGATTGAAAGGCATAGTTTAAATTTCCACATTTTATTTAATTCAATTCATCAATAATACTATCATAAAATAATGTGCAAAATTAAAATTAATAATTGATTTTACATTGGAATCATCATATTAAATTATTATGTGATTATACATACCCTTTTTTAGTTAAAAATATTAGGTATCGATATGATTTTCTGCGATATAGTTTTTATAATTTCTTTCCAATTCTTCTTCTGTATTCTCACAAGTTAATTGAGGTGATTTTTCATCTTTCAAACAAAAGTCAGTTGCATGTGGTGATTATTTATAATAGGTGATTGAGAAATGATATTACATTATCTGCGAACTTTATTTACTCTGTACTATCATATATTTCATCTTATATTAAAATTTTTACTATGCTTATGCAAGTTGGAAGGACCGTCAAATATATCTAGTAAAAGTAATTAACTCAATGTCTATTCATACAAACATATGGGTTAAAGATTTCTAGCAAGTCATGATTTTAGAATATGTTGTCACGTATGCGTGTCCTTTAAGTCATATTGGCTTTTTATTTCCTTCAATTAAAATTTAAATATTTTCACATTTTTTACTTGAGTTTTAAACACATTTTTCAATGAATTTCAAAACATTTTAAAACTTAATAAAAAGTACAAGATGTTATCTTTGTCATATATCGGATAATAAAAATAACATCTTACAATTTTTATTAATTTAAGAAAAAAGTTAAACACTCGATTATAAGAAAAAGACAAAATATAAAAATTTTATGCATCACAATAGTAGTTACTTTTTTTATATCCAAAGCTTTATCTCCTATATTTATCTATTTAATGCTAGTTATTTTATTTTCTTAGGGTGCTTCTTTTATTTTAATTATCTCTTATTTCAAGCTCCTCATTTGGGCAATAAAAATAAAAGAAAGATAAATAGATCTACAAAATAGAAAATTTAAAAAATGACTATAAATCTAAGAAAAATTGGTAACTGATAAGATTCTGATTGAAAGAATGGTGATTAACTATTATGTTGAGTGGCTAGCTTTATTTAGATTCCTTTAGTCAAGTTTTCTTGTGGTATTGATTGGTTCTCCACTCTCACAAGTCAATTTGGATTTGACTCAAATGTCACCTTCTACACAAGAAATCTAATGCTTTTTTTTTTCCAAAACTTATGGAACATCATAGGCCAGCTTCTAATGAGTTCTGACACGATGGGAAGATGCTAAAGGAGATCAATGTTGCATATATTTGTGTGATCCCCAAAGTTCATGATGCCATTTCTCTTCAAGATTTTAGGCATATATCTTGTTGCAACACAGTGTACAATGTCATTGTCAAGCCTTTAGGGCCTGTTTGGTTAGATGTTAATTAATGGAATAAAATCAAATGAAATGGAACAGAACAGAACGGTTTATAATAGAATGGAATGTGATATAGTGAAAAGTTGTTTGGGAGGGATGGAAGGGTTTATAATGTAATGTAGTGAAATATTGTTTGGAAGATGGATGAAATGGAATGTAATGTAAAATAAAAGACTATTATATCCCTGATAGTAAAATAGTTTTTGCAAGAGGTTTAACGCTGTAATTTTAAAATAGAAATCATGTTCAATTAAAAAGCCAAAGTTGTGACTTGTCACAACCACTACAAATAATTTCTATATATTTTCGATTTTAAAATAATTCAAATCTTAATTAAAATGTTATTATTTTATTATTAATTATCTACAATTTATTATTAATTATATAAAAATTTTATTATTAATTATTTAATAAATTTTATTCTATTATATGTGATTTATATTTAAAAATTATTATTATATTTTTATTTATATAGAAATATATACAAACAATTAAAGAATAATTTTTTATATATTTTTTATTTTTATTAATAAAAATTTTATTAATTTTTTATTTTATTATTAATTATATACAATTTTTATTAATAATATAAAAATATTATTATTAGGGTAAGGAGAAATAATATAAAAATATTATTAATTATATACATGGGGGTTAGCGTTAGAAAAAATAATTGGTATTAAGAAAAATTATTGAGGGTATATTAGGTAGTATGTATTTATTAATTTACGTTCCATCCTAAACTCTCCAAGTAAGAGGTTTCTTATTTTTACTGTTTAGGATAGAATGGAACGTAACATGAAACCCTCCGCTTCCATCTCATTCCGTTCCATTCCATTATGAAACCTTCAACCAAATGATGGAAGTATGTTACGTTCCATTCTGTCCCATTACTAAACCTCCAACCAGACAGATCTTTTAGTAATTGCAAAGGCTTAATTTGTTTCTTAAGACTTCAAATCTAACTTTTGAAAGAACCTTAGTTAAATCATCTGTAATCTAATTCTCTATCTTGCAATAAACCAACTTTATTTCACTAGCTTTCTGTTCTTCTCTCAAGTGATACAACTTAATCTTGAAATGTTTTCTCCTCTCATGACATACATGATCATCAGAAATTGCAATTGTAGCTTGATTATCTTCATTAATCTCTGTCAGCTTAGTTTGCTTCATATGTAAATTTACAAGTATTTTTCTAATTGAATTGCTTGGTTTACAGTAACATTAGCTATTATATACTATACTTCTACTATATTTTGTATAATCATATCCTACTTCTTTGAACTCCATAAAAAAATTCCTGAACTAAAGCTGAAACAAAATCCCGTTGAGCTTTTCATGTCATCAATAAAACTTACCCAGTCATCGTTAGAGTAACCATGAAATTGAAAAAATTGACAGTGAAAGTGTTAGATGCTACAATCTGTGGTGTCTTTAATATATCTTAAAATATGTTTAGCAGCTTGAAAATGAACTTCACTAGCATAATGCATAAAACGTGAAAGGAAGCTTGTTGCAAACATTATGTCTGATCTTGTAGCTATGAAATACATCAAACAACCAACAAGACTCCTACATTGGCTTTCATCAACTTTTCTAGCTTCATCCTCTAGTATAAAATTTTCCTTTTGATTCATTATCATGTTAATTCTTTTGTAATCTTCCACCTAAAATTTCTTAAGTATTTCCTTAGCATACTTCATTTGACATATAAAGATTGCATCATGACCTTGCTTCACCTCTATGCCCATAAAGTATGACATTAGGCCAAAAGCCAATGTGTATCATCTCAAATGCTTCAAACATTTTATCTTTAAACTCTTCCACTAGCATTTCATTACTCCCTCTTACAAGACGATGATCAAAATAAATAGATATTATAATTAAGTTAGTATCTATTTTCTTCACGTATAAAGTAACTTCACTTAGATCTTTAACAGATCCAAAGATCTAAAGATATTCATCAATTTTGGTCTACTAGGCTCAAGTAGCCTATTTAATACCATATAAAGCCTTTTTAAACATATAGGCCTTTTCCTCCTATCCCTTGCCTTGGAATCCTTCTGGCTACTCTACACAGATCTCTTTTTGAAGATAACTATTTAAAAAAACAAAGTTTACATTCACTTGGTAAATCTTCCATCATTTTTGTACAGTCAAAGTAATATCCTTATTGTATCTAAGTATGCCACTTGAGAGAAAGCTTATAAAAAATCCACTCCAAACACTTGACTATACCACTTAACAACTAATATAGCCTTGTGTTTATTTACAAAACCATCTACATTAAGTTTGGTCCTATAAACCCATTTAACTCCAATAACTTTTCTATGTTGAGTTTTGTCTAATAGCTCCCATATACCATTCTTCTTAATCATCCTAAGTTCTTCTTTCATTGCTTCAATCCACTTGCGATCCATTTTTGCTTTTTTGAGTTCAATAGGATCAAAAATAACATTGCTCCTTTTGTAAAATTTAGACAATGATCTTGTGCCTCTAATTGGATTACCATATGTGTTGTCATTTAGGAATTATGGAATTTTAAGCAATTGCTCTTTTATCGACTTGTGCCAACTCTATTATTTGTCCTCTATGAACTTAACATCTCTACTTATAAGAATTTGTTTATTTTGTGGCTGGAAAATTCTATAAGCCTTGGAAGAGTTTTTATATCCAATAAAAATTCCTAGTTCTGCCTTCTTATCAAGTTTATCTCTTTTCACCTGTAGTGCATAAGAAAAACAGAGATAATCAAAGGTTTTTAAGTTTTGTAAATCTGGTTTATAAGCAAGCCACACTTCAAATGGAGTTTTCTTTTGTATAAGTCTAATTGACAACCTATTTAGTAAGAAAACTACAGTGTTTACCTCTTAAGAGGGCTTGATGACATGTTAAGTGTAGCAACCCACTCCTATCTGATAGGTGCCTATATATCCATTAGACATTTGAGCACATACTCGGTGGAAGTAGTGCACTAGAGCAATCACATTACTTATTACGGCTTCGTATTTAAAACACAAATACTCAATATCTAAAACTCAATTCCTCATTTTAATTTTATAAAACATAATGTACATTATAGCATTACATACATCATCGATATATACAGTATCAAAAACTTATCAGAGTCTATAGCTCTGTTTACAAAATATGCTACATAAATGAGGAACTATACAAAAACTCTATCTATCACTTTAGTCTCAGTTAACCGACCTTTGAGCCATTTGTTCTATCCAAAAATGCAAGAACTATTCTTCTTCTAGTGCGTCTTAAAGTCTCCTCTCTAGTACCTGAAAAGCTACGTTGCAATTTTGATGAGCTTTGCAAACTCAGTGAACTAACCATCATCGATGGCTCACTCATATCACATAGCACAATAATTCATATTCCCAATTCACAAACAATTCATGATATCACATAATAAATTTCACTTCACTAATCATCATGTTGAATCAAATACAATTATGTTAACTTAGTTTGCATTTCATATTTAGAATAGTTTAAACAATTTATTTCAATCATTTAAAACATACATATCAAATGCATATGCAATGCACATGTGACTCACATTCAATTATTACGTTGTTATGACCGAGTGCCTTTTTAACTGTCCTATATCTATTGTAGATATCGGGCTCATTAATAACTGTCCTGTATCTGTTGGGGATACTAAGCTCATTATACATAGTGAGCCAAAGGCTCTTACCACATTCTGAGCTTCAAGCTCTTTTTCACCAATGCATAACTGCCTTTATCTTATCATGCATATCATGTGATTAATGCGTCAAATCTTATATATTCAATCAGTTACTTATATTCACTTTACACATTCACCTTCACATTTTCACCGGACCTAAGTTTGACATTCAACAAATATGTTAAGTACACTTATTTCTCTTAAATTCATATACAATGAGCATTTCTAATGTGATTTTTATGAATCAAACGCCTCGGACAATCAATGTCTAGAATTAACACATTCACATCAATAATAACTCAATAATTGACATTTAAGCAAAGATAGACAAACTTAGTGAGAACATCTAGGTTACACACAATATGCTCCAGTAGCTATTGCCTTGATGTCCCGGTAATGTCTAGATGTTGTCACTCTATTTGCACTTCTATATCATGCAACACATACATATTTACATATTACTAATTTGCATAATCATATTAATACTTAATCATACACATATTTATACATGTTATGTTTAATGTATACTCAATTACAATCCTGGGTTTGCATAACCTTAATCATGTGTTTCAATCATTCAAACATTTTAATTTGTATATGTCTAGCTTAGTCTTAGTTTTATACCTCAAGTATATTTGATTATTCTAAAATTCCTCAATCAATCATTCAACAAGGTTGTTCTAGTATTATAAGATCACATAATATCCAAATTCTCATTCATCTTTTCTTAATACACATCATTCATTTTTTTAATCATATTAGCCTTCATAGGGTCACTTTCATTCTTATAACATCTTCAAATTTCCATATTTGAATACTTGATGTATAATAATTCATTTTTAAGTTATAACCTCAATTATCACCCTAAACATATCACATACTTAATCACTTAATCCATCATCAAACTAGGTTCATTTTAAGCTTCATTTTAGCCTAAATGCATCACAGGAAAGTACCTAACCATTTGTTGTTTGAAACCACACATAAAAGAAGTATAAATCATATAACAACCAATCCCACGATCATGGATGACTTCCCACGATCGTGGGTTGCTTACATATGAAAATCCCAGCAAAACTTCTTCCTATTTTCCAGCTTTTCCAACTACTACAAGTTACATTTAACACATCTTATTCTTAGTCTATCATTTCTAGCTTAGTTTATCATCATTTCCTCTACATTCTCACCTCCGTTTTAGCTTAATATCATTCATAAACAATTCATAATCTATGGTTGATCATGAATACAAAAACAGAACATCCATATATATACAATCGTCATCAATGTTTCAACACATAATTAACTCCATTATCACCTTCATTTCATTTCTAAACTATCACCTTAATTTGTTCTCATTTCAAGACAGTTCATTACTCCTTTTTTGTATCTTTAAACTCATTTTAGTTTACCTTAATAACAACTACCAAAAATTTACGTGATTATACATCAAAAATAGAACATGAGTATATAATTTCTTTATAATATTTCTGCGTTCTTTTTACACCATTTTAGGAATCATTCTATCTCAAAAACATCTCTATAACAACTTATGAATTATTAACCATCATATACGTAAAAAAAGACATGAATATACCCATGTTTCTCATTCATGTTTCAGCATATACTCTTCACCATCTTATGATCATTTAACCCATAACTATCATCATAAAAGTTGCTATTTGACAAACCATGAAGAATAATATTTTACACTTAATTGTTTAACTTCAAGGTCTTTAAATCAAAACTTAACCCTAGCTTTTAAGCATCATACGATCATCATCATTCAAGGTGGAAGGGTTAGGTCTTTTAGTAACAAGATGGAGAAGATAACGAAAATGGAAGTGGCAAATGATGGATGAGAGCAAGAATCAACGTTGTGAGGGTGAGAAGAGAGTGTCATACATGAAGAAAAATGAAGAAGATGGAGAAGAGAGCATATGGTAAAGATGAAAGATAAGAAAATGAAGATGGTTTTACAAGAGAGTGTCGTATAATAAGTGGTAAATAGCAGGATTAAAAGGCTTAGTAAGCGTCATGACAAGTGTAATAACACTATTTTAAGGACAAATGACATTGAAAATTGGGACACAATTGGATTAGAAATTAGAGACAAATTGACTAGAGATTAAAGATGTCATGATACTTACCTCTTAATTAATAATGCTAACTATAATAATATCTTCTAATATTGTACCCCCTATCCTTTAATCTCTAGTCCATTTGTCTCCAATTTCCAATCCAATTCTCCCAATTCTCAATGTCATTTTTCCTTAAATCATAATACCACATATCAATTATTTCTAATGCCATAAATCAATTATCTTGCCACTTGACATTTTCCTAGTCTAAAATACCCAAAGTTTCAGAAATTTTCCTAAATTTTCACCAAAAATTCTAAATCAGTACTTATACTCACCAAATTAATTTTCAAGACATATAATCCACAATTCACATCATGATCATTTTAAAAAATCAATTATACCTAAAAAATGTCGAATGAGTGCATGAACAATCATTGTAATGTGTGAAAAATTCAAATTCATGTGTGTGTTTGCTTATATTATGCATGAGCATGAAATGCATTTTCTAATTTCTCATTGCTATTTCTCATGTACAATATTCTAGGGTTCTAACCCTTTTGAAAAAGAAAACGGGATACTACATTAAGACCCTCAAAGCCTTTATATAGAATCAATTACATAAGAAAAACATCTTAGGCATAAGGAAGAAATAATACAAGTTTAGATTTTCTTAATATAGATATGACTTTCTTAACGCTCTCCCTCAAGTTGGAGCATACATATCATAAGCTCCAAGTTTGCCATATATAGATTTCAACTTAGACCCCCTAATGTCTTGGTGAATAAATCAACAAGTTAATATTCTCAATTGATACATGGTGTCTCAATCAATCCTTCGTAAAGCTTTTCATAAGCAATGTGATAATCCATCTCAATACATTTGGCTCTATTATGAAAGACTAGATTAGAGGTAATATGAATGGATAACTAATTATCACACATTAATTTTATTAGAGAGGAGTGCTCGAAACCAAGTTCCCTAAGAAGATGCCTTAATCGAATCAACTCACATGTAGTATATATCGTGGCCTTGTATTTGGTTTCAACACTACAATATGCAATAATTGACTACTTTTTTCTTTTCCATGACACCATGTTTCCTCCTATAAATACATAGTAGCATGAACTAGACTTTTAGTTATAAGATTTTTCCTAATCTGCATCAGTATATCCTTGAATTTGACTGTGTTCATAGTTATAGTATAGAAGATTCTTTCCCTGGATAACCTTTTAAGTATCTTAAAATCCTAATAACTATATCCCAATGGCTGGTTCATGGAGTCTCCATACATTGAATCACTATATTTATAGCAAAATATATATCTAGATGAGTAACAGCAAATAATTTAGCTTACCTGGATTTTACAAATGTTCTCCTTTATTAGCATTAAGGTTGAAATTTAGCTCCATGGGACTATCAACTAGCTTAGTTCCATACATACCTATTTCCTCTAGAAGATCAAGGATGTACTTTCTTTGAGATAGGCAAATTCCTATCTTCGACCTTGCTCTCTTGATACCCGTAAAATATTTTAGCAAACCAAGGTCCTTTGTTTGAAATTTTGTTTGTGGGAATGACTTTAAAGACTGGATTCCTACTTTATCATCTCTATTAGTAATAATATCATCAACATAAAATGATCAAAAGGATTCTACTAGCTTTAGAGTGACCATAATACATTAAGTGATCAACACCACATGAATGCCGACCAAACTACATAACCACTGTATTGAAGCACTCAAATGAAGCTCTCGGTGATTACTTCAATTCATATAGAGACTTGTTAAGGCATCACACCAAAGTAGGCTCCCCTTAAATAATGAACCGGGATGGTTGCTTTATAAAAAAATCTTCTTAAGATCCCTATGAAAGAAAGCATTGTTTACATTGAGTTGATGAAGAGGCTAATTATGTGTCTCTGCGAATGAAATGAAAACACAAACATATGTTAGTTTGGATAAATGAGAAAATTTTCCACTGTAATCTATACCATACACCTATGTATGACCCTTAGCTACCGTTCAGGTTTTTAAATGATTAACAGTGCAATCAAGATTAACTTTAACATTAAACATCTATTGACAACCCACTATTATCTAACCATATAAAGGATTAACTAAGTCCCATTTATTATTAACCTATAAAGCCAATATATCTTCTTCCATAGCATGTCTTCATCCAAGATGATCTAAAGCTTTTGAAACAGACTTAGGTATAGGTATAGAAGATAAAGTGGACTTAGGTATTGGTATAGAAGATTATAGAGGGCAATTGATTAGTCAAGATCATTATATGGTGAAGTTAAAGACGGGAAGAAAATGGTGATAAGCATGAATCTTGTTAGTACACTTTGTAAGGAGTACGTCAACTATAAATATAAAAGTCAAAATAAGATAGGCATTCCAAAGGAGTAGGATTAGTGTCAAGAGCCAAAGTAACATAATTGGAAGCTGTTTGGGAAGGAACAAAACGAATTGGTAGACACTCATTAGTATCAATAGAGACATACTAAGAATTAGAAAAGTACAGTATGTATTCAAAAAATGTAAAATCAACAAACATAAAAAATAGATTTAATGAAGGTCTAAAACATGTGAACCCTTTTTACAAATGAGAGTACCTGAGAAAAAACACTTTATAGATTTTTAATTTAATTTATCTGTGTGAGGATGAAGCTAATGAACAAAACAAACAGAATTGAATACCAAGTACTAATAAAAAAAGGATTTTGATATGGAAAGAGGGTAGAGAATGGAGTTTTACCAATTAACAGAAAAGATGACATTCTATTGATAAGAAAACATATAATGAGTACAACATCTCTCTAGAAATTTTTTGGTGTATTAATTTGGATTAACAAGGTATGAGTTCTTTCAATAATATGATGGATTTTTCTTTCAACTACCCCATTTTTTTAAGGGGTCTATAGAAAGAAAAATTGATGACAAATACCTTGTTGTTTTAAGTAGCTAGAGGATGAACTAGTGAAATATTTTCTAGAATTATCATTATAAAAAATATTGATTTAGGTTTTAAACTAATTTTGAATTTCATCATAGAAAGATGAAAAAATAGAAAATAGGTCTAAACTATCTTTCATTAGATATAACCAACTTATTTGAGAGAAATCATAAAAAAAATTATAAAACACTAAAGTTCTAACTTGGACTTGGCACGACTTGGACCCCAAATATCTATATTGATTAACATAAAGGGTTTCTCAACTCTTTTATTAACTCAAGGAAAGAAAGTACGATGATGTTTTTCAAACTGATATGAATAGATTCTAACCCTGATACTACTTTCTTGAGATTTTTCAATGACGAATGGCCTAATCAATTATGAATATCATTAGGAGAGACTAACAATGAACGTGAAATAGATGACTACAATTTTTCAAAGTAGTACATTCCATTTGATTCATGCTCTTTTCCAATCGTCATCTTAGTCTTTATATCCTAGATATTGACATTATTAGGGTAGAAAACATACAAAAAAATTTATTAGTTTAGTCAATTTGCTTACAGACATAATATTGAAAGAAAAGTTTGGTATAAATATTTTATAAGGTAAAACTGAAAGAGGGATAAGATATAACACCTTTAGTTATGGGGGTAAAGAGAACTAATAATAGGATTTTGTCTTTACAATTCTGATGAGATATGTTGTTTTCAATGTGGTGTGTATTTATACATCCTAATTAGGGTTATAAGAACAAATTAAGTGTCCATTTTGGGAATAAATAGATGAGATGATTTAACAAATTCTTCCTAATGAGAAAGTTATAATAGGAAGAGACTTTAGTGGAAATATTGGGGCAACCATGGATGGATATTCATGGGATAATAGGGGGTTTCAGGTAAGGAGATAGGAATGATAGTGGGACTGTTTTATTAAACTTCACGATAATGCTTGAGTTGATGGTAACCAATTCATTTTTTAAGAAAAAAGAGGAGTTCCTATTGACTTTTAAAAGGAGAACTACGAAGACTCAAATTGACTAATTCCTTGTAAGGTAGCGTGATCAATCTTGTTTCAAGGATTGCAAAGTGATACCTCACACTTGTTAATTAACATAGATTTTTGGATTTAGATCTTATAATTAAAGGATGGAGAAAGAAGAAAAGTCCTCAGATGTATACCAGAGTTAGATGGTTGAATTTGAAAGCGTTTGGAACAACTTAAGGATAGAGTAATATATGAAGAAGAAACACTTTTAAGGAATGCAACTAAGGAGATCTTAGGTTCTTGTAAAGGGCCTAGGGTAGTAAGATGGAGTCTTGGTGATCGAATGAAGATGTATATGAAAATGTTAAGATTAAAAAGGCTTCCTATAAAGTTGTATTGGATAGCATCATAAAGGTAAAAAGGGTAGTTAATCAAGAAAGTTACAAATTGGAAAAGAAAGAGACAAAATAGATGGTCTCTGAAGCCAAAAGTGAGCTTATGAGAAATTATACTAAAGATTGGAAACCAAAGATGGAGAAAAAGATAGGAACAAAAAGAGAGAGACTTAGATCAAGTTCATTGTATAAAAGATGAAGAATGACAAATACTTATAGCTAAAAATGATATTAAGAGAAGGTGTGGTGTAGGAAAAATAAAAAAATTATTAACTAAACACATAAAAGTATAAATATAACTGATATTGGACTAGTATTTTAGGGTTTAATATGTTGGACTGGTAAAAGCTAGGATCAAAAAGAGAGAGACTTAGATCAAGTTCAATGTATAAAAGATGAAGCATGACAAATACTTATAGCTAAAAATGATATTAAGAGAAGGTGTGGTGTAGGAAAAATAAAAGAATTATTAACTAAACACATAAAAGTATAAATATAACTGATATTGGACTAGTATTTTAGGTTTTAATATGTTGGACTGGTAAAAGCTAGGATCAAAAAGAGAGAGACTTAGATTAAGTTCATTGTATAAAAGATGAAGCATGACAAATACTTATAGCTAAAAATGAAATTAAGAGAAGGTGTGGTGTAGGAAAAATAAAAGAATTATTAACTAATAGCTAAAACACATAAAAGTATAAATATGACTGATATTGGACTAGTATTTTAGGGTTTAATATGTTGGAAGTTAGCATTTTATTTATTGGAATTCTATGGTGAACACAAAGAATGGAAGGTAGGAAACTGGGAATCAATCCTAGGGTTTAATAATCACTTTTTGAAAGAAGCATCACATTTTTTAATTGAAAACTCAAGTTTGCATAAAAATTTCAGATCACTTTTTATAAAAGAGCTTAATATATACATATTTGTAAAGAAGTTTTAAGAACCCTTATTTTAGTAGGAAAAGGTTCCTAACAAATTTAAATCCTATTATAATAAAATTATATAAATTCTAAACAGCTAAGGAATCCTAACACAATCTAAATTTTAGCCCTAATCTTTGATATTAACTCAATTCTCAATCCTCATCACACCAAATTAAAGCTTGCGGATTACTAATCTTTCCTCTTTTATGCCTTTTATAGAATTTAAGTTATTTTGCATCAATTCTCCTAACTTGTCATAAATCATCCTTGGCATAGAACATGATAAATAAAAATCATATAAGCCTGGATTCAACTTTTGAAATTCAAATTCTAAAATCTAGGTATTGTTATAAAATTTCTTCCTTTCCACTTAACAAGAAATTGTCGATATCCTTCATCTCTTATGGCTAAAATTTGTTCATTAAGAACATTCGCTATCTCCTCTTTAAGATAGGGAATGGTTCGAATTCTTACAATTGCAGTAGGGGATTGCTTATCACCTAGTCTATGATAAAAAGTTAAGTCTGCAACATTAAAGATAGGACTTATTCCCATATCACATGGTTGTTCCAAAACATAAGCATTATCATTTACCTTGTTGATGATTATATAAGGTCTAACACTCTGTGAATGAAGTTTCCTAGATTTTCCTTTTAGAAAATGTTCTGGATGAATCCCAGCCATTACTATGCCCCCTTTATTAAATTCTACTGATTGATGATGCTGATCAACATGTTCTTTGTAAGACAAGTTACTAGTCATTATCTTTCATCGTATCTAGTCAAAGTGTCCCTTCTGTGTTATATAAAACGTTTAACTTCAACTTTAACTCGTGTTGTTTGTGGTAAAGGAACCAAATCAATAGGCTTCCATAGTTGACTCTCAAAACTATCTAAAAAAGGCTCTTACTAGTATACTTATTTATAGAACTGTTATATGCAAATTCTGTCATAGGGAGATTTACGTCCCAATTTTTCATATATCTTCAACCAAACATCTTAACAAATCCTCCCAGCTTTTATTCACCACCTCTGTTTATCCATCGTTTTAAGGATGGAAAGAACATAAAAATTGAAGCTTAGGGGTTGTTTGGTTCCTCTTCTATGTTTTGTTATAGTTTTTAATTTTAGAGTTTTAGAGTTCTAGTTTCTAGTTTTAGTTATGATTTTCTTTAAAATAAAAACAAAAACCTATTTTGTTGTTAATTATATTTGTATTTTTATTACTGATGATAATTATATATTAGATAGAACTTAAATATAAAATATTTAATTAATTAAATTTATTTTAATCTCTTATCTAATATATATTAATAAATTATTTTATTTTATTAAAAATTTAGAATTAAACTTTATTTATAAATTAATATTTATTTTAATTATTTTAATTATTCAATTTAATTTTTATTTACAAATATATATTTTGAATTTATTTTAAATTTAATTATATTTACTAATAATTATTAAATTAAATTTATTTAGTTTAATTACAAAAATTAAATAAAAGTATTTAACAAAATAAATTTATTCGTAATTTTAATTTAAATACATTACTAAATTTAATTATTAAGAATTCTTGCCAATAATTAATATTTTAAATAATTAAACAATATAATTTTAGTTGATAGTAGATTAGATTATTTAAGAAAACGAAACTATTTTTTATGGTTTTCATAAATTTTAAAAACTAGAAGAAATAAAAACCAAGGACAAAAACTAAAAACTCTTATAAATAGGGCTTTTATTTACTAAATTTGAAAACAAAAATAGAAAAAATAAATGGAAACAAATAGGTCCTTAGTGTTAAATATTTTCGATATAGACCTCTAAAATTAACTAACACCTGCAATTTTAGATGGAAACATCAGGACCAAGTGTAACAAAATACTATGTGTTTATACGAATTATACTAGGACTAAGTACATTTGATACAATTATTATGTACAAAAATTAATGTAATGCATTTTATGGTTTGGTATCAAGGTGGAAACTCATAAATATATGTAGAGAATGAAATTTCTTAAACATATTCTTAAGCAACTACACAAGGAAAATGTAGGCAATTTACATCATCTTATACCTATTGCTAAGAGGGCTCCAAGTTCAGCTCATGATGAGTAGTACAAAAATCCAGATTGTAGTGTAGTTAGGGAAAAATAAAAACATGCAATGTATAACTTATCAAATGCTATATCCTATGATCACTCTTTGATAGAGTAAAGATCCAAAATAGAATGGCTTAAAGGTTATGACAGGGGTTCCTCCATCTTTCATATATTAGTTGCAATGTCCCAACATATACCTTAGAAGTATTATAACCTAGGGTAGAAGTGAGCATAACAAATGGATTAAGTGCATCTAAGTATAGTAAGAGACATAATGGTACTTAATATAAAAGATTTGGGTAAATGGGTATTTTGTTTGTTTTGACTTAAACATACATCTATGATTTGACCATACCTTGATATTTAGGCCTCCAAATTGGATAATTTCAATTGTAAATTAAGACATAGACATAGATCTAAAACTTTCATGAAGGAACATAAATTTTATTGTGCCTCTAACATGTTTGAATTCTGGCTTGAAGTTGAGTTATGGTTCTTGTTCGCATTTTAGAACAATCTATGGTTGATGTCCCTATTTTCGAACAACCTATAGTATTTTGGATATAACTCCTAAAATTTATTACATTAGAAAACTAAGACATAGGGGAATGAAATTGATTGATAAGATTGTAGGCCAATGTGGGAAGTAAAGGAAGAAGAAGGACCAATATGCAATTTTTCTAAAGTTAACACATGGACCAATTGGATTAAGGCATGTGTGACCAATAATAATAAAGAATTTATGTCCAATAGGAATTAAGCATATCTGTGAGTCTTGAAAGTTTATGAAGAGTCATATGGAGATAAGAGATGGACGACACTTTGAGAGTTTTAACTTTATATATTTTCTCCTCTCCACTTCACCTTCTTCATCCCATCATTTTGCATGTAAGGAATCAAGCTAACTTTAGGTGGAAATTAAGGATAAAGTTAGTGTTTTCCCTTCCTTTTTATCTCTTCTTACTTTGCTTATGAAAAACTGAAATTATAAGGTTGAAAGTGGGATTGAGATGTGTATTTGTGGTCTTTCTAGTTGGTGAGTCAAGCGAAGCCAAACAGAAAGGGAAGGAAAGGCAATAGAGGACCTACTTTGTCAATTTTGAGGTTTGGGACTTCACTTCGTTAACTTCCATATTTTCGTATATTTGAATGTGTACAAAGATTCATTTGGATGTGGAATGATTGCTGGGATGATACTTTGGTGTTATTTTGGTGTTATCTTGTGTAGAATTAGTTGAATATGATAAGAGAGTATCGTGTAGTGGAATTCTGTCTAGAGTTTGTTGAACCAGTCACATTGTTTGGTCATAACTCAATTTATAGACCTTTAAATTGAATGATTTCTGCTGATTATGAAACCTAAGACATAGAAATAAAAAAATATAGAAGATACTCTAACTTAATTTTGGCTTTATGACACTGGAAATTGGGATCGAAAATGGTAACCTAATGTTGCCCCTGTTTTGGAGCAGCTTGTGATATTTGGTCTATATCTCATGATTGGGAAGTCAAAATGGTCTTATTATTAGTGATGTAGAAACTAGAGACATATAATTCAAATGTTTTTTATATGCATATTAAGGAAAAACTGGAGTTCGTCATGTGATTTGCTTCTGGACTGATTGGTTGCTTATATTTAGACAATTATGGGCTTAGCCCAAATTACATTATTTTAAGTTTTTTTTCATTTCTGATTTTTATCAAATCTTATTCGAAGCTTTTTGAACGTGTATGGAACTTTTTAAACACCTAGAAGTAAACGAAATAGGATTTACCATATATGAATTGGGTGATTTAACATTGGAATTTAAGATTGAGCATAATTTATTCCAAAGAAAACTTACATGTACATAAATGATTTGTATGCAATATATTTATTACTCATATGTGTATAGTATGATTATACAAGTGTGATTTTGACACCCTTCTAATGATAGTAAGTTATGACTTGTATGTATGAACACAGATACGAATTTTATAACTTGAAATGTATATCATATCATTTGTCAATATATGAATTGTGAAATAGGCAAATGGTTAAAGGAAATGTTAGTGCTTACTCTACTATTTTGGTGGTGGATAGATAGGCATGCCTATAGGGATACAGCGTAGCTGCTACAGTTTGACACTAATGGTGTCTTCATTTCGAGACTATAATGTCTCCATAATTTAATGCCTTCAGGTATCCACAGTTTGATGCCTTCGGGTATCTACAATTTGATATCTTCAGATATCCACAGCTTCTGTTATCCACACCTATGGGAATGTGTAGGCCTAACATAGAAAGTAAAGTAAATAGATATAAATAAGAAATACAACATGACAACATAAATAAATGATATTGATGAGCATTTGCATTTGTATTGATAATTTGTATCATTGAGCACTGAATATCAATGTTTGACTTTTAAAGGTGAATTTATGGTATATGAACAACATATTAAAGCATGTTTGCTTTATGTATTTGACTACTATGCCATCACTATTTGTATTTGTTGTGATTTTCATGAATGTATGTGCTTGGCAGATGACTACTGTGAGTGGTCATCTAAAATATGTGTTTCCCCACTAAGCTTTCAAGCTTAGCATGGGTGCTAATCCGTTTAGGTTTAAGTCATAGGAGTAAGGTACAGGGAACATCTGTAAGGATAAAGGCTAACAAATAGGAGAAAAAGTACTTTTGGAATGTGTTTTTAATTAAAGATGATTGTACATGTAATGAAGAAAGGAAATTGTATGTTTTCATTTGGATTACCATGTAAATGTAAAGATGTATTACTATTATTAAATAATAATGTTAATCATTCGGAAGTTTTGTAATATGTATATGTAGAGCATTAAATAGAATTATATACCTTGAATGCATGCATAGGACTTTGGTTGTTATGTGTGTGGATGGTTTTAAGTTCCATATAGGGGGTGTTACATCTTTAGATCCTTTTTCTCCATCTAACAGTGGCCCAGGCTTGGACAACTAAAAACGCAGGCCTCTTCCTCTTCCTCCAGAAGAACCCTACTAAAGATTAGGACCATATAGAGGCTCTAGCTTTCAGTAACTCCATGGGAGGTGTGAATACATTATCGATCATGACATTTTGAAAATGTTTGAGTTTTCCTTTATGATGTTGGATGTCTATTTTATTTTTCCAAGGTATATGTAACAGCCCAGACCACCCGCTTGCAGATATTGTCCGCTTTGAGCCTCGGCCTCTCGGGCCTCGCGCTCTCACGG
>JAOTAY010000005.1:20550168-20567539 GCA_025629805.1 Erythroxylum baracoense
GCAATGGGGAGTGACAAGTCTCCTGGGAGTGATGGTTTAAATCCAGGATTCTATCAACAATTTTGGAACTTGATTGGCCCTGATGTCACGAAATTTTGTATTCAATGTGCTAACTTAGGTACTGTTCCTACTGAGTTAAATGAAACATTGCTAGTTTTAATTCCAAAAAAAACAAGTTTCGGAATGTATGGCAGATTTTCGCCCGATTGCTTTGTGTCAAGTGCTTTATAAGATCATCTCTAAGATGTATGCGAATAGATTGAAAATTGTCCTTCCTAAGATTGTATCTCCCACCCAAAGTGCTTTTGTGTCTAGTAGGCATATTCAGGATAACTCGATTGTTGCCTTCGAAACTCTTCATTATTTGAGGGACAGGAGGTACGGCCGAGTTAGTTTTGCTACATTAAAGATTGACATTAGTAAGGCTTATGACAGGCTCGAATGGGGATTTCTGACAGCTATCATGGGGAAAATGGGGTTTGGTGCAAAATGGATTAATTTGATTTATTCCTGTGTTTCTTCGGTCTCCTATAATGTATTGTAGCAAGGAAGACTTATTGGGCTAATTGTTCCAGGGAGAGGGTTACGTCAAGGAGACTCGTTGAACCCGTACTTATTCATAATTTATGCTGAAGCATTATCTCGACTTATTCAGGCAAGAGAGAATTCTGGTGATATTCATGGGATTGAAGTGACTGGGGGAGCGCCAACTGTGTCCCATTTATTCTTTGCCGATGATAGTGTGTTGTTCTTTAAAGCTACTTGGGGTGAAGCTCAGACTATCCGATCCTTGTTACAGGAGTATGAATTTGCATCAGGGCAAGCAATTAATTTTACCAAGTCTGTAATTTATTTTAGTCCGAATACTGAGGCATCTATCCGGAGGGATGTATGTTCTTTGTTGAATGTTGAGGAACATGATGATCTTGGTACGTATTTGGGTCTTCCGATGGCTATTGGCAGGAATAAAAAAGAAGTTTTTGGGTACATTAAAGATCGTGTCTGGAAGAAACTTAATTCCTGGAAGGTAAAGAAGCTGTCTAAGGCCGGAAAGGAAATTCTCTTGAAAACAGTTCTTCAAGCAATACCGAATTATATTATGATGCTTTTCTTGTTTCCAAAGTCTCTATGTGAGGAGTTGGAGAAAATCATGTGTCGTTTTTGGTGGGGTACTTTGGAGAACCACCATGGTATTCATTGGATGAGTTGGGAGCGTCTTTGTCGGGATAAGAATGCGGGGGGTTTAGCTTTTAAGCAATTACGGGAATTTAATATTGCTCTTCTTGGGAAAATCGTATGGAAATTGGTGAAGGAACCTAACTCTTTGGTGGCACGATTGCTGAGAGTAAGATATTACGCTAATTTTGATTTTTTGGTGGCTCCTTTGGGGAGTAATCCAAGTTATCTTTGGAGGAGCATTAGGGAAAGCCAGGAGGTTATTAGAAGAGGGTTCTGTTGGAAGGTTGGAAGAGGTGACCGGATTGCTCTATGGACAGAACCTTGGTTGAGAGATGTGGACAATCCTTTGATTACAACACCTTTTGATCCAGACTTTGGTGTTCATTATGTTTAGGATTTAATTATTAATGGAAGGTGGAACGTGCAGCTCATTTGAGGTATTTTTAATAATCGTGATTCTGATTTAATCTTGAGAATTCCATTGATTGATGGGGCTACCGATGAGATTATATGGAGATTGGAGGATAAAGGACATTATACAGTGAAATCTTCCTATAAGGTTCTTATAGAACGATCTACAGCTGCAGTGCCTTCGAATATGGCCAGGATGTGGTCTCGGTTATGGAAGCGTAAAGTTCCTCCGCAGGTCTTAAACTTCACTTGGAGAGCAAGCAATGGTATCCTACCAACCCGTGACCAGTTGAAAAGGAGACGAGTCGAAGTGCCTTTGTGATGCCCGTTATGTAGTCAATCTGAAGAGAATATCTTATACTTGCTGGTTAATTGCCCCATTGCTAAGCAAACTTAGCAGGCGTCTTTCCTTGGTTGGTACTCACCTGTTGTCTCCACTTTCCAATAATGGTTGGGGAAAATTTTTTCCATCTTTAATGATAAAGATGCTGCTATGAAACTAACTATTTGTTGGCAGATATGGAGCTCTAGGAATGACGTGATATGGAAGCAAAAATTTTCTTCGCCGATTGGAATTTGGCTGAAGGCGTCAAGATTTTTGATGGAGTGGCTGAAGGCTAATACTGTTCAGGATAGAGGTTCTGCTGCAGCAGTGAAATGGCAACAACCGGATATTGGTTGGGTTAAATTAAACGTTGATGCTGCAGGTTTTGTTGGTGGTTCGGGTGTAGGGTATGGAGCAGTAGTGAGAGATAGTGATGTCAGGGTTTTGGGTGTTAAGGTGGGCAAACTGGAGGCTCATTTAAGGCCAATGGAAGCCGAAGCTATGGCCATGAAAGAGGCCTTGAGTTGGGTGGAAGGAAAAGGTTGGAGTCGGATTATTGTTGAGAGTGATAGTTTAATATTGATTATTGCGCTACAAGACAAGAATCCTATGTGTATTTCGGTGTTTGGTGACATAGTTCGTTCTATTCGTCAAATTTTATCACAACTTAGTTGTGAACTCAAGTTTAGTCATGCTTATCGTTCGTCAAACGAGGTTGCTCATGGGTTAGCTCAGGCAACTCGGTCATTGTCGAATGTGGGAGAGTAGTTCCATAGCTTTCCTTCCTTTGTATCTTCTCTTTTAAGCTTGGATGATTAATAAATGTCTACAAATTCTTTTAAAAAAAATGTCTCAAGGTTAATGTGATGATTATTTTTGTGTGAAGATCAACATAAATGTTGTTGAGTGAAAAAATATCAAGGATTTTGTGTAATAAGAAACAAATTCATAACTGATTCATTTCAACGTTGTTAATCCATTCCTATTTCCTAGAGTGAAATGTTTATCACGAAAGAAATTTAGTTATCCACGTGGAGTCCTTCACAACCACAGATTTGACGGTAAAATCAAATACAAGACCGATTATAATTATTAATTGACTAACTTATATTATTATCATCCACACATTTTCTCCATCAAAGAAGGGTGCAGGACATGATGATCATGGCATGATTGGCTTGTTGAAGATATCCCACTGGCAAGCTGGAGAATTGAGCTGCGCTAAAACCAAGTTGAAATCTTTGTATGTCCCATGAAGGCTTATGCCTATACATCTCCCTGGGGTGCCCACTACTACACTTCTTCTTCCTCTTCCCCCTGTAACAAGGTCGTTTTTGCAATGGCCAAGAGAAGGAAGATTCAACCTTCTTCTCCTGAGGTTCTTCTTCTTATTCTTCCATCATTTCATTCATCTTATACTCTTATATTGATTGATTTCTCCTACCTTGGTACTCGAAAGCTTCTCAACCCTCCTGCAAAAATGTTGGCAGACATTTCTTTTTCCCTTGCCCGACCATGTTTGGTTTTAGGCGTCTAACAAAGTTACGTGTTACGCTTTTCTCCACTTTGAGACTGTTTTAACAACCATTTCACAGATAGGGTTCTGAGCCTGCGCCTCCAAGAATTACCTCAAATGTCAAGCGGAATTTGCAGTTTTTACGGTTATGGAAGGTGAGAATATATAATATGATATAGCCGAACATTCTCCGTGGGAATCATGTCAGTGATCTCACCGTCTCTTCTTTTTCACGAGTAGGAGCTCCAGGAAAGAAGATCTAGCACACCTAGACCTGCGACTAGTTACCGAAAAAAGAAGGTGCAGAAGGAGGACCTCCCAGAAGGTGAAGAGTTCTACCGTGATCCCACATTGTCTCTCTACTAGTAATACTTTCTTGGTCCCCTTCTTGTTTGAATTGGTTATTTCACTATTCAATTGTTCTGTACTCCTGGAAGTGCTGCTTCTTTTTTTGGGTCTCTAACAGGATTTTACAGTACTAACCAGGTTATGTATGGTGTGGTCCCTGTCTTGCTTGTTGATGGCTATAATGTGTGTGGCTATTGGTTGAAGCTAAAGAAGCATTTTATGAATGGAAGACTTGATATTGCTCGTCAGAAGTTAATTGATGAACTTGTAACGTTTAGTCTGGCTAGAGGTCTGTAATTTCTTCTCCTTTTTCTGTGTGAATGCAAATTCAATAGTAAAATGAATTATGATGTGAAGTGTTGCTTAGTTTATATTAAGCATACAAGGGTGAAGTGGTTGTTGCACGATTGTGCAGGTTGAAATAACAGACTGTTAAAAGCAGATTAAAACATGTATGCTATCTGTATTTTCCTAAAGTAGTTGGATTGTATGTTATTTATGTAATTATGGGGAAAGTATTTTCAACCAGAATGCTGAGACATAAATTTCTGCGTTTTAGATAGGCATCTATAATAATTTAGAATTGTTATCTTCTATTCCACACTTCAGTGATGCTTGTGCGACATGTTTGTCAGACTCTACCAAAGATTTCCTCTAGAGATAATATATTGAATATCTTCTTGTTTTTGTGCAAAATGAGCACTTAGATGCATGCGATTAAACCTTAACTTACCTCAAATTTCAGTACTTGGAGTTCATATATTTGGGGGGAATGGATTTGAAATTCTGTCACACGTTTTACTGGTGCAGTTACCTTGAAAAATAAGACTTGTTTCACTTAATGTCAATTTTTTTAACTGAACGAGTTGGATAACCATCTCAAATTACATTTGAACACTCAGCAGTAATACACAGAGAACGACTAATGAACCTAAACTCAAAGTCTTGTTCCTGTAAACTTCGTTTTTAACTTTGTTACCTTCAATTTATTTACTTCTCACAGATGTGGAGTTTAAAAGGATAAACTAGAAGCGTCCATTAAAGATATGCTCTTTTTAGATGTTCTATTTTAGGAGTACATACTATGCATTCACATTTTCTTTTATGGATTTTTATCCAATTCTTGAATGGCTCAAAGTTTAGCAGGGTTTATAGAGTATAGGCTTGCATTAATACTGGCTTATTAATCTTTTAGTGTTCTTTGAGAAAAAGAGATGCTTGAACATTTTATTTTTCTTCTGTCTTCTTTTTTTCATATGCTTAGCATAATATTGGGAAGCAGTGAGATGGCTCACATAGAAAAGCAAATGATATTCTATATTGCATTTGATATGTTCTGTTGATTAGTGTTATTACTTTGAAGTGGAGTAATGAAAGGGGCCTATATGCTATAATATCCTGTTAATATCAGCAATATAAAAAGGAAAATGATACTCATTAGTTGAAAGATCTATTTTAGGAAATGTTTGGCAAGTAAAATTTATTAATGTGGAGGAGAGTAGAGGAGGTCTTTGAATTCGAGCTCAGGACGTGTGAATTTCTGCTCTTTTTTAATTATATTGGGTAATATGTGCTTTGTTGAGTGTAAATGAGCTTAGGATTCTCAGTCCAGATCTATTCCAAGAAACTTCAATGCCTACCTTTGATGTTTTTGATGTGATTTCTTGTTGTGTACAGGAAAATGGATATACTTCTTGATGATGTGCATTTTTATACTCATCTTTGCATGCTGTTTTTTGCTTTCTTGACAGATGTAAAAGTGGTGGTTGTCTTTGACGCCATGATGTCTGGACTCCCTACGAACAAGGAAAATTTTGCTGGGTACTGTTTATGTCAATGAGCTAAAATTACCTGTTCGTAATTATTCCTGTATTGTTTGTGATGACTAATAAAATTGTGCCAATCAGGGGTAGAGCAGAATGTAGTGTATTACAAGAATAGTCACAATTATTGCTTCTAAATGTACATAAATATTATGTCGAATTTGGATGATTGTATCTTAGTTGATGGTATGCACAGTTACAAGATGTATAGAACTTAATGTTGTCAAATGATTACTAAAATCTTATACTTAATAAATTCATAGTTATGTCTAGGCAGAACATAAACTTAACAGTTGTATGTTCTGCAGTGGAAATATCTTTGAAATCCCCTTTCTCTTTACCAATCTGTGTTCAAGTTTTCAGAATTTTAATCACAGTACTAATTTTCAGTTTTCTGTTTGCACCATCAGATGTTGTAAGACTAGATATATGTAGGTCAAGGAATTTAGACTCACTATTGACAGGTTTGAGGGATGAGGAAATGGTTCAAATAATAGGTAAAATAGGGCTGTAGCTTTTATCACAGGGATGGATGAAAACTTAATTAATTGTGATAAAGAAGCATCAACAATTGGAGAATGTGATAGTAGTGGAAATATCTTTGAAATCCCCTTTCTCTCTTTACCAATCTGTGTTCAAGTTTTCAGAATTTTAATCACAGTACTAATTTTCAGTTTTCTGTTTGCACCAACTATCAGATGTGTAAGACTAGATATATGTAGGTCAAGGAATTTAGACTCACTAAATTGACAGGTTTGAGGGATGAGGAAATGGTTCAAATAATAGGTAAAATAGGGCTGTTGTGCACTATAGCTTTTATCACAGGGATGGATGAAAACTTAATTAATTGTGATAAAGAAGCATTAAAAATTTGGAGAATGTGATAGTCTTTTTCATGCTTTTTTGGATTTACATTCAATTAGGATGACCACTGAACTTCAGTAACACAGGTATTATAGGGATCGATACGTTCTACTCAAATCTTTGCTAATTGTGAAAAAGAAGCATTAGCAATTGGAAAACTTGATGGTCTTTTTCCACACCGGTTTGGATTTCTTTTCAATGAGGATGCCATTGAACTTCAATAACATAAATGTCTACAACGTTGAAATTTGATCAGCTCTTTCAATCTTTTAACCTCCTCAAGTTAACCCTTAATCTCTTCCCTATCTAGATGAATCTCTTCCCTATCTGGATGTGATTGAATCCAAAGTTTCTGAAGTAGAACCTCAAGGTTAACCTTTTTTCAGGTTCAACCCTGTGCATACTGTCCTATCATTATAAAAGCTGTCTGATATGTTATTCTCTTTTGTATCTGTTGTTCAAAGTTTTTTGTTAGTTTCTTTTTCATGTTGACTGAAGGCATTTACGTGCATGATGTTCATACCCATGCAGTGTTGATGTGGTTTATGCTGGTGAATCATGTGCGGATGCATGGATAGAAAAAGAGGTATGTTTAAATGTCAAGTTTGTAAGGATGAAAAAGTTTGAGTTTTGATTAGTTTTACAACATAAATATGTATACATGTGTCCAATTTTCATATGCATGTTTCAGGAAGTTAGGTATTTCAGGGGTTTTTCGAGGCTTAAACAAAAGTACCAAAAACTGCTCTGTCTAGCAACCAAGTTGAGGACTTTCGCCAAACACTTGGTGTGCACTTCTGTTTTGGGACTTTAGAGTACATGTCAATTTAAACACAAAATATAAGGAAATATGGTCTTTTTTACTAAAAGAAGTGTTACAACTAGTATGTGTGTGAGTTCATCTATACTTGTTTATATTATATGAGGTTTTCAATTGTGAAGTTTATTTTTAAATCCTAAAATACTCTCTGCTGTACATGTTTAAATTGAATACTAGTTTGATTAGTCCAACAATTATACGAAGGTCTCTATGTGCACTTTCCAAGTGAGCCATCAATCATTCCAATTGAGTTGGCCAATAAAATACAAGGGCCATTCTTTGTCACCAAACCAAACTTCCAAAAGATGGGTCTAACTTTAGAAAAGACTAAGGATGGCAATGGGCTGGGCTGGATCAGGCCCAAGACAACAGCCCAAGATCGAGCCCGAACTTGACTTGGCTTGGCTTAGCTAAATTTTTTCATTTTTAATTATAAGTGCAAGACAATGTCGTTTTGCCTAGAGGGGTTGGGCCTCAGACCGTGTCGGGCTTGAACAGCCCAAACCTTGCCTTAGATCGAATTAGGCTCAAAAAATCGGGCTCAAGGCCCAATCAACCCAAGCCCAATTGCCATCCCTAGGGAAGACGAAAAATTTTGGTGGGACTTACTAACTCTTTTACTATATATACACAATACCTTAAAACCAAATATTTATGCAAACAAATCCTAAAATAAGAAAAATCATCTAATCAGGAATATACACAAATATTCACCCCTAAAAGATAGGAAAGAAAATATGTACACACCCTAATTTTATGCATAACCCCAATACCTCACCACACCCAACTTGGAAAGTAGACTATCAAATTGTCATTTGCTTAGAGCCTTCGCAAATGTGAGACATAAATGGGTTTAATATTACTCTTTGTAATCTCGTCTCGCACAAAATGACAATCAACTTCAATACGCTTTGTGTGCTCATGATAAATTGGGTTATTGGCAATTTGAAGGGTTGATTGACTGTTACAATATAGCTACATTAGACAAGAATGATCAACTCCAAAAGAAGATAGCAACCCTTTCAACAATTTTAACTCACAAGTAGTAGTGGCCATAGAGCGATACTCGGCTTCAGCAGATGAACGAGAGATAGTAGACTGCTTCTTAGTCTTCCATGAGATAGTAGAATTTCCCAACAACAAAAAATAAGTTGTTAAGGATTGTCTAGTGAGAAGACAACTAGCCCAGTTAACATCCCAATGTCCATACAAACGTAAATCATAATTGGCACATAACAAAGTTCTTTGACTTGGATTTCCTTTCAAATATTGAATGACATGCTAAGTTGCGTCCCAATGCTAAAGTTTTAGATTCTGCATGAATTTCAACAAGATGTGAACACAATAAGATAAGTCAGGACAAGTAATGGTCAAATAAATAAGACGTTCCTCAAGTCATCTATAACTTGTTGAGTCTTTCAAATTTGCTCCATCAACAAGTGCCAACTAATGATTTTGTTCAATGGGAATAGTAGTCGGTTTTGCATCAACTAACCCACAATTAGATATAAGGTCTAAAGCATATTTTCATTGAGAAAGAAAAATACCATTGGTGTTCTACACTGCCTCCATGCCCAAAAAATATTTCAAATTTTCAAGATCTTTCATTTGAAAACAATGACCGAGATAATCCTTGAATTCTGGTATAACACTCCTGTTGTTTTCAGAAATAACAAAATCATCAACATAAATCAAGACATTCAGTTTCGTGTCATGGACTCGAAGTGTGAAAAGGGAATAATTTGAATAGGTTGTTGGAAGCCCTAAACTTTCACAGTTTCAAATAATTTAGCAAAGCAATTCTTGGGAGCCTATCTCAAGCCATATAAAGATTTGTCGACACACCTTGCTAGGTGACTAAGCCTCGGTGGCAGTTTCATATATACTTCTTCCTCCAAGTGTCCATGTAAGAAAATATTACGAACATCCATCTGATGAAGTTCAAGATTCTTTGCAACAACCACAGCTAGGAAGGTCTGAATTGTCACCATCTTTGTTGTGGGAGCAAAAGTCTTGTTATAGTTGATTCCTTTAACCTGTCTACTCTAATGATTCACCAACCTTGCTTTATGTCGTTCAATGGTACCATCCAAATTATATTTAATTTTGTATATCCATTTATATCCAATTGATTTCTTTCTTGGAGGCAGATCTTCTATCGTCCAAGGACCATTGTCTTCCAGAGCTCGAATCTCTTCTTTTATTGCATCTCTCAACTTCTCATCTTTATTAGCAACGACCACAGCTAGGAAGGTCTGAACTGTCACCATCTTTGTTGTGGGAGCAAAAGTCTTGTTATAGTTGATTCCTTTTACCTGTCTGGTCTAATGAATCACCAACCTTGCTTTATGTTGTTCAATGGCACCATCCAAATTATATTTAATTTTGTATATCCATTTATATACAATTTATTTCTTTCTTGTAGGCAGATCTTCTATCGTCCAAGTACCATTGTCTTCCAGAACTCGAATCTCTTCTTTTATTGCATTTCTCAACTTCTCATCTTTATTAGCCTCATAAAATGAACTTGGCTCATATCCTGCAGCAATAGCTGCCAAAAACCCACGATGTTCTATAGAAAATTTGTTACAATTAACAAAATGTTGAATAGGATAGTGTGTATTTAAGGATTTTGATCGGAGGGGCAAGCTAGCTGAAAGGCCTATACAGGCAATGTGGGTGACATAATATTTCGAGCGCGAAGAAGATTTCTTGACTACGATGTGTACGACCAAGGAGCTCATTTGCCTCATCAATGCCCTACTGTGGAACACAATTCTGTTTTGCTCCCTTCGTATTCTTGACTTCTTGTTGTACCTCATTCGCTTCTCCAAGATCTTATTCTCCCGTTGTCATTTCCCAATTGTATATTTTGAGAATTCAAGTTACCCCTTCTAGCACTAACCCGATTGTCTACATTGTTCCCTTCATCATCAACTGAATCAAGAGACCTCTCCGGTCCTCCTATTTTTCTTTCACTTACCACACTGGTATTAGCAAAAAGAAAGACGTTCTCCAGAAATTTCATGTCTCGTGAAACATTGTACTCTTCACTTTCAATATCATACAATTCCCACCCTTTTTCCCACAGGGGTATCTCACAAAGACACTTTTGACTTTGGCTAACAAACTTATCACCACCTCTATTATCATTGTGAGCATAACACATGCATCCAAGTGTTTGAATATGTAGATTTAAGGGCTCAATGCCAAACATCTTATAAGGGGTTTTCCTGTCAAGTAGTGCAAAAGGTATTTGATTAATTAGGTATCCTGCAATAACTATACATTCTCTGCAAAATTTGACAGGCAAATTTGAAATATGACGATGTTTCCTCTCTAACCTTCCATTTTGCTGAGGAGTCTGACGAATTGAGGTTTGATGTAAAACACCATTTTCTTGAAAATAACCTTTAAGATCTTGAAACTCTATACCATTATCACTTCTTACAATTTTGATTTGTTTATTGAATCGTCTCTAGATTATGACAAAATAATTTTTATCATTTCAAGGAACTTCATCTTTTGATTTCAACAGGTATAGTCATACAGCACGCAAATAATCATCCACTATAGTGAAAACAAGTATACTCATACAGCATGCAAATAATCATCCGCTATAGTCAGAAAATAAATAGCACCACAAGAAGTAGGTATTCTATACTTGTCCAACACAAAGGTTATATATTATATGAAGTTTTAAATTGTGAAGCCTGTTTTTAAATACTAAAATACTCTCTACTCTACATGTTTAAATTGAATAATGTCAGAAATTAAGTAGAAAGTTTGTTTCCTCTTGTGTATTTGTTATAGCACTACTAGCTATATATACATATACAAAAACCTAGTATCCAAATTTGGTAGATACCTATAAATCATGGAGTATCTTATCAAAATCTTAGCCAATCCTATTAGAATCTTGACTGATACGATCTGTTAAAATATATTTTCCTAAAATAGTCTCCTAACTATACAGTTTTTCCACACTCCCCCCCTAAAGCTGGTGAATAGGTATTCTCCATTCCCAACTTGGATACAATAGTCTGAAAAACTGAACTGCTTAACTCTTTGGTAAGAATATTAGCAAGTTGACCACGTGTAGACACATAAGGAGTCCAAATCATTCAACTCTCCAGCTTCTCCTTGATAAAGTGCCTGTCTATTTTGATGTGCTTGGTTCGGTCACGTTGTACCGGATTGTGAGCTATACTTATCGCAGACTTGTTATCGAAAAAGAGTCTCATAGGACCGTCCCATTTAACCTTCAAGTCTTCAAGGATGATCTTCAACCAAAGTAGTTCACATACACCTTGAGCCATTGCCCAAAATTCGGCTTCTGCTCTTGATCGAGCTACCACTCCTTGTTTTTTACGTCTTTATGTCACAAGGATTCCACCAAGGAAGGTGCAATATCCTGAAGTCGATCTTCTATCGACAATTGAACCAGCATACCAGCATAATTAGCATCAGTGTATGCTTCAAGTACCAATCCCCCATTCCTCTTAAACAAAATACCTTTCCCCGGTGTTCCTTTGAGATAATGTAATACTTTGTGAGCTGCTTGCAGATGAACTGTCTTTGGGTTATGCATGAACTGACTAATCATACTTACAGCATGTGCTATATCTAGTGTGTGTGCGATAAGTAAATGAGTTTCCCTACCAGGCGTTGATACATTTCTCTATCTACTAATGCATTCTCCTCTACCTTTCCGAGCTTAAGATTCGAATCCATGGGAGTACTTGCTAGTTTGCATGCTGCATTGCCTGTTTCTTTGGGAAGATCTGTAACATGCTTCTGTTGAGAGATAAAAATTCCCGTCCTAGAGTGAGCAACTTCAATCCCGAGAAGATACTTCAACCTTCCCAATGCCTTGATCTCAAATTCCTTAGCCAAACATCGACTCAAAACCTTTTTTTCCTTAACATCATCTCCTGTTACTATTATGTCATCGACATAAACCAAAAGAATTGTAACTCCCCCTGAGGGAGAGTGTTTAATGAATAGTGTGTGGTCTCTTTGGCTTTGTTTGTATCCCATGTCCAACATAACTTTTGCAAATCTACCAAACCATGCCCGTGGTGATTGCTTGAGGCCATACAATGCCTTTTTCAATTTACACACAGTATGAGTAGCTAAGTTATTCTTATAACCAGGCAGAACCTCCATGTATATCTCCTGCTTTAGATCTCCACGTAAGAACGTATTCTTGACATCGAACTGTTGCAAATTCCACCCAAAATTAGCTGCAAGTGACACCAACACTCCAACTGTGTTCATCTTTGCAACAGGAGCAAAGGTCTCTAGATAATCAATTCCATAAGTTTGTGTATACCCCTTGGCCACCAACCGTGCCTTGTATCTCTCAATCGACCCATTTGCTCTATACTTCACTGTATACACCCACTTGCAACCCACCGATTTCTTTCCTACCAGTAACTTAACCAACTCCCAAGTTTTGTTCTTCTCTAATGCCTCCATCTCTACATTCATAGCTTGTTTCCATTTTCCATTAGACAAAGCCTCGGATAGGGTGTTAGGAATAGTGACGGTATTAAGGCTTACAAGGAAAGCTCTATGAGATGATAAAAAATTCTTAAATGACAGAAAATGTGCAAGAAGGTATAATGGTCGTTTTGTTCACACTCTGGTTCCTTTCATGATGGCAATTAGAAGGCCCTGGTCATTGTTATTCTCATGAAATTCATCTTATAATGGAGAGTTAGAAATTGTTACCTCATTCAAAGGATTGGAGATGGACTTCTGGACTTGCATAGGTTCCAGGATAGTCGTATTCCTTCTTGTGTATACATTACCTTTGCCAAATCTTACATCAGGTTTCTCTTGTGGTTCATTGGATGTGTAGAAGAATCAGATAAACAAGGAGGTGCGGAAGCAGATGTAGGAGGATTAGATGGAGTTTTAGACAATGACAGATTAAGCAAAAAATCTTCTGTATCTTCTCTAGTTAAATCCTTCCCTTGAAGGTAAGGATTGGTGAAATAAGGTTGTTGTTCATTGAATGTGACTTCTACGGAGACATAGAATTTCTTTGAGGGAGGATGGTAAAACTTGTACCCTTTCTGAGTTGACGAATAACCCACAAAAACACACTTTAGAGCCCTTGGATCTAATCCCCCCCTGTTTTGACTGTGGACATGGACAAAGGATGTGCACCCAAAGACTTTAGGGACAAGGTTATTCGTAGTGTTTAGGTTTGGGTAAAAAGTTGAAAGAATGTCCATAGGACTCTTAAAACCTAAGGTTCGAGAGGGCAAACGATTTATGAGATGAGTGGCGGTAAGAATTGCTTCTCCCCAAAAAACTTTAGACACATGGTTTTGAAATAACAGGGCTCGGGTTTTCTCAAGAAGGTGCCCATTTTTTCATTCTGCTACCCCGTTTTGTTGTGGAGTTCTTAAATAAGAAGACCCATAGATTATTCCCTCTTTTTGGAAGAATAGGGTAAGAGTTTGATTGAAGTAGTCCCTGGAATTATCGGACCTAAATCTTTTGATATTGACCCCAAATTGATTCTTAATCATGGAACAGAAGTTTGGGAGTACGGTACTAACATCAGACTTATGTTTGAGCAAAAAAATCCATAACACGTGTACAATCATCAATAAAAAAAACAAACCATTTTGCCCCAGAAACATTAGAGACATTAGATGGACCCCAAATATCACTGTGAATGAGATATAGAAAGGAGTAGAAATTCTTTTATTACTACTTGGAAAAGGTACACGTTTGTGTTTAGCAAGTTCGCACACCTCACAATGAAAGTTTTCAACATCTAAACCTTTAAACAAAGAGGGAAACATAATCTGAACAATCCTAAATGATGGATGCCCAAGTTGACAATGATGAAGTGAAATTTTCTCTTTATTGAAAGAAACAATTTCTGAAATGAAGGAATGTGGTAACCTACTCTTGGTTATGATTAATTGGCTTGGTGCTTCTAGATAGTAAAGGCCATCCCATTCCCTAGTAGGTCCAATCATTCTCCTCGAATCCTTGTCCTGAATACACAATAGTTACTGTAAAAAATTACATTACAAGATAAATCTTGGGGAGTTTCTGTATGGAAACAAGGTTTGTGGACAATTTATGAACATGAAGTACATTTCGTAGAATTACTGATGTTCTTATTTTGACATCACTTATACCGGCTACAGTGGTTAGGGATCCATCATCTATGGCTATTTTCTTACTGCATGGACATGGGGAGTAGGTTAAAAAAGATATTGGATGAGTGGGTCATATGGTTGGTTACTCCCCCAAGAGTTAGTGAAGGTTGTACCCGCGGCATTTAATCCGAGAGAAAGAGGAAACTCACCTGAATATGCCAAAGAACAAGTACTTGAAGGATTCTCAATTTTCCCAAGGCTGCTAATAAGTGATCTAACCCTCTCAATTTCTTCTTTGTTAAGGCTACTCAGCTCTTGTGATATTGATTCATCTTGTGATACAGCAGCAATGTGCACTTGTCCATTGTTTCATGGATGATCTCCCTTCTGACCCACTTACGGCTTGAAGGCTTTCCATTAAGTTTCCAGCATTTCTCAAGTGTATGTCGATGTTTCTTGCAATAAGTACACCATAATTCATCACGGTTTTGAGTCTTCGACTGATTATTCTTCCTTCCTTCAAAAACTGCTCCTCTCTCCGTATCTGTGGTTGATTTGCTATTACCAACCACCATAGCTGAACTGTAAATGATTTGCAATTCCAGCATCAGCCCTCTCCTACTTTCTTGACTTCGGATTAAAGCTACTACCTCATTAAACATGGAACCTCCAGCTTCCCAAGAATTTGTATCCTTACTTGACCAAATTCTGGATTCAGTCCAACCAGAAAATCATAAACTCTATCCTGTTCAATGAAGGTTTTTAGAACTGCTGCATCTTCAGGACACTTCGTTTTTATCACCTGGTAGTGATCCAATTCCTGCCAAACATACATGTCTCACTGATTTCTGGGACCATAGAGCCCCACATCCATGCCATAATCATAGCGTCTTCTTCGTCCCATGCTTCAAATTGCGGATCCTCTGGTTTAGGCCCTACACTCTTGAGATGACTAATCTTCCCCTTTCCTTTCAGCACAGTTCTGGTGAGTTAAGACCATTTGAGATAATTTTTTCCATCTAATCTTTAGGTAACTGGAATGATCTGCAATTCTCCAGGTTGTTGGGTTCAGATTACCTCTTCTGATTGGGTTTTGGCAGTCTTCCCACTCTTAATCATAGACTCCTCGATTTCTGACATCTTGCTTGACAAGATTCTGGGCAATTAAGGCCACATTGTGTGGGAGACAGAAGAAGAAGAGAACGTGTGGAAGAAAACAAATTTCAGCAACGAAGGCTGGAAAAATATGGCAATGAAGGCCAGAATATGGTCAGGTTATTGTACCTAAAGCTCTGATACCATGTCAGAAATTAAGCAGAAAGTGTATTTCCTCTTGTGTATTTGTTACAGCACTACTAGCTATATATATATATATACAAAAACCTAGTATCCAAATCTGGTAGAGACCCATAAATCATGGAGTATCTTATCAGAATCTTAGCCAATCCTATCAGAATCTTGACCAATAATATCCTAACTTAAGGATACAATCTGTTACAATATATTTTCCTAAAATAGTCTCCTAACTATACATTTTTTCCACAAATAATAGTTTAATTAATCTGATAATTATAACGTGGTTTTTATGTAAACTTTCCAAGTGAGCCATCAATCATGCCAATTGAGTTGGCCAACAAAATACAAGGGCCATTCCTTGTCACCAAACCAAACTTTCGAAAGATGGGTCTAACTTTAGGGAAGACGAAGAATTTTGGTGGGAAAAGCTCACCCCTTTTCTTATTAACTCTGAGCATATATATGCATACTTTACAACCAGATATTTATGCAAACAAATCCTGAACTAAGAAAATCACCCAATTAGGAATATACAACAAATATTCACCTAAAAGATAGGAAAGAAAATATATACAACATCCTAATTTTCTTTAATCCCAATACCCCTCTAAAGTTGGAGCATGAAGATGGTGAACGCCCAACTTGGAAAGTAGAGTATTAAATTGTTGTTTTCCCAGAGCCTCTGTAAGAATACCAACAAGTTGAACGGAAGTGTGGACATAAATGGGTTTAATATGATCCTTTGTAATCTCCTCTTGCACAAAATGACAATCAACTTCAATACGCCTTGTACGTTCATGATAAATTGGGTTATTGGCAATGTGAAGGGTCAACTAATTGTTACAATATAACCACATTGGACAAGAATGATCAACTACAAAAGAAGATAGCAACCCTTTCAACTATTTTAACTCACAAGTAGTAGTCGCCATAGAACGATACTCTGTTTTAGCATAAGGAAAAGAGTGTGTAGACTACTTTTAGTCTTCCATGAGATAGGAGAATTTTCCAACAACATAATAAGTTGTCGAAGACTATCTAATGAGAGGACAACTAGTCCAGTCAGCATCACAATATCCATACAAACGTAAATCATAATTGGCACAAAATTCCCTAACCTGGATGACCTTTCAAATACTGAACAACACGCAAAGCTATGTCCCAATGCTCAAGTTTCGAATTATGCATGAATTGCATTAAGATGTGAACACAATAAGATAGCTCAGGATGAGTAAAGGTCAAATAAATAAGATGCCCCACAAGTCGTCTATAACCAGTCGGGTCTTTCAATTTTGCTCCATCAACAAGTGCCAGCTAATGATTTTGTTCAATGGAATAGTTGTCAATTTTGCACCAAGTAACCCACGATTAGATATAAGGTCCAAAGCATATTTCTGTTTAGAAAGAAGTCTACCATTGACATTTCACGTCACCTTGATATTCAAAAAATATTTCAATTTTTCAAGATCTTTCATGTGAAAACAACAATCGAGATAATCCTTGAATTCTAGCACTCCCATTGTTTCCAGACAATTCTGTGTCATGGACTAGAAGTGTGAAAAGGGAAGAATCTGAATATGATTGTGATAGACCCTTAATTAAGAAATGTTATAGGAGGAAGAAAGGGCAGCACGTGGGGTTGAGAGTATATGCTAGGAG
>JAOTAY010000005.1:20567639-20583644 GCA_025629805.1 Erythroxylum baracoense
TGATATTCTGCTTAGAAGAGAAGTATTCATACTATACTAGCATAATTATATAAAGTATAGAACCCCAGTACCTATCAGATTGTCAGAAATCATAAGCTTTCAGAGCTTCAAATAATTTAGCTAACCAACAATTGGGAGCCTGTTTCAAGCCATCTAAAGATTTCGGAGGTTGACACACCTTACCAGGTGACTGAGCCTCAAAGCCAGGTGGCAATTTCATATATACCTCTTCCTCCGAGTTTCCATGTAAGAAAACATTACAAACATGATTGTTTGAGTTTGTCCCCAAACGTGACTGTTCCTTCTTTCGTTGCATAAGGCTCAATGCCACTAGGCAAACTAATAGGCTTGAGATCAATGTCTTACTAATTTGTTAGGCACACAAGAGTGCTAGTAATGTGGTGTGAAACACCTGTGTCAATGATCCATGGGAAAGTTGAGTTCTTACCTCTTAATCGCCCATTAGTTCCAGCTTTATATGAGTTGATCATGTTCAAAAGAGTGCTCCATTGTATTGGATTCAAACCTGGGAAAGACGTTTGCTCATCTTAGCCTTAGCATCACTCCCTCTTCCTCTGCCAATGCCAATCGACAGCCACTGCATCCCCTCGCCACGTCCAGAACTTCGACTTTCAGCTCGTGGTCTGTCACCCCACCAATTTGGGTAATCTACCAGTTGGAAACAGGGATCAGCATCATGCCCGGGTTGTTTGCAATGCAAGCAAGTGCCTTGCGAAGTAGCCTGAAATTTCTTCTCCCCCCTTATTGTCCAACCAGCCTTTACAACAAACCTAACTGGGTCACCTTCGTCATCCTTTTCTCGAATAATTGTCCCAACTCTTTCCTCTTGCACCACCATCTGATACGCCCTATTAAGGCTTGGAAGGGGATCAAAACTTGGGATATTAGACTGAAACAGTTCAAAACAACATATCATCGAGGCCCATCAGAAATCGGTGGATCTTCTCCTCTTCTTTCGAAATCCGCTTTTACAGCCATTGCAAGTGCATATTGGAATTTGATCATAACCATTTAATTCATCCCACAACTTCTTAAGTCGTCCATAATTGTTATCATAATATCTCCATTCTATCTGCAATTTGCCAGATCAGATTTTAGTTGTTGAATGAGAGGCAATTCATGACGGATCTTCCCACAACTCTTTTGCATTCTCCATGTATGTTATGATAGATCGAATATTTGGTTCAATGGTGTTGAAAATCCATCACACAATCATGGAATTGACAGTCCACCAGTCTTCAATTTTTGGAACATATTCGGCAGGTTGTTTGATCGTTCCATTAACAAACTTGAACTTTCTTCTTGCCCTTAATGAGCCTCGGATTGCACATGCCCATTCTTCATAATTCTTACCTCTCAGTTGCACTTGAGTGATGAGTTTTCCTGGGTTGTCTTTCGAATACAGATCATAAGGAGATATCTATTTCTTTGGCTGCAGACCACCTCTGTTTCCCATCATTCTTTTTGTCCATCATAGTATGAACTGAGGATTCTCATAGTTACATTCAAGGCTCTAATACCATGAAGGATTTTGGTAGGAAAAGCTCAACCCTTTTCTCATTAACTCTCTGAGCATATATATATACAAACTTTACAGCCAGATATTTTTGCAAACAAATCTTAAAATAAAGAAACTACGTAATCAGGAATATACACAGCAAATATTCACCCCGAAAAGATAAAAAAGAAAATATACTAACACATCCTAATTTTATGCACAATCCCTATGGAAGAGTATTACTCTTTTTAGGTACTAGAAAGTTCCATTAACTATGATCATCAAATATGTTAAAGATACCTATTTGAGCAAGGAAGATACCAGAACATCTGTAAATTACGTTAATCAAATCATTCATGAGAATCAGCTAAGGCAGACATTGATCTCTGAGATATCTTCGACGTAGTCTTTATTAAGAAATGAAGAAGAATTTGCTCCTTTGTTACCTATCTCAATGTTCAACCTTATTTATTAGCAAGACTTTATTATGTTGGATTTTTCCTTGATCTCTTGGACACAATTTCTTCATGTCAGGTTTTGTTATGTGCTCATTCTTGGTCCCTTGGGTCTAAATGCCTCATTTAGATACTTGTTTCAATGTATCATCAGAAACTATGAACATGTTTCAATGTTTCAGTTTCAGGCATTAGATTTTTACTCTCTATTGCACTGAAATCTTTTAGCTATTTCTTGGAATTGTGGGAATTCAATAATCATCAAATCAGTGAGTGGATCTCAGACGTCGAGTATTGCCCCTTTTCTACATACACGAGTTTTAGATTGTTGTCCTATTTCGGCATTTTTCTAACATCATCGTGTTTGTGTTAACCCATTAACGTTGATACATATTAAGTGCTTTCTTTTACCAATTTAATATGCGCTTCTCATTGGTGAACTTCACTCATCAGCGGTTTGTTGCTATTCTGACAGGTCGTGGCCTTGAAAGAGGATGGATGCCCAAAAGTATGGGTTGTGACTTCTGATCATGTGCAGCAGCAAGCAGCACATGGAGCGGTATGCATTTTCCTTGCAGCTCACTATCTTTGAATTGACTGTTGGGCATTGGAAATCGGTTTTAATGGAATGCCTTGTTTCTGCTTTCTAGTTAATATCTTAGTACGTCTGCAGTATCAGACACTTTTTCCATTTTAATCGCCTAATGGGTAGGTTTTCATTTGATATAACAGATGGAAATGAGCATCTTTTTCTCTATATTGCTTTCATGACTACTTGATAGGTTTGGTTTGTGTTGTGATATGATAGGGAGCCTTTGTATGGAGTTGCAAGGCATTGGTTTCTGAAGTGAGCAATCATTGATTTCTCAGGATGTGTTACAAATTTTTTCTGCATGCATCACTTAACTACCATTTCTTTTGAATATTGCAAGTTTAGATTAAGGCATCAAAGGAGGAGGTGGATAGAATGCTGAAAGAACAGAGGTGTGTATTACTTGAAAACAATATTATCCATAGGGAGTATACTGATTTCCTTTTACGAGCACGCAGTCGTAAAAGCTACAACATAGGGGAGCTAATACAGTACTAGAAGTTATTAGAGTTGCTTTTCTTGTAGTAACGATATGGAGTAAAAAAAAAGTTCCTTTGCCAGACTTAAGGGTCTGAGAGTTATTTATTCCTTGCCTGGTACGGAGTGTTATATTTCGATGGCTATTTCTGATACTCAAATTTTGAACTCATCATTTACTAGGAGCAGTCATGGAAATGCTTGTCCTGTTGGATTGTATAAATCTGTCCGATTAATAGTCAAGTCATATGATTATAGTTCTCAAAAAGAGATTACCTTTTCTATACAGTTGACAAGAATGCATTATTTCTGATAATAAATATCAAGGCCGCTTACGTGTAGTTGGATCTTGTATGTATAAGTTTTTGCTTTTGTTAATATATATTCCATTTTAATTCTCAAACAAAAAAAAATCAAGGCCGCGTACGTACATTTGTCTTCATTATTATTTATTTTTTTACATATTTCCTTACAGCATAATTTAAGTCTTCTTTCTTACATTGTTCAGGCCAGCTTTCCAAGGTAGATTGTTAAAGAACAATCTTGATTCTGAAGTTGTGGATGCTCTCAAGGATTTAAGGAATAAACTAGCAGAAAATGAGTCAAATTAAAAAATAAATGACTGATTTACATCATCTTTTGTTTATATCTTTAATTATTCCTTGCGACCATTCAAAAGATTGGAGTTGGGATGGAAAGAAAAATCTTATTATGATTTTTTATGTACATTAATTATATTCGACTTGAATCTCTTGTTTTTCATGATTAAACGTGGCCGTTTACAGCAGTTTTGCTTAACCATCGACACTGGATTTGACATGTTTCCGTACTTATATGTATAACCGTTCATTACATCGAGCTGGTGAGAAAATGATTATTAGTAGGATGTTTGAGCGCTAAAATAAATAAAAATAATAATTAAACGACACAATCAACGAGAATGCAATACCAATACGTGCAGTAAAACAAAGGTGTGTGTGATCTGCTGCCCAGAGTTTATTGGTATTGTGTGCCGAAAAGATGGAACGGTACTAAGTTATTGCATACCTGGACTTGGTCTGAAATATTAGTCATTTATTGGATTAAGTTGTAATTTTTAAACATTTAAAGACTAAATTGATTTTTTTTTTAAATTTAACCCTAATTAAACGTACCTCACCTCCCTCTCCATCCCACCCCTTCTCAGTCTCATCTCACTTTTCTCACTCTTAGCCCTCAAGTTTCAGTTGTCAGCTCGTCGCACTCGCCCGTCACACTCACTTTGTCGCACCTGCACCAGTCACCACTATTCGCACCACAGACCGTGCGCACCTGCACCCGCACTTGCACCATACCTGCACCGCACCCCACCCATTAAGGATTTGCCTGCAGAGAGTGGCAAAAAGTGCTTGTTAAAAAGTACGATATTTCAACCAATACTATTTTTCATCATCTAAACCTCGGTACAATTCATCCCTCAAGCAACACTCTTGTAACTTGTAAGTACTTGAACAGATGAGTTTTTGCGAATCTTATAATAGTCTTGCATGGGACTTTTAAGTCTTTTACTGTGAATTTATCGCTTCCTCATTAATGAGACTGAAAGTGTACCATCAATTATGCCTAGAAAAGATAACTTGAATTGGTTGGCACGAGTTTCATAATTCTTTAATTCTTACTATATTTCAGCTGCATGGATGAAATTGAACGGAGAAATGATCCGAAGCATTTAATGCTGTTGGCCTTCTGCAATTTAATACCTTTGTTTCTAATTTACTTATGTCCCTACCCAATTTCCCAGTCCTCCCGCAGCCACAAGCGTAAAGTTGCAGTGAATATAGAACAACGGAACAGATAAGGAATATTGTTCTATAATCACTACAACTTTTTTTTTTTAATATCTAAAGGAAGAATAGCAAAAAGATTATATATTGAGACGAGAGAGATAAATTCCTGATAAATCCTCTAAAAGGACTGAGTGGCACCCAATGGGTAGAGTATCGAAATATATCACGCCGATATCAGAGTGAACTGCATAGTTAGCAAGCCAATCGGCGCTTCTGTTGTTCTCTCGAGAGACGTGGCGATGAACAACAGTCCAATTTCGAGTAAATAGCTCATTGATGCCCAAGACAATGGGATTGAAAACCCGTGCTCTGTTGTTAGAAACACATTTGTGAAGAAACTGTTAGGATATTTTTTGACTTTTCTCGTAAAGTTGAACAATATTTGATTGCATTTTTTTCAAATAACTTTAATTAATTAATTTACGTAATTTGATCCAGATAAAGATAATAATGTGGCTAAATAAATGATCTAAATTAATGGGTCGAACTTCGGGAATGGATCTCAATCAGTGTGGACCGGACCCATATCGGTCTTGTGATGGGAAAGTCGATGCTATATATAAAGGTTAAGGTCTCCTGCAGTTTCTCATCTCATTCATAAGCATAAGGATTCTTAGACCCGTTAAGAGAGTTTATGTTTTAAAAAAACTGTAGAAAGACGTTGACTAGGTTCCGGTGAACAGTTCCCGTGAAGACAGCGATAGATTCGCGTTTGTTTTGACTTCGAAAAGCTTGTTTGAAGTTATAGAACTAAAATCAGGTATTTTCCGCATTTATTCGTTTATTGCCCTTTCTCGTTCAATCCGAGATACGTAAATAAGGTATTGTTACATGATACACGTGGTACCAGAGAGGTGACGTAATTCAGTAGTTAAAAATGAAGATTTTTCCGTTTTTCTCGATAAGGTTTTCAGAGAATTAACTTCTATTTCTCGGTTTTTCTTGCTTTTTATTACACGAAATTGATATAAATGTGTTTAGCCTTGAGAAACAGATTGAAAATGAGCCTGGGAGCGTGAAAATATGACCTGAAACTGGTCAGAAATTGCCATTTTCCAACGAGATGCGCCTCTTCGTCGAAAACACGTGAACAGTGATGCGGACTCGACGACGTGTCTAGCGCGTGTGAGAAACGGTCACCGCATGGGTGTGTGGCACGTGCGTCGCACGTGCTAGTGTCGGTGGGTGTGTCTGCGCATCACCGCGCGTGTCTGACACACGTCTCTCACACCGACGTGTGGACTGACTTAATGGCTGACGTCAACCGTACCGAATTGCTACAGTATTAAAAAAACAAAATTTTCAGATTTCCTATAAGGGTGCCCCGAGGTGCTTTGGGTCAGTTTTTGGGTCTGGGAAATTTATAAAGGGAATTTTTTCTATTTTTTGAATTTATTACATTATTAATAAATTAAAGTTTAACTCCAGAAAAGGAATTATGGCGTTCTAAATCTGATTTCGAGTCAATTTTCATGCTTCGGACATCACATGAGAGAGATACTTTAAGTTTTCGTGTCTCAGGTCTTATGTTCAGTGTTCGGGATTGTATGATAGTTACTTGGAAAAGGAATTAAGACATTCTAAAGACATTTTTTAGTGAATTTTAGTGTAACAAACTTGCCATAAGGGAGATACATGAGGTTCTCGTGTCTTGGGTGGTTGGTTCAGTGTCCAGTGACGCACAATAATTGCTCTAATGAGATTTTTCCTTTATGAGAGTCTCAAATAAAGTTTTCAAAGAATGTCTTCAGCACAAGTGTGTGACAATGAGACTGTGCATTTGGAGTTTAGCATTTATGATATTACATTTTCACATACCATATGCCCATTAAGAATATGAGGATAACATAAAGATGTATCTCTTCTATTTGTGGACTTTTTGAGTATTGATGAGGATGTAGTCACTATAATGGCCTTTTGAGTCATTATTTTGAATTGTTCTACTTACACGTTAGGGGATGTCTTTGGTCTTATGTATGGTTATTCTGCCCATAAGTGTTGGTAAAGGCATTGGATAGAGGAAAGTTATTGCTTGAATGATCTATTCGGCCACAGGTGGTAGTGTCATGAGAGTTGAAGGTTTGTACTTGGATCGCTTTTATGTGGAGGTCTAGTTGCATATATTATGCATTCAGCCCACAAGTGTTTCATAATATGCGTGATCAGATTTTCAGTAGAGATACTGTTTAATAGCTTTGAGTATCGCTGTTATCCTACATTTGTGCTGATTTAAACATTATCATTTTACAGTCACCTTTTCGGACAATAAAATTAGTGTCACCATTTTAATACAAAGAAGTGGACAGAGGATGCATTAAATGCTATGGAGATAGCTGAGGTTAATATGGCCATACATCTGATAGGTCATCTCTACTTATACCTATGAGTTTGAAAGCTCGTGAAGCTTGGGATTGGTCTAATAGATTAAGTCTTATGACCATTAAAATATCCATTCCTGACCATCTGCTAAGTGGACTTCTGGACACAGATATAGCTAAGTGATTTCTTGGTAATGTCTCTCAGAGGTATACCGTCTCACCTAATGTTGAGACAAGTGCCTTAATGAAAGAATTATTCTCTATGAGATATACTGGAGAAAGGGGAGTAAAGGAGTACATATCAAGAATGATCCATCTTTATAGTAGACTGAAGATGTTAAACATTCCTCTTCCTGATGTCTTTATAGTTTACCAGACTCTGAATACACTCCCTTTAGAGTTTAATAATCTAGTGAAGACGTATTATTCACAGGATGAGGAATGAGACTTTAATGCTTTGATTTCCCATTGCATTGTTGAGGAGGAGAAACTCAAACTTTCTACTTTTACAGCCCTATAAGCAACTAAAGGGAAGGCAAAGATGAAGCTCGCTAAGATCAAAGGTAGAAAGACTAAATCTTCTTCACATACTGATTTTGGTCAATCCAGTGCTGGTAAAAGTCCGCATGACATAAAGAAACCAGTAGTATGAGGCCTAAAAAGAAAGACTGCGACCATCAAATAACTCCTTAGCTTATCAATTTATGAATCTGATTTGCGATAGTCGCATTAAGTACTTGGTGGCTATATAGTGGAGTATCTAGTTAAGGTGCTTCCACAATGCAGGGGTTCATATCTAGGATAAAGTCAAATAAAGGGAAGGGGAAACTGATGGTTCACAGCAATGAAGAAGTGGATGAAATATCTATGGGGAATATATGTACTGAACCTTGCTGCAAGGTTCATTTTGGTTTTTACACAACACATTTTATATGTGATCTTTGGATCAATTTTGGACAAAGAAGGTTGACGTTTCGTTTTTAATGTTTCTTTTGTATAGTTAGTGTTTAATGTAAAACATAATGGTACAACTTTCTTATTATATGGTTTGTATAGAATGTGTCTTACCCCGAAGTAGATATATGCTTCTTCGTATCTTGCTAAACAAGTCATGAAATGAAGGACTTTGATGAATGAAAAGTCATACATCGTGTGGCATAAAAGTTTAAGCCATATTTCCAGAGTTAGGGTTAAAAGATTGATTAAGGAAAGCATTCTTTCAATTCTAGATTATGATGATCTGGGAACATGTGTTGACTATTGCAGATGTAAGTTGACTAATAAGGAAGAAGGGGTCAACTCGTGTTTCTGACTTGTTGAGTCTAATATATACGGGTATTAAAAGACCTTATATAGTTGCATTATGCAATTCCAAATGTATTATAACATTTGTTGATGATTATTCCCATTACAGTTATGTGTTCTTGCTTAAAGATTGAAGGTTGAGAACCAATCGGAAAAATCCATTCAGAGTGTCAAATTAGACCGTGGAAGAGAATATCATGGCAAACATAATGTTTTAGGACTTGAAAAGGTTAGTTTGCCAGATATATGGAATCAGTTGGGATAGTAATTTGATTCACCATACTGGATAGTCTTGAACAAAATAGTATGTTGCCAAAAGGCATAACTGCACGCTAATGGACTTGAAGTAGTCAATGCAAAATAGAACTAATCTACCTGATTATCTAGAAGTGTGAAAACCCAACCATGCACACATTTGTATATAAGGTTGCCCTACCGAGGTAGTATAATCTTTATAAAGAAAAATTATATGCTCATTATGCTCATTGCTATTTAGTAAAATATCCTTACTACTCTAAAGGATACAAATCTTACTGTAGAAAATGAGAGACTAGAATAGTGAAATCATAAACAACTAAGTTTCTAGAATACGATATCTATGATGATGGTGGGCCCTTTGACCCTTCGAATGATAACATGGTGGATACTACAGTTATTATGTACTTGCCACTCATACAGTTAGATCCGATAGATCTAGGTCTTTGAACTATACCTGTATAGGAATAGAAACCCAGACCTATACATATAGAGGTTTCTGGGAGTACAAGATCTAATGTAGTTATGAAGATCCACCAAAGTGAGATGACCTATTATCCCATTTGATTACATAGTATATTAGATGAACAAGACTATAATATTAGACATGTTATGAATCCAGATACTTTTACAGAAGTTGTTTCTGAACCCCATGCGGAATTGTGGTAGGTTGCAATGACTGATGAGATGAAAGTCATGAAGCATAGTAAGATTTGGGAGCTAGTTAATTTTTAATCAGAACTGCAAAACAGTCAGTTGTAAATAAAGTTTTAAGACCTAAAGGATTTCAGGATAAAATTCAGCGGTTTATGGGCTCGCTCAGTTGTCTGATGGTGCACTTAGGGAGAAATGTTGACTTTAATGTTACTTTTTTTCTCGTGTCCTCGAAGGATACATTTTAAGTGATTACGAAAATTGTAGCTTATGATGATATAGAGTTACATCAGATGGTTGTCAAAACCGCTTTCTTGAATAAAGACCTTTAAAAAGTGGTCTATATGGTACAACCTGAAGGATTTCTGGATCCAAATGGAACTGACATGGTTTGTCAGTTATGCAGATCAATATATGATTTGCATCAAACCTCTCGAAAGTGATACCTTACATTTGATAAGGTTTGACCTCTATTGGATTCATAGAAAATAAAGTAAAAAGAGCTTGTACTATGAGATCAAAGGGAGCAAAGTTATCTTCATATTACTGCATATGGATGCTATATTGCTCACGTCAAATTACTTGATCATATTGTATAAGGTTAAGCAACGTTTGGTCAAGAATGTTGACTTAAAGGACCTTGGTGTAGCATCTTTTGTCCTAGGTATTTAGATTTACTGAGACAGATCTTAACACTCGTCAAACCTCTCACGTAATGCATACAATGAGTATATGTTACAAAGGTTTAATACGGTTAACTGTAAACCTGTCGTGGCACCTATCTTTTATAGTAAGAGATAATCTTTGGCACAATATCCAAAGAATAAAGTAAAGAAAGAGGTTATGAAGAATGTTCCGTATTCTAGTACGGTTGATAGCTTGATGTATGCTCAGCTATGTACTAGGTAGGACATTGCATACTGTTTGACTGTTTGGTTAGTATCTGGTTAACCCAAATATAGCTCACTAAAATGCAGTCAAGCGAGTGTTGAGATAATTAAAGGAAATCGAGGATTATCTGTTGAAGTCAACAGACTAAACCTCGTAGGGAATTCAAATTCAAATTAAGCTTTGTGTCCAGATGATCGAAAGTTCACTTAAGGTTACATTTTTTTAAGTTAGTAGATGGTACAATGTTGTGGAAGAATGTCAAGTAGACATGGGTGATTTTCTCGACTATGCACACAGAGTGCATGCTATGGGACTGCTTCATAGACAGTTTAGCTCAGAAATTTGATTTCGGAGTCATCTATGGTTGATTCAGTGGCTAAAACTCATTCGATTGTAATATGATAATAAAGTTGCTTTGTTTTTTTAATAACAACATTGAATATCGCATGTTCTTAGCATTTGAGGTCAAATATTTGACCATTAAAAAGTTGATACGGAAAGGTGACATTAAGGTTTAGAGAATTTAAGGACTGAGGAACTATATGTCGATTCTTTAACTAAAGGACTTTGTCCACTTGTGTTTGGAAGACAAGTTGTTTTGAAGTCCTTAGACATTGTTAGTTAGATGATCATTATGTTTGCTCCATGTACATTTGTACGTTTTGATGTATTATGACGATATGATGGTTCATCAATAAAGATGATCATTGTTTATCCTCAGTAATTACGTGTTATCATACATTGTCATAATACGTATGAAAGTATTAAGATTTGTGTCAATTTTAAGCATTTAAAGGTCATTGGACATATATACAGGTTGACCTTAAGCCTATGTCATTTAGACGCATACAGTTTTATACAGATATCCTTTAAGTTTCACATGACATAGGGGGATATAAGTTTTTTAATCCCATAAAGGTTCTCTAATGCATTTTATCGTTCAATTGGAGAACATAAAGGTTTTCTCAATGTTGTTTAGCATTTGGTGAGAGGAAACAAGTTTTCTCTAATGTTGTTTAGCATTTGGTGAGAGAAAATAAGATTTCTCTAATGCAGTTTAGAATATGCGGTTTAGCATAAAATTGGAGAAATTGAGACCTACAAATGAAGATGATATAATTTAGATCATATAAATATCATCTTAGTTTGTCCCACTCCATTTTTCTATTCATGTTAGTAAGGTATTAGATATGCATAATTGTATTGGATCTATGTCTCACATGACACATGCATTTTATACTTTTCGGTATCGAAAGCCTTGTTGGACATAATGATGAACCTTCATTATTTTTGGATCAAATTTTTTGTTTTTAAACTTAGTCGACTAATACAGTATCGTAGCTTAACCGAGTTTTTCAAACTGTTTTCAATTTGGGTCAATACCGCAATTAAGTATTGTCCAAGGGGGAGAATGTTGGATATTTTTTACTTTTTCTATAAAGTTGGACAATATTTAATTGCATTTTTTGATTTTTCAAATAACTTATCGATTAAGTTATGTAATTTGATCTGGATAAAGATAATAAAGTGGCCAAATAAATGATTTAAATCAATGGGTCAAAGTTCGGGTGAAAAATAAATCTCAATCAGTGTGAACTGGACTCATATCAGACTTTTGATGGAGAAAGCCGATATGGATACTATATATAAAGGTTAACATCTCCTGCAGTGACTCATATCATTCATAAGCATAAGGATTCTCTGACCCGTTAAGAGAGCTTATGTTTTGAGAAAACTGTAGAAAGTCGTTGCCCGCGTTCCAGTGAACAGTTCCTGTGAAGAAGGCTATAGATTTGCGCTCATTTCGGCTTCGAAAAGCTCGTTTTACGTTATGAAATTGAAATTAAGTATTTTTCCTATTTCTTCGTTTATTGCCCTTTTACGATCGATTCAAAATACGTAATTAAGGTCTCGTTCTATGTTATAGAAAATAGAAGCTTTGTTTGGACTGTAGCAAGGTGGAACTGACAGGATATCTCTTAGATATCTAACTTCAGGAGACAACAAAAAAATGGAACGGACGTTGGCTTTTAATGGTGAAGAGCAAGCACACAATCGAAACTGGCCTCAAATTTTCTTTTGAAATGTCAACCTTGATCCTTTTGGTCATTTTCCAAGAACTATAATAATACCGTGTAAGTTGATGAGTATCATTTGTATTAATGTCTTTTAAGTTTAATCCCAACCTTACAAAATCTTCAGAAAAAAATAAAATAAAACGCCTGGCTCGGTGACTCCATTGCAGTAAGAATTGTAGTTAAGCATAGATCTCACCTACTAGTAAATCATAGATCATGAATTGGTACATTTTGTCTCTTTCCCGGGAAGTGGGAACTTCACCAGTCTCCTCCATACATTTATAAGAAGTCATTTTTAATTTTTGTGTTTCAATTCGATCCAAAAGAGTAATTAACGCGATGGTCCCTACGTGTCTAATATTCTACTCTCTTGCCATAAGGCAACAAGCAAAAGACGATCCCAAAATCTATGGAGTTCAGAGTCAACGGCTAATCTCCTTACGGGGCCCCGCTCAATGTATTGAATAAGAACCTACACTACATTGAACCACTGGTAAAAAGATTAAATTAAAAATCACCGTGGCCCAAATAGCAAAAGGCAGAAATAGTTAATACGAAAGTACAATAATAGAAAGTTTTTGATGTGTGCTTGAAATCACTTCAATGATGGTATTCGTGGTAAACTATAAGCTCTTTGAAATTTCCTTTTTCTAGGCCTAAAATAATAATATTAATAACTCATAAGCTTTAAGCCCAAAAACTAATGTATTAATTACAAACTGTTGCTAAATAATTGTATTTAAAATAACATTTTATGATTTTAAACTCAGTTTATATAAATTTTGTTGTTTTAAATTAATGAAATAAATTATTATCACTTTGAAAATAATTCATTGGTAAGGATGAGTAGAATTTTAATTGGTGTAGGATTGTCTATAGGATGGCTAATATTTAACAGAAACACAAAATAACTCTCTTCTTGTAATTTCTTTTCTATATATGAACAGAGCATCCACAGGGACATAACTCTTGCTCAAAGTCTCTTCCTGGAAACCACAAGCAAAAACCAATGACAAACATGCCCGCCAGGTCGCCGGAATCGGATCTCCCGTCACCCCTGCTCCAACCTTCAAAAGAAGCCACATGGAATAAGCCCGTCCAGGGACTTCAACTGCCTCAGAAGCTGACCATCGACGACATGCTGCAACAGCACTGCGGCGAGTTTGGGGCGTGGCAATTGCGACACTTCGTGTTGGCCAGCTTGGCTTGGGCTCTTGAAGGTCTACACACCATGGTCATGATTTTTGCAGACCAGGAGCCAGAGTTTCGGTGTTTAGGGACGGGTTGCGCTGAGTGGGCAAAGACTGTTTGCGGGTTCGAACCAGGTTCATGGGACTGGGTTGGTGGTGTAGGAAGCTCCACGGTGGCTCAGTGGGGTTTGGTTTGCGGTGAGAAGTTTAAGGTTGGACTTGTTCAGGCTGTCTTCTTTGGTGGCTGCATGATTGGTAAGTTTTGTGGTTTCGCTAATCTTTCTCCATTCTTCCTGCTTCTTTTGACAAACCGTAATATATGTCTTCTCCAATGTCTAGTTTATGTTTTTTCACACCTTAATATATACAACTAACCATGGAGTTTGACCAAACTGTCCACTCTACCCAGCAGTTCAGCTAATGTTTCACTAATTAGTTGCCTCGTAGGTTCTATTAAGAGGAAGCCGTTCACCTGATGAGATAATTGCGATAATGACCCGTGATCGTTTGTAATAAATAATAAATTTTTGCATAGTTAAAGTTTAACCAAAGAGCTGCCATTACACATCGGTGGGTTTCTTTTTCTAGTTGCGTACACGGATGAAACTCAGCGGGACATCCGTATACATCTTATTAGTAAGTTGATAGACACGAATCTAAACTTACCAAGGTTTACAATATGGTATGTAATCTTTTCTTGTCGGTTTATCCATCTTAACCTTCGTAAAGTATGTATTGCTAATCATGCTTTTATGACTAACAATTAATATGTTCCATTGAATCGTGTGCAATGCAACATTACATTATTTTTTGGTGATGATAATTATATACAAACCCCAAGCCATATTTTTGTAATGTTCCATGTTTTGGCTACATCATTAATAAGTTAGAGCGTTGGCTCTTTTAGCCGTAACTTTGTGGGTAATATATCAAAATTTCTCACCTATCATTGCTTTCGTAATTATAAGTCAAATAATATATCTATGAACGTTTAATACTCGATCATGCATAAAGTTGTTTCAACTTGCTCCTTCAAACTTTACATCTTACTGTTCATATTGAAAGCACAGATACTGCATGGAATATTGGTATATCTTCCCTTGAATGACTTTCAGTCAACTTCTAAGCATCAATAACAAACCCTAGTAATGATATTCTGTCTTTTCATGTATCAATAATTGAAAGTGAGAATAGAGGAGAGGGTTAGATGATATAACTTGGTGTTTAGTAAACTTTCCATGGAGGGAACTGTAATTTCCTTTATTTTATTAAAGTCAAAAGCAGAAAAGCCGGTAGAGTTGGAAAGACTCGTGGCATATCCTTATTGTTTGAAACGGGACTCTAAGAATAGAAAATCTCGATGCTTTTGGAGAACTGGGGCAATTGTTAAAAGGCTAGTGCTTGATTGTCCACTTTGTCCCTTCCCCAGTTAATATTGACAAATATCATCTCTTAATGCATCCAAACCCTGAAAGTGCTTGTGTTTCGATTAATATTAAGAATATATAACAACTGTTGATCATGTGCGCGCGCTTTAGCATCTAGCTAGTTCAGTGCAATTACGACTTGTTAATGTCACCAGTACCTGTGATGTATAATTTTTTGTTCCCATCCAAAATGATTTTGTCTACAAGCTAAAGAGATAGTAAAAATAATGGCTTTTTTGAAAGAATGGCTTTTTGCTTTCCTGTTTGTCCTTATACAAAGGAAATAATATCTTCTGGGTCTCACGGTAATCACGTTGTGGATAGATCATTTCTCCTGATACTTTTTATATTGCCAACATTTCTTTCCCTATTCGAACCTACTTTTTATACCTTTCAGTCGCTTTGTGAATTTTGTTTGCCTTGTATAGATCTATATATTTTAATCTTCTAATTAAGTTGCAGTTTTTATTTCAACTCTGTAAATGGTTGGATTGAGAAATGTAAAATTGTATTCTTCAATATGATTAAGCTACCCTTATCCTTCATACATACAAAACTTATAGAAGGTGCAAACTAGAACAACTGAATTTGAAATGCTTAATTGCACATATGAATAAACCTTTCCTTATGAATTAAATCCATAGGCTTTTCGTCTCACTTTCTTCCTAGTCTCTTTGATATTTATTTTTATCTAACGTTCATAAGAACATGAATAGGCTGTAATCTACTAAAAGTTCAACTAACGTCAACACTAATATTGTAATTATTATGATAATTCTTCAGGTGCTGGAATTTTCGGCCATCTTTCAGACTCAAGCCTTGGAAGAAAAGGAGCACTAACTGTAGTATGCATTATGAATGCTGTCTTTGGTTGCTTAACAGCATTAGCTCCAAACTACTGGATCTATCTTATTCTCCGACTACTCACAGGACTCAGCACCGGGGGCACTGGTCTCTGTTCATTCGTCCTTGCCACCGAACCCGTTGGACCCAGAAGTCGTGGCGCCGCTGGCATGTC
>JAOTAY010000005.1:20601439-20621536 GCA_025629805.1 Erythroxylum baracoense
AGAGAACTCAATGTATGTGAAATTTATGGTTTAATATTAATGCTTAATAATTATCACTTACTAATATAAACATTGCCATTTGATAGGAGTAAATACAAGAAAGCATTCAATGACAGTCTCAGCAGTCTGAAGATGTTGATGAGACTCAAACCTATCTTTATGCAGTGGGTGTTAGGGATCGTCGAGGAAGGATATTTGGCTTAGGTTCATTTGCGAATGCATGTTATTCGCAATCCTCCACGTCCAGTACAACAACAATTCAGTTGGCAACTCAGTTGCACAGTCGATGGATCAGTTGCAACAGTCAATGTAGTACATAGCTCAATTCCGTAATGAGGTGGATGAGTTGAAGGGTAGGGGTAGCACCTCATCGTACCAATCAGAGCATCCGTCGTCTGTAAATTAATATTGTACATTTAGTCATTTTATTAGAATTACGAAAACTTATTATGTACAATTTGATGTTTTTGTTATCAATTAAGATATTTTCAACTTTATATCATCAATCAAATTTATGTTTAAAAAAATTAAATGTATACGATTACATCAATAGTTATTTAAATTATGTATCAATTATAACATCATGAAATAAAATTTATTGATGGTATTAACAGTCAATTTTTTTAAAAATTTTGATTTATTTACCGACAAAAATATGCCGATCCGTCAGTAACATTATAACAATTACCGATGGCAGAAAACTAACCGTCGGTAATCACAGACAGAATAACAACTTTCGTCGGTAAAGTTAGGACAATTACCGACGGGAAAAGAACATCCGTCAGTAATGTTTGAACAAACTTACCAACAAAAAAGCATAAATCGTCAGTAATCACAAATGGAATAACCAACCACATGTTGTCCGTAATCATAGACAGAATAACCAATTATATGCTGTCGGTAATCACAGATGGAATAACCAACCGTGGGCTGTCGGTCCGTCTGTAAACTCATCAATGGAAAAAAAACATAACTATTGGTAATGTTTTAACAACTTACCGACGGAAAATAGTAAATCGTTGGTAAATTTACAGATGGAAAATAATATTCCGTTAGTAAATATACCTACCGTCAATCACATAACATTCTGTCGATAAATTTACTAACGGAACATTATTTTCCGTCGGTAAATTTACCAACGGAACATGATGTTCTGTTGGTAATTATTAGTTACAGTCATTTCTACGATGTCTTTTTCCGTCGGTAATATCCGTCGCTAATCTTACATACTGACGAAATGTTAATGTTTTCCATCGGTAATGTCTGTCGCAAAATGACATTTTGATGTGCTTTAATGCTTTTTTGAGAGTTTATAAATACTTGAATGGTGTGATTGGATAAACATAATGCATTAACAATTTTGGCAAGAATTTAGTACCATAAAAATATGATTGTTAGTGTTGTTGATGTTGAACTTTTAATACATGAAGTTAGTTACACTAAAGTGGGGAAACATTTAAAAGATGAGCTTATTAGTCATGCAACTAACTTAAATTTGTTTAATCTTTTGGGCATAATTTTGAAAAAAAATTTAAGTTGAGATCAAGATTTGTAGTAATGGGAAGTTGGCATTAACCATAAAGTGGTAATATATATATATATATATAATCTTGAAAAAGAGAGAAAGGACATTTTTAAAGTTATATCAAGGAAAAATAAGAACTTTTTACTTGTATTTGGTTGTCTTGATATTTAACTTATATGGCCTTTAAGTTTGCTTTATCTCTTTTGAGTTCTTGATTTATCTCCAACTCCACTTAACTCTATTATCTCTTTTGATCATTAATTTTTGAATTCCTACCTTAAAACATGTAATGTGAAATAATTAGTATTAATTTAATATTTTTTATAAAAAATTTACTAATAAAGAAATTTTGGATTATAACCAGAAAGCTCTAACCATGTAAGGAGTTAAATAATCTGGCCATATACAAGTTAGTAGCATTATTTTATTCTCTTTGGTTAAAAGCTCCAAACATCTTAATATTTTGTTACCATTAAAATAAAATATTGGAATCTCTTTTTATTGAACACTAATGATTACTACTACTTCACTTAAAGATCAAAAGATTTTTCTTGATCTACTACTTGTATGATAAGTCATCCTCCTAGTTAACTTTTGTTATAGGACTACGAATAAGTCCTACATGCCTAAGGAGATCCACATTTACATCTTCTACCTCCTTATCTGCTATAATAATCGTAACTTATGCCTCTATACGTTTGTTAAAGGTTGAATTGAACTTAATAAATAGAGTGAAACTCCGAGTTGGTCCCATTCTTGGCTTCTTTTGTTAAAAATTTGAACTAAAATTGTCCGTTAAAGTTGCAGCCTTTGATTTCTTTGATAATGACTTATAACTCAACATTGTTACAAATAATGACACATTAAATAACAAATGGAAACAAACTTAAATAGCATAACATAGTAATAAATTATGAAAATGAAAAGAAACATAAATTGTGGGGTGTGACTCAATAAGGTCATGAGGTTTGAAAATATAAACGAGATTAAAAATATAAAACTGATTATTTAATTTTTTTTATCAAATACGAAGTTTAAAGTTCTAAAATTGCTTTTTTCTTTGGCTCCAAAGTTTAGCTAAAACTCTTTTATAAAATGTTAAGTTATCATTTTTAAATGTTTTCCTTAAAGATACTACTTATTAATGAGACTCAAGTGGCAACCTGAGTTGCATGAATTTCAACATGGGAGAGGAATAGGGAGAGGCTTATTAGAAAGCTTTCATAGGGGTCGAATCAACTGTCGACAAGAAAATAGAGATTATAGTTATAGAATATAATTGACATCAGATACTAAAGTAAATTGGCATTGGTTTTCTTTTTCTAGATTTTGTAGTTCAAAGTTCAAGAATAAAATTGGTATTGGATTTAAACATGTAATCCACATAAGACTTATATTTTATTCATACACTAAAAGCTCCAAAATAAAATTGGTGTCGATGTTAATCAAGGCAGGTGTTGAACTCATATTTTAATTAGTTAGAAAATTTCATTTAAAGATTTTATTTTCTTCTAGGACTCTATAATTTGATATTTTAGTTTATTTGAAATTCTATATGTATGTTTAGATAGGAATTCCCTATCTTTCAAAGTTACTTATTTCTATTTAGATTATATATAGGCTATTATTTCCTTCTAGGATTCTAACTTTTTAGGTTTTGATGTTACTAGTGTTTCAAGCCTATATAAGGCTATGTTATAGATGTGAAAGGGGAGTTGTTTTTGGATTAATCAAATTACCTTGGAGAGGTTTTTCTTCATCTTGGTTTTAGAGATACTCTTGGATTAAGTTCTTTATTAACTACGATTTTATCTAGTTTAATAGTGGTGATTAACATTAAAATTGTATCACTTTAATCCCTTCTTTTCTTGAATGTGATATATCCTTCTTTTATGTATCTTTTTGTTTGATTTTATGAATTAATTTGTTTTTGATAGAATGTTCCTAGGTCATGTTATATTAATATTGAATATTCTTTAAAAATTAAAAAACTGTATTGAAAAAGTAGGAATAAAGAACATTTTTAGAGATGATCTATACTTTCCTTAGTCTTTTACAACAATAGCCAATGTAAAATGACATCATTCAATCAGCCCCTATTGGACCGACATCGTTACACAAACAAAACATTCATTATACCAAAACATTATAGTTTCTAACAGAGGTAAGGATCTTCCCCTTCTACGCATCGAAAGTTTTAGTATTACCTAATTAGGGTTGTGCAATCGAAGATCGTATGATCGGAGACAACTTCCTTTCTCGGCTTCCTCCCATCTAATGGGAGGTAAGAATTTGATCTTTGTTTATCATGCCTATTTTCATCCTTCTTACGACTTGCATTGTAAATTCACAAATCATGTGTATACCTCCATAGAGGAAATCGACAAGTGAAGAGGAACTCATAGAGATCTGTTGGTTTCAGTTAACCTAGGTTCAACCGATCAGGTAATATTTTTAACTTCAATTTTTACTGCTTTTTCTATTCTGTACTTCCTCTGCATCTCTTCCCTATACATATGTTCAGTAGATTTTGAGTATAGCTTTAAGTTATACATTCAGAGAAGCTAGGATACTTCTGTTGCATGTCTAGTTGAGGTTTTTAAGTAGGATGAGCTCTCTGACTTCTATGAGTATCTTAGATATAAGAACCTCTTTGGGCGAGTTGGTTCCACTAAACCATTTGAGGTTCCTTTGATTCCACAACCCATATACACAGAGCCCTAAGGATAGAACATGAAGATATCTATTTAGGTTTCAGGGGGTTGTGTGGTTGGTTAATTTTTGAACAACCTCTGTGATAATGTGCCCATAATTTAGCCATAGGCACTTGATAGCTATAGACTCCCATACATTGTTGCTGTAAGGATGAATAAGAGATGATCTCTTGTTTCCACATGGATCTTGCACATTGGACATGTTCTGTCCATTTGCAGATAGGGAATTCTATGAATTGTATTCAGTCTATCTAGGATTGTTAACTATAATATGAAAGATACCCTTGGGGATCAAAACCTTGCTCCAAACAATTCTGTGCCATTCTACCTTTTGTTTCCTACATGTTAACAGATCTCTAGTAGCCTTGTTGGTGAGTTTAAAGATGGGTTGAGTCTGCCAGTAGAATGTGTCCAGAGAGTTAGGTTGAGGAAGATATGATGGTTGGAGATGCCTTAAGTTTTAAGAAAAATTCCAGTTGCCTTCTGTAATCATTGAGCTGAGTTTAAGTTTGAGTGAAGTGATTTGAGGACTACTTAGACTACTATAATGATTTATGAGAGTTCCCAAGTTAGAACGATTATCATTCCAGACATATGTCAAGTTACCATTCCTAATTTTGCAAGAGATCCCTTCTCGGACTTTGTCCCTAACTTTAGGATCTGGTTGAGAAAATGAGAGTATGAGGCTAATTTTTTAATGCTCTTTAGGCTTCTTTCTTTGAGAAAATAAGAGTAGAGCCATTTCACCCAAAGTGAGATTTTATCTATGATAATCTACCATAGTCTTTTCAAGATTAGAGTCTGATTTGTGATTTTCATAGGATTTATGTTTAAACCACCTTCATCTTTGGGAAAACAGATATTAGGGCATTTCACTTTAGCTGAACCTTTTGCACCATTTGGGTGATTCCATAGAAAGTTCTTGAGGATTCTTCCAATGATTTTGATGATACCTTGAGAAAGAAAGATATGAGAGCTCTAATAAATATGGAGAGAGTTTATCACCGATTTGATAAGTTGCACCTTCTCCGCATAGGACAAAGATTTATTAACCCACAAACTAATATTAACCCACAAACTGATCCTTCTCTGTACTTTCTTTAGGAGTGGAATGCATTTCACATATGAGAGACTGGTAGTCCAAGATACAACAGAGGTGTCTGTTTAAATTGCATTCTAGTTGATTGAGAAATGAGAGGTCCCAAGGCAGTAGCTTTTTTGGATAGGAGAAAATGGCTCTTTGTTAGGTTGAAATATAGCCCAGAGAAGTTTTTGAAATTACTAAGAGATGCTATAAAACTTTGAATAGAGTCCATCAAGGCCTTGTAAAATAAAAGTAGATTATTTGCAAAACATAAGTTAGTCAAATGAATCTTCTGCATTTGGCATGGTATTTGAACTTTAGATTTTTGAGCACTTCATGCTTAGTAAGAGAGTTAAGAGTCTCCATACAAAGGAGGAAAAGGTAGGGGGACAAGAGGTCCCCTTGCCTACGACCTCTTGCTACCTTGAAGAGTGTGGTAGGAGTGCCATTGATCAAAATAGACAAGGAGGAGGATGAAATATACTCTTTGATCCACTTTATAAAGATAATTAGGAATCCATGAGCCACCAATAATGTCCATAGGAGAGGAAGATAAGCTACGGGAAGACACAATTAAAATTTCTTACCATTTAAAACACCTTCCACAAATCTAACCAAAGTTTGGAAGGCCACGTGCAAGTTTTTTGAAACAGGGAGCTACCAAGAGCTTATGGAGTCAGCTGAAACAAATTTACCTCCAAAATCCCTCAAAAAGCCCCTTTCCTTGACACCCAAGGTAATTATGATGCAAAAAACTGATGATGTTATACCACCTGACAATGGAGAGAGACATAACAATGAGGTCATGCAAATTTCTCGAACAACACAAATATAAAAATCCAAGGAGCACAGTATAACAAGCAATACAGAGCAGGAAGTTCCATAAACACAAAATACAATACATGATACTCAAACTGATGTCAATGTTGACCATGTCACCTTAACCGCCACTTCAGGAGTTGTGCACAATCCTGAAGGAGATTCGATGGTGAGTAATACTAATCCTATTCAATTTAATATCATAGTAACTCCTAAAGCTTCTATTGCATCTAAAGAATTTGTAGCAAATGTTGAATTCCACACAATGGAGAGAAGGATATCTAAGAGTGGTAAAGGGAAAGGCTCCACAAGCCAAACCTTTAAACCATGTCTATAATCGCATAGAATGTACGTGGAATAAATTGCCCCACTAAATAGTCAGCATTAAGCTACTTTGTTTTACGAGAGAAACCTCTCATTTTCGGGTTATTATAAACTAAGGTTAGACTAGAAAATTTAGCCAAGTTGGACATTTTTGGTTCCCACAGGTTCATGATTACCAACCACTAACATCATACTTTTGGTAGAATAATTATATGCTACCAAGAGGATGAACTTAAGGTGGATCTCTTAGACTCAAATGAACAAGCCATACAGAAGCATATCCAGATAAATTTCTCATTCATCTATGTAAGCAACTTTCGGTTCTTGAGAAGAGATCTATGGAATAACCTAAAATCATTCAATAAAACTATATCTACTCCATGGATTATATGTGGAGACTTTAACTCTATATTATATCCCTCAGAGGCACAAGGACACTATTTTCTAAAGAATTATATAGTTAATTTAAAAAACATGGTGGAGGATTTAGGGTTGACTGATTTTATGCATGTTAGACATACTTTCACCTAGTCCAACAAACAATAATCATCTTTGCACATTAGGAAAAAATTGGATCGAGCCCTAGTAAATGACATTTGGCTCAGGACCTTTCCTAACAGCCTCACTACATTTAAAAATCAACTCTTCTAGAATCACACTCCCCTTGTAGTGCACAATCTATTCCAAAAAGTTAGTAAGCATCATCATTTCTAATTCAATAATTTCTTAGTGAATGTTCCAAGATTCTATAAGGCATGTATAAAAGGAACAGTACATAATTGCCAAGGGACCAAGCAGTTTTGTTATGTTCAAAAGCTGAAAGTCATCAAATAGGAATTAAAGATCCTAAATTCTATAGAAAGGCTAACAACTTCCATCTTAAACTCCTTCAGACTCGAACTACAAGCTATTCAAGCTAGCCTTGCTGCTCACGCTACTAATTTATTGCTACTTGAAAAAGAAAAGTTTATGCTATCACAATTCTTGAAGGGTGCACACAACCATAACTCTCTTTTGCAATAAAGAGCTAGAGCAAATTGGCTAAAGGAAGGGGATAATTGTACTAGATTCTTTTTCAACTCCATTCTTGCAAGGAAAAACTACAACAAAATCCACTTTATAACTTCTAAAGATGGTGTAAGTCTTGAGACAAAATAGGAAATCCAAAACGAGGCAGTAAGGTACTTTAAAGATCTTCTAGGTTCTCCTAACACTTCTAATGTTCTTATTGATGAACTCAAAACCCTCTCCCTTAAAAAAATCTCACTAACTGGCTTAGATCTTCTCATAAGACTAGTAGAAAATATAGAAATAGAAGCTGCAATTTTTGTCATGGATGGCTGCAAAGCTTCCGGTCCTAATGGCCTAAATAGGTATTTCTTTCAGAAATCTTATACAGGTAGTCAAAGAATTCTTCTCCAAGGGCATCCTCCTCAAAGAGATCAACAAAACCTTTGTCTGTTTGATTCCTAAATGCTCCAACCCCACACATTTTAGAGATTTCAGACCTATTGCATGTACTAATTTCCTCTACAAGATCCTACCCAAAATGCTTGCTTCAAGACTAAAGAAAACCCTAACCCAACTGATCAGTGATAACCAATGCGCCTTCATGTAAGGCAGACATATAAGAGATAACATTCTTATCGTCCAAGAGCTCCTAAAAGGCTACTCCAGGTCAAATTACTCTCCAAACTGCATATTAGTCTATGAAGTCCATCTAAGTGCTTTCAAGTTACAATAACAATATTTGGCCTCTCCATCATAGTCCTATTCAATAGGGTAAGTTGAGGAAATCATCTTGTATGACCTCATATCAAGCTTAGAACGCGTCCTTCTATAGTCAAAGTTGAAAATTTTAAAAAATCTAACCCAACACAAAATCACAACCACATTAAATCCTCTAATCAACCTCATTACCTTGAAGAACTACTACTTGAGCTCATTCTCAAGTATTACAGGACAATGCTGTAATGTTGATTGTGAACCCACTGACAACTAAATGATGTCTACAGAATTGAATTTGTTTGTTCCTAATAATCTGCATCTCTTTCGTGAATATCATACTTTATCTTGAACCTACTGCATAGACAATATCAAAACATGGATAACTATCAAGGAACCTAAACCAAGTGACACAAATCATATCCTACGTACAATGTCAACTACTTAGGGAAGAGAAAACCTGATCATATCCTATATCCAAATGTATAATAGAAATTTTCATGAAGGACCATTATCATCAATATGTTATTCAACCCAATAATCAAACTCATTTAAAAAAGATAAAATAATTTACGTAAATGTAACATTGTTAGGGAAAAGGAATAAAGTGGATATTAAAACATCATAAATTTATATGTAAAAATTAGAAGGGACTATAACTCTCATTACCTACTTTGGTCTTCAATCACAACACATGTATGCTTTAGACCTCCAAAAACCTTACCACCCATTCACCTCCAACGCCAAAAGAGAGATCTCACACTCACACAACCAAGAAGGCACAAGTGATGATGCATCCAGGGATTGGAATGAAGGCACAACTAAGGGAAGAAAAAGAGGGTGAAACATTTGTTCATCAACAATTTTAGGGTTACTTAAGACAAACATCTGTTCAAGAAAAATAGGGAAGCGTTTTTCAATGTTTAAGTCAGAATTTCAAGAAATTAATTAAAATTTTCTTAAATTCCACTGGCATCATCGATACTAAATTAGGTCTATTAATATTTCATGTAAACACTAAATGACCTGCGTGTTATAGCACATGTGAACATGCCCTAATTTTCATCTTAAAAAGTCTTTAATTAAGCAGACTCGTGAAATTATAACCCTTAAATGAACTGGTTTGAAGTTAATGTTCCAAAATGATCAAACTAAAAAAGATTAAGCCCCAATTTGGGCTTTTAGCCCATTTCTTGCTACTAGGAAGTAGAACTAACACAACATAAGAGATAAATCAAAGATGGGTATTCTAGGCTAAGTTTTTTTTAAAATATACAATTTTCTTCTAAATATGGTGGATTAGTTGAATCTTGGGTTTGATTTTTTTGTAATTCCACTATGGATTGAATGATCTTAGTTACATTCTTAAGGCTATGCCTTCTTTTAGGATACAATGATTTAATTCCTAAAAAAAGATGTTATTTCCTTCTAGGATTTTATAATTAGATGTTTTTACTTTTTTAAAATTCCAATATTTATGTTTAGATTAATATTGTTTATCTTTCAAATTTATTTGTTTCTAGTTATATTACATCTAGGTTGTTATTTCCTTTTAGGATTCTATCCCATAGGGTTATGATGTTATTAAGGTTTTAGGCCTATAGAAGGCTATATTATGGATGTAAAATTGGGAGTTGTTTTTAGATTAATCAAATTACATTAGAGAGGATTTTCTTCATCTTATTTTGGAGATACTCTTAGATAAGGTTATCTATTAACTATGATTTTATATAGCTTATTGGTGGTGATCAATCATAGAATATTATCACTCCTAATCCTTTCTTTTCTAAAGCGTGGAAATTTATATCCCTATTTTGTGTATTTGATTTTATGTAATAACCTATTTTTTTGATATAACAGTCCTAGATCCTATTGTATTGATATCAAATATCATTAGTTCTATTAGTGAGGGTTGTATTCCTTATATTAAGCAATATGACATTATCATCATTACTAAAGAAAGAATGGTGTTATTTACTATTAAGAGCTTTATATAGTCTGAAGCAAGCCTTTAGAGCTTGGTCTAACAATATAGATGAGTAATAATTAAGAAAAGAATGAAATGTAATGAAAAGGAAGCAACATTGCATGTTCGTAAAAGAGGTAGTAATTTGAAGCTTATTATTGTCATGTATATGGATGATTAGATCACTAATGAAGATGACCCAAAACTAGCAAACCTTAAGCAAAAACCTTTAAATGAAAAATTATCATTACAAAGAATCATGTCTAAAATGGAAAACTAAGTACTTAAAAGCTAAGTTTCATATCATTAGAGATGCTAAAAAGGAAGGTAAAGTCAAGTTTGAGCATTGCTCTTTAAAAGAGCAAATTGCTAATATAATGACCAAGGCATTTTTTATGGGCAAATATATTTACTTTAAATATAATTTTTTTAAAAAAATAAAGATTAGTGTTCGGGATTCATGTCGTCCAAGAAATATAAAGCTAAATAATTCCTCAAATCTAATCCGATCTATTCTTTTAAAGAACAACTTTATAGAAAAGACAAAGTTATTGCATTTGTAAAGTAGAAGTTTATTTTCATTTACTCTCTCTTCTTTGTATTTTCACTTAAACTTAGTCCAAATTAGTAACCTTACATGCAGTTTCTATGAAGATTTCCTATTATAAAGGATATTCCTATATAAGTTGGTTATAAAAGTTAATTTTTTCATTAACTAAAAAGGGAAAACAAAGGTTAGTGGGAAAGATGACATTCTAACTAATAAAATCACTATGAAGGCATCTATCTAATGTCATATACAAAGGAAGGAAATTTAAACAGCTTATATGAAGAGAAATAATTAAGATATACCTTAAGAAAATTTGGTTTTCCTATTAATGAATTTAAGATAATGATTTGCTTTATACTCATTGCAGGGGTTACTCCTAAAAATAATAATACAAATAAAAAGATCAGAAGTAGTAAATAAAATGTATTCCATCGATTTAATTAGTGTTCTAATTGATATAACTTCAACTAATCTTTTTAGCTCTTTTAAACACTTATGGCTTCATTTATGATTGAACCTAGTGTTTAACTTAATATTAGAGGCTACTTTGTTTTTACTAAATAGAAACAAGTTTAAAATGTATTGACATTACAAGTAGGTGATATAAGTGTGTCGACGATATTCTTGAGCAATAATCTCTTAAAATTTTGGATTTTAAAAATTTCACTGTGATTTGAGTTATTTAAAGTTGAACAAAGGAGACATAAGTTATTTAAGGGTTAAAAAATCTAGAATTAGTGATTACAAAAAAGACTAAAGGTAAAAATAAGGATATTAAAATTTGAGGTAATCAAATAGTAATCAAAGTAGTGTCTTTGATCGTAACAATTTATGTTCTTGATAATTCAAATGAATTTAGATCTTGTGGATCATAATTAAAGTGTTTAATACTTGTTATACATATTAAAATAAAGAATCGATGGCTAAACCTCTAAGTTTGATTTGAAAGCAGGATTTTGGTAATCAGGAATTGACCACTAGGCAAGAAAAATCTTACTTTGACAATTTTTTAATTTATTTTGATCCATTTGCAACTTATTAGACACTACTTATCCTTATTTAGTTAATATTAAAGTGCAGTTAGCTACATAGAGGTAGGTGTACCTCCAATATAATAAAAAGTAAGAAGTTTAGATATGTTTCTTAATGTCCTTTTATTTCCAATATATTTTTCTACTCTTGAACATACTTGAGTGTATATCTTTTATTCTTTCATGCCTGATGCTTCTTTCATCAAAAAATTCATATCATTCCACTAAAATCATTATATTTTTCTTGTAAGCTCTTTAATAACTTCTATTCTTCCTTCATCTTAGTTATGTATGAATTAAACACTTATTATTGATAATTTTAACACGGTACTTTTCCATTTACTTGGGAAGTTTAATTAAATCTTAGACTATTAGGAAACAGTTAGATGTATCTTTATTCTTTATTGAAATTAATATAAATTCCTTACCTATTGCACCACTAAATTAGTTTAAACTTGCCTTTGTTTCTAAACCCTTAAATAAGATTGAGAACTACAAATTTCATACTAGTCTTGTTTATCCTACTTAGAAATATAATGAATTTGCTATTTTTAAAAAAGAGAAAAATTGCATCAAAATCAATAAAGAAGACTATAACAAGCACAACATAACTAGAACCTAAACTATAAACTGTAATAGAAAATAACTAAATTGGCTAGCTTATAAGAAACATAAACTAAGCCATTCTCTTTAGATATATAAAGGATATGAGAAGAGTTATATCTTATTTAGTTTGCTTACCAATCACTTTATAAGAAATTTTATTCAAGAGTTAATCATGGCACTAAAAGGATATAAACTTAGAAAGCTTATTCTTAGTTAGACTTTATATGCTAAAAATTATCTTCCTGGTCCATCAAAGAGTAATTAAGTTGAAAATTTAAAATGTATAATAGTAATTTTAAGACATTTTTATATTCCTCTCTCTCTATAATGAATGTCTGCCATAACTAGTCATTAGTTTGAAGACTATTAAATCAATCTGGTGGGTAAGTCTCACTTATTCATCCCAAATCATGAACTGAGGTCAACTGTTCATTACAATGTATTTTGTAGAATATCAATACTTAACACCATAATATGATTGAGTAACATTAATAAAATAGAAGATGATTTCAAGTTTTAGGGAATTGCTTCCAAATTTTACAAAATATATTAGTTAGAGTAATATCCTGTGATTTGTATAATATTTTTCATTGCTTGTTGATAGCTAACTAAAGTATAAAAGATGTCATAGGACAGTTATTATTAAACTAGACTAGCTTCTACCAAGTAACTTTTTGGGTACGAGCCTTGAACAAATTTAAGCAAATTTTATCAATGAACCTTTTAGAGTTATGAATCCTCTATATTAGTTTATCATTTGCCTTTGTGCTTGGTCTATACTTGAGGATGATAGTGCTAAAAACCCTGAATCTGTAATATCAATCCCTATTTGTTGTGGTCAAGTTTACCTTAGCTTTTAAAGGTACTAAGAGCTTTAAATTATCTAAGCTTTGAATTCTATATAGGGGGCCTAACTCATTACATTTTTCAAAACAAAACGATGTGCTATTTCCATTCCCGACTCTGAATTTCATTTCCTAAAACATAATGTTTCTTAGCTTTAACATTTAGATGAGAGTCCAATAATTGTTTTGTTTGGCTTTGATACCCCTAAAGCTCTAGTGTTTAATGATGCTAGTATATATTTACTTGACCCGCATAGATTCGAAGTATGTGGAAAGCTTCCAAATCCATTTTGCCTAAAGCATCATCTTTTTGTTTCAAATAAAATTCATCCTCAAACCACCTCCTCATTACATGCATATACTTTAAACCATCTTACTTTAGCCCCCAAAGCATTATCTAATCTTCTAAACCGTAAGAAATTGTTTGTTTTCTACATCCTTGATTAGCTTTTAGGGTATGTACAAGTGATAACATCAATGTATATGGAGAATATTAAATATAAATAAAATTAGTTTCAGCTTGCTAACATATGATAGCAAATTGTTACTCCAATAATCAATTCTTTTGTGAATTGAATTTAATAGAGGTTAACAATCCTTGTATAATACTGTGTTATCTAAGATTGGGATTCTAGGTACTTAAATGGATGCTCCTGACCTGATATTTCTAAGAGTGTATTGATTAGCTAATTAGAATTAACAAATAAATACATGTAACTTTTTCTCTTACTTATAGTTAAGCCAAAGATCAAGATAAATAATTTTAATGATTTCAGCAGTATTTATATTAAACTAGAGTCATCTCCATATAACAATAAGAGGTCATCTACAAAAGAGAGGTTGCATAAGCTTAACTTCTTAAATTTGTGATGGAATCTAAAGACTTGACCTTGGACAATCTTTTAAACAATCAATTTGGTTAGCAATAAATGATGATTTAGTCGTATTTTTAGTCCCATGTTTAGTGTATTTTGCTTTCTTATTTGAGATTTTTTAATTTTTAAACTTAATTCGTTTCGATTTTATTTTTAGGTTGTAATTAACTTATTTGGAGCAAAGTGAATGAATTGGTACAAGTTTGGGGTGATTTAGAGCTATTTTATCTAAGTTATGAAGAATCTAAAAGTTAACATAGGTTACACATCCGTATTGACATGTTCATGCAAAATAAGTAGTTTTAAAGTTCCAAAGAGTTATATGATCATCAACAAGCATGTGTACCACTTATAACCCTAATGTTCAAATTATAAAAGGAAAAATTAAGAGGAAAAGTAAGGAGGGAGGATTGGGAAACACCAATTGACAACATAAGATGATAGTAAGAATGAAGACCAAGTAAGGGAATACATCTAGAACGGATTTCCATCAATCTAAAATGGATTTTATAAAGATTAAGAAGGATTTCATCATGTTTCTTTTAGTTTTGGTTTTCCTTTAGTCTTAATGTTGCATTTATATAATTATGAACTAAATCCTCTATGGTACCTGGATTAGATAAACCTCGTGCTAGATTATGTAGTGACTTTAATTTGATACAATTTATTCTTAAGTTTCATTAAGATTCAATTATGTGTTCCTGATTATTCTTGAATTAATATTGTGGGAATGTTAGTTTAAATTCATGCAATTGAGATTAAGAAATCCAATGTAAGAATAAATCTAGCATAATTGAAAGGAGTTGTATACAAACCTAGAGACAGGTTAACATAAATCTTCTGGATTAGGTCAAACCTAATATTAAAATCCACAAATTGATTAATAGAATTCTAGGAGTTTTAATTAAAGAGATATTTCAATTAATTAACCTAGGGTTAGGCGTTAATAGTATTGACAAAGATATTAGCATAATTGAGGGATTTTTACGGTTTAATGAACTTTAGAATAAATTGATTAGTAACATCATAATTGTAGGAGAAGTTTTTAGGGATTCAAATTCTGGGTACTGATTTTTCCATTGATTATTTCTTAGTTTAATCTCTATTCTAATTATCAATTTTGTTGATTTGTTTTAGTTTTACATTTGATTAATCATCATCACAATAATTTGTTGGCTTAGAAAATAGAAAGATGGTAAGTATTGGTAATTTCAGTCCTCATTGGATCGAAACGTACTCACTAGTACTAGCTATAGTTACACTATGTTCTTGTTGTTGAAACTAAAACATGTTGCCAAGTTTTAAGAGCTGTGGTTGGGGACTGTAATATTGAGAAAACATTTTTTATTAATCCAATCAAATTTTTTCTAAATAGTTTTTTCATTTCTTTTTATATTTCTTTATTTTTCCTTATAACTCTTTTATTAATCATATATTTGTGGCTTATTTTCAGGATTTGGGTATTCATTTTTGTAGCCATCAAACACATTAGAATGATGGAGAGGACATTATTCTTAAAGGGATTATGGCATATCATTGCTTACGACAGTATTGGAAACATGGAACGAAAGGACTAGGGCATGTACTTAGAAGCTTAACTAATATTTATGACGTGTTGTGATACTTATGGGTGGTGATCACCCCAATCATGAATGTCAGACACCAAATTATATACAGGGGAATCCAATTTGTATGGAGAATTGGCCTCAAGATACCCAATACGAGAATACTTATATATAATTCAAAATGGTGCAGTTATTACAACCTTGTAAGGAATGATCATGCTTTGTACAGATTCTATAACAACAATAGTAAAAGGAGTGTCAACTTCTTGAGGATATCCTTATGAATTTGTTTCTTCAATTGAGGTTACCCTCTATAAAACTAAAGGTCAAATGTTTTATTCGATGACACTTAGCCAAGTTTAAGGGAATATGTGAATACAATAACTTTATGGTGTGGAGAGAAGTTAGAGGTTGAAGAAAAAGGAGGAAGTTGCTATTTAAGAAGAGAAGGAAGATGAGACAGAGGAATATGAAGAGTAGTAGCCAGATAAAGAGGCTACCGAGGAATTATCAACAATCATCTTAAGTATGGAGGGCCCCTACTTCCCATAAAATATACTATTAGAGTCCATCAAAGATCTAAGGGGTTTTATTATTCCTTTTTATATTAATAGTTTGTTACTAAAAAGGGCATTACTAGATTCACTTAGTTTTATTAATTTGATATCATGGGCCTTTATTATATTGTAGCATATGGCATATTTATAGGCTAGTGAACTATTATGTGGGAAAATGGGTGGAAGTAAGCTAGTGATTATTGATCTAGGTTGAAGGACTTATTGAGAAGTCCAGTTAAAAGACTTATAAAGAAGCACTGATTGGGAGGTAACCCAATAATTATATATGTTTGTTTTGATTGAGTAGTTTGTAAGATGTTCATTAGTAGTTTGGTTATTTTCATAATCTTAATTTTATGGTCCTAATGTTTTTACTTGAGATTTGATGGAGTTCTATAGGTTATGAAGGCAACATTACCCCTTGCATTAGAGTAGAGAGGATTTTAGTAGTACTAGATGGAATACTGGTTATACTCACCTTCCCCTAATTTTTTTGTATTTTTTTATTATTCTTACATGTTTTATACATTAAGGATAATGTAAAACTTAAGTATAGGGGAGGGATATAGTAGTCAAGCTTATTATTGTTGTTATTATTAGCTTAATAATGAATAATTCGAGAATTTTTTTAAGAGGATGTTGATCAAGATGATTAATTATAAGTTTGGTTGTGATTATGATTTAATTTTTTTAGGAAAATAGTTAATGAGTTTTGATGATTAAGTTGATATCAATTTAGTTCATTAATTTTAAGAATGGATACTTGATTTGCATTATGATAGTTTATGTATAATTTGTATATGCATTAAGGTAAATGTGAATTCTTTTTGAGCATTTCATTACACCACATATAAGAAAAAGAAAAGAAAAGAAAAAGATAGTATTATTGAATAAATGAGCATAAATGATTTCACTTCGCTAACTTTGTACTAATAAAATGTCAAAGTTAAAGAGTACTATTAGTATCCATTTGAGATAATGTATTATCATCTCTTTCATTTGAGATTATTGTATCAATATTTTCACTATGAAGCATCTTCAATTCATTTTTTGCAACTTCAAACTTTCACATGCATTTTTATGACAAAATGCTCAACCTTAAAGCTTAAAATTATTTTCTTTCTTAAGGCCCTCTATCTTTGTTAGAAAGTTGTTGAACTTGAATCAATATTTTAAATTCCTAAATTTTGGTATTTGTCAAAACTTCAGTGGGACAATGGTAAGAGTGAAGATAACTACAAAAATGTGCCTTTCTATTACAAAATTTAGATATATATAGATAATTGACTAAATTTTTATCAAACTTTTTCCTAATAAGCTGCTGCCCTCTTGTTTATTAGTCCAGGTGAAGTAAGCTCCTTCGAATCTCAAATAAGTAAGTCCAATTATGTTCAAAATGTTCAAAAAGTCATTAGTTCTTTCTTTATTTCTCATAAGAATCAAGCATTGAAAAGAGTTACATGTGTTTTTATGAAGGGAAGGCATAAAGAAGGGCTTAAATAGCTTACAAATCATTTAATTCAAGCACTGAAAGAGGTTGGAGATCTATTAAAGGACAATGGAGTATAAAGAGTATAACAAAAAAGGAAAAAGAAGCTCTTGATGGCTTAATGGTGGAACTTTATGTAATGAGTGAATTTTTTTTCTTCAAGAGAATGATTTAAAGCCCATATTATTAATTTAAGTGAAGAAGAAAGCTTTAAGAAAAAGGTTACATAACTTAACTAGCATTGGACTTATAAGTAAACCAATGTTAGTCTTTTGTTGGGTTTATAGACTAAAGAAGGCAAATCAACACTAGAATTATACTTGTAAATGACACCAGACTTATCTTTATAGTGTGTTTTAAGAGTTTCAAAACAAAATCAACATTGATTTTAGAAGCTTAATTGACATCTATCTCGTGTTTTATAGTTTTTAAATTTTAAACTTCTTTTTAGAAAAGGATTTTTTGCTTTTAAACTTATTTTTCCTAATTAGATTATATCAAAGTTATTAGTTTCCTTTAGGAGTTTAGTTTAGGGGTATTTTATGTTTCTTAGCTGTTAAGCATATATAAGGCTATTTTATGGATGTAAAGAGGAACATATGTTTTGTTTAATAAAATTACCTTAGAAAGGGTTTTCTTTATCCTTATTCTTAAAGAAACTCTTATTTTAGGTCTCTAATAACTATTAATCTTATCTATTTTGTTAATGGCAATTAATTATAGAATAATATCATTCCTAGTTCCTTTATTTTCTGAAGTCTAGCTATTCATATCCTTCTTTTGTAATTTTATGTAAGATTTTCTTGCATTAAATTTGTTACAATAGAATGGTCATTGGTTTTTTCATATTAATATTGGTGAGGGACACAACAAAATTGGGTATCAAAGTCAACTTATATATTCAACTTTGTTCTTGATATCATTTGTTTACGTTTTCAATTTTTTTTCTATATTCTACACCTTTAATTCCTTTGTTTTCATCATTCATGGATAAGATTAGTTAAAAAAGACTATTTTTGGCTTCTTGTTTCTTATCTCTTAACTTTTATAAGTTAACAAAATTTTAGTTTATTAGTTGTATTATTTTTTCCTTATTTTAATTTATTATTGTCAAGTTCTTATCCTTCAATGCTACTATGTTTTTAATAGTGTTTTTGTTATTTTGTTTCATTCAATTTGTTTCTTTGGAAGTTATTTAGCAAATAGGGAAGATTTAAACTAGATTTCTTGATTTATGTTGTATAATTTACAAAGAGCCTTTAGCCAAGATTTTAAAATATAAATATAGTGAACTTTAAAAGAAACATGTGAAGAAGTGCTTTTGCTACTAGTGATTCTTCCAAGTACATTATGACTCAAACTTGAAACAAAAGCTTATAAATAAATAAAGAAGTAAATGAGGAGGAAATAGCAAAGATAGGATAGAAGTCCATCATGAATGTCATACAAGGCCGATATGAGCAAATTCTTTGATAATTTCATGAAGTTAGGGATAGGATTGAGAAATATGAAAGTTTCATAGTTGGTCTACAATATAACTCACCTGTAGATGTTAGGATGGATGATGTTGAGGCTTATGATGAGGTTAAAGGTATTTCTAACTATATAGGAGAGCTCAACCTAAAAGGTGATAGAGGAGAAAAAGGTGGAAGATGAGGTAGAGTTGGAAGATAATGAGGGGGAAAATTTAGGATAGGTTATGAAAGTCTAAAGAAACGGTGGATAACAATATAAGTAGCATTAAGATGAAAATACTACATTTTATAGAAAAGATAGACTCATGTGCCTAATAAGAGTAGCAGAAGTGTGTTGAGCTAGTTTTTGATTAACTTTTTGGAGGAGAAAACACTACAAGAAAAACAGGATTTAGGAACGAAAAAAATCTCCAAATCCGTCCCAATTTCAGTTCCAAACCCAATCAGGGACAGATTTTCGGACGGAAAATTTTCCATCGGTATTTGGTTGGTCGTAAATCTTAGGGACAGAATTTAATCCGTCCCTAAAACACAGGAACTGAAAAATCCATCCCAAACACTGTTCGCAATATCAGTACCAATCGAATTATTGTATTTGTTTTGGGACAAAAATTTTCGTCCCAATATTGGTACTGAATGGACTTACCAACAGATTTTGAGAAGGAAAATTCTGTTGAGCCGGATTTGTTTTGGAACGGATTTAGGGACCGAACTATCGGAGCATTTGAAACGGAATGTGGGACGAAATTAGAGACGGAATGGGGGACGGAATTGGGTACAGAATTAGGGACGAACATGTGGTTTATTTCAACCCATTTTGGGATGGATTTAGGGACAGAATTCTTTTTGTTCGGAACTGATTTAGGAATCGATTTTTCTTTTATTTTGAATACATTTTCAAATTTATTTTTATTTTCCAAGAAAAATTAAAAAAACTTATAAATATC
>JAOTAY010000005.1:20621636-20650075 GCA_025629805.1 Erythroxylum baracoense
AAATCACCATAAAATTTTCCATTGTTAAACTCAAAATATAAAGATGTGATAATTATTAGAGGGGAACATCTAATTTGCAAAAGAAATTACCTTAATGAGCTTGTAATGCCAACCTTTCAATAACTTCAAACACTTTGATGGGTAGTTTCATGAATCAAAACCAAGCAACTCCACCTTTAAGAGAAAATCTCAAGATTTTTACAACCTTTTGAAGAAGATGCAAAAAAGAGCAGCCAATACCCTCTGTTCTCAACCTCTGGGTATAAATAAAAGGGCTCAAAGAAAAACGCACCGTTTTACTTGTTGGAGAAGTGGGGAAATTAAAGGGACAGAAATTGGGACGAATTTAGGTACCAAAATAGGCACCGATTTACAGACAAAATTTGGGACGGACTTAGGTACGAAAATAGCGACAGAATATTTGGTCCTAACATCGTTGTTACGATTTTAGGGACGGAAAAAATTCTGAAAGAAATTGGTTGCAAATTTCATCCAATATTTGGGACCAAAAAATTTCGTCCTTAATATTCCGTCTCTAAATCCATCCCAATGTGAACAGTCACAAATTAGTAATGGATTTGGGGACCTTTTTTTTGTTCGTAAATTTGGTTTGGAATTAGGGATGGATTCTTATGAACTTTACTTCGCGGGCTTTGGTGCCAAACTTTGCAACCGATTTTGGGACGAAAAGTTTGGTCAGTGTAGATGTAGCGAACTTTGGGGACGAATTTGGGGACGGTTTTGTTTTTTAACCCATTTCGGTCGCAAATTCTATCCCTAATTTTGTCCCTATTTTTCGTCCCTATTTGCGATTTTTCTTGTAGTGAAAAAGTCAAATTTACTATTGGAAAGTTTAGTGACTATGTTATGGATAGGTAAATTTATTAAATTCTCACTAAGAAAAGGAACAAAAATCAACCTATCAAAATTTAGAAGGGGAAAAATTGGTGATGAGGAAGCATTTTATGCCAAGTTCTTTCTATAACGAGCTCTACCAAAGGTTACAAACATTAACTAAAGGTTTTAAGAGCATAGAGGAGTACTATGAAGAAATATAGGTTGTCATATCTGGGGCAAACATGGAGAAAGATCAAGTACTGATAATGAGTTGATTTATTTATGGGCTAAACCTAAAAATTACCAATGTCACAGAGCAACACCAATATGTTAAGTTGGAAGATGTGGTGTAAATTGCTATGAAGGTACAGAGACAACTTAAAAATAGGTGGTGCACCTATGAAGGTATAGAGCTCTGTGAGCTTTCTACGTTTGAGGAGAGGGAAAATGATAGGAATCAAACATGAACTCGAAATAAATAGTTTTTTTTTACATAGGAGAGGCATATAGAAGGGATTAAATAGCTTATGAATGGTTTAATTTTAACACCAAAAGATGCTAAAGATTCATTAAAGAACATTGGAGGTGTAACATCCCGTTATCCTACGTTAAGGGTTAGAACCCTAGAATACTGTATATAAGAGATTATTGAGAAGTTAGAAAGTGAATTTCATGCTCATGCATAATATAACATACACAAATATGTGAATACTAATTTTTACACATTAAAATGATTGTACATGCATTCATTGACATTTTTCGGGTATAATTGATTTATAAATGTGATTTTTGATATGAATTGTGGATTATATTTCTTAGAAATTGAATTGATGTGTATAAGTATTGATTTAGAATTTTTGGTGAAATTTAGGAAAATTTCTAAAATTTTGAGTAATTTTGGACTAGGAAAACTGTCAAATGGCAAGATAATCGACAAATGGTAGTAGAAATAAGTGATGGATGACAATGGAAATAATTGATAAATGACTTTAGGATTTGTTGTTAAGTATCATTAAAAATTGGGAGACAATTAGATTAGAAATTGGAGACAAATAGACTAGTTATTAATAAGGGTCCAAATGGGACCATAGGAACGTGACAGGTGGCAGTGATAAGTGGCACTACCACTCACCACTTATCTCTCACGATTTCTCATTTTACAAGACACTCTCCTTATTGTCTTTCATTTTAACTCTTATTTTCATCTTCTTCATGGATTTCTTTTCTTCTTCACGATTCTGATTCACCAAACCTTCATCAACGTTACACCTTGCTTTCATCTATCAATTGCTACTTCCATTTTGTTGTCTTGTTCATTGCCACAAGAAAACCTAACCTATTCCACCTTCAAGATGATGATCGTGTGACATGAGAAGTTAGGGTTTCTTGGTGTTTTTGAAGAGTTTGAAGTTTTTATCAAGTAAGTTAATGCTTTGTTCTTCATGGGTAGTCATAAATGAAACTAACATGATGGATGATTGGAGATTGATGATTTGATCATGAAATTTTATATGTGAAAATTGTGAGTGATGAAATGAGCACCTAAATGTCTTGCTTTTGCATATAAGATGATTAACCTTTCACAAGTGGTTGTAAAGAAGATTTTGAGATAAAAAGATCATTAAAAATGGTGTAGAAAGAAGAGCAAAAATTCTGACTTGTAATTGGATGTTTATGTTATGTTTTCTTGGTATGTTACATGTATCTCTGTGATTGTTGTAGAGATGAACTAACCTAAGTTTAGAGAAAATAAGAAGGAGTACTATGATGTCTTGAAATGAGATGGATTAAGGTGATAGTTAGGAATGAAATGAAGGTGAAAAATGAAGTAGAACATGTGCAAAAAATTGATGATGAAAGTGTATAGGAATATGTTTCGTTTTTGGTGTTTATGATCAAGCATGGATTTTGATTTATGTGTGGATGATATTGAACTGAAATTGAGGTATAAATGAAGAGGTTATCAACTTAAAATGATGAATTATGAAAATGAATTGTTTCAGGCTTCATGAATAAGACATGTTATGGAAATAGGATAGGATTTCATGAATGAGGAGATTTAATTGAAAATAATGAATCAAATGAGTAGAGGTTTGAGAGTTTAATGCCATCAAATTGGTAGTTGAATTAGTATAAAATGATGTTGTATTAGAGGAAGTGAATTTTGGAAAAAAAAATGGTGTGAAATTGATGTTAGAATTATGTTGAATTCATATAAAAGGAGAAAGAAAATACAGGGCACGATTGTGGCTCTCACCTCATGATTGTGGCTTGAAAAAATAAGTTTTTGTCATGATTGTGGCCCTTACCCCATGATCGTGGCTTGGCCAGAAAATGTTTTTATCATGATCGTGGCAGGAGCACTACGATCGTGGCCAGCTCCAAAAGTTTCTATCATGATCGTGGCAGGGACACCACGATCATGGCCAGACCTATGGAGAAAAAAAGTTGTCTTTTGAGTGAAGTATGAATCAATCAATGCTAGGATGCTTCCATATGAGGTATTTAGGCTTGATTGAGATCTTGAATGAATCTAGTTGATGATGAATGAGGTGATTAAAATGAGTAAAGTGTATTAGATATTAAAGAATGATTGAAAGGTGTTGTTAATTGATTATGAAATGTGTATTAATGAAATAAACTTGGGATTGTCATTGAACATGCATTATACATAACACATATACATGTGTATATGATTGATTATTCATGTGAATGTGCAAAATAGTAATGTGTAAATGTGTGTGTTTGCATGATATAGAAGAGCAGTTAGAGCGATTGCATCTAGACATTGCCGAGATCTCGAGGAAATAAGTTATCTAGAGCAAACTGTGAGTAACCTAAGATGGTCTCACTTTGATTATTTTTTTGTTAAACTATGTATTGAATTATTATATGATGTGTATGTACTGATTCCAGACATTGAATGTCAGAGGCGTTTAATGCATGAATAATATATTGGAAGTGTTCATTGAATGTGAATTTAACTGAATAAGTGATTCTCAACTTAAATGTTGAATGCTGGACCAAGGTCTAATGATAAATGTGAATGAGAATGTAAACATGAATGTGAAAGTGTAAGACTGAGCACAATTGATTGACAGAATACATGTGATGTATTTCATTTCATGAATGCATGACAACATAAAGGTAGTTGTGATCGAAGTTACAAGTGAAAAAGAGTTTAAAGCTCAGAATGTGGTAAGAGCCTCTGGCTCATTATGTAAAATGAGCCCTATATCTCCAACGGATAAGGGACAGTATTAATAAGCCCGGTATCTACAATAGATACGGGACAGTGAAAAAGGCACTCATTCACAACAATTTAATAAACAAATGTGAGTCTTATGAACATTGCATATACACTTAATATATATGTTTTAAATGATTACAATGTATTGTTGAATTATGTTGAATGAGAAATGTGAAATTGTGTACAAAATGTTTTGTAATGCTACATGATGATAAATGAAATGATGTAAATTATATGATTATATGAATTGATGTGTTATGTGAAATGGGTGAACCATCGAGGATGGTTAACTCACTCAGTTAGCAAAACTCACCAAAATTACAACGTTGACTTTTTAGGTTCGAGAGAGACGATATAACTTCTAAGACATTTTAAAAGAGATTTAGTACTACTTTTGGATAGAAGACATGGCTCAAAGGTCGGTCAGTTGGGTCTGAAGGATTAGATTAACTTTTTGTATAATTCCTCATGTATGTTGCCTGTTTTGTAGACAGAGCTGTAGACTCTGATAGCTCATTGATATTGTATATACATAGATATTTTATGTAATGCTACATTGTATATCATTGTTTATTAAATGAAATGAGGAATTTGGGTTTTAGTCATTATGATTATTATGTTTTTAATTTATGATGCCATGAGTTAAGTGAAAGGGATATACTTAGTATGTCGCTTCTATCGGGCATATGCTTGAATGTCTGATGGACGTACGAGCACAAATATCTGATGGGAGTGGGGTACTATAGAAGGGCTATTAAAAAAGAGTAAAGTAAAGAAGGAAAAAGAAGATCTTAATTTTTAATAGTGGATCTTTATGTTAGCAGTGAAGTTTAACTTCTTTAATAGAATGAATTAAGGCTATAATGTTGATCTAAGTGAAGCAGTAAACTATAGAAAAGGGGTTGTATAATGTAATTGGCACCATATATAATTATAAATAAATAAGCGCCAATCTTTTATTGGATTTTAGTCTAAAGAAGCATAAGCAAACTAGTGCTAGAGTTTAACTTATAATCGATGTAACTTATCTTTGTGATGTGCACTAAAATTTTTAGAATAAAATCAGTATCAGATTTGGAAGTTGGAGCCATGGTAAACTCATACTTATATAGTTTTTAAATTTTAAACTTCTATTTGGATAGATATTATAGTTCATAGGTTTTTATGTTTCTATTTAAGCTTCTATAAGGTTATCTTATGGATGTAAAAAGAACCTTATGTTTTATTTAACAAATTACTTTGGAAAGTGTTTTCTTTATCCTTGTTTTTAGAGAAACTCGTATTTTAGGTTCTTTAATAACTATCGATCTTATCTAGCTCACTAGTAAAGATCAACTTTAGAATCTTATTAATCCCAATTCTTTTCTTTTTTGGAGTTTGGCGATTTAGGTTTTTTTTTTAATTTTTGCGATGGTTTCTATTATATCAAACTTATTACAAAAAATTGTTCCTTGGTCTTGTCATATTGATATCAAATCTTACTAGTCATAAAGGTAAGGCTTGGATTAGTTTCTTAGCTTTCATACTTCAAATTTTTGTGTATAGAGAATACTGTTGAAGTCACCTAAAACTAGCTATGGAGTTTGAATGGAAGAGCTTAGAGTTTTCATATTTTTTCAAAGAATATTTCCCTAGAACTTATGGTTTATCACATAGATGAATGAAACTTTAAGGCAATCAGGGTCTTGATTGATATTATTCCCAAGAGGATGAACTAGTCAGATGTTAAAAATCGATGCACCTAAAATAAGCCAGGATTATTAGCAATAATACTCATTTCATTATAGTTTGATTGGTTATTGTTTAAAATATTCCAATTCTTACTAAGCATCCATTGGCAATTTTGAAGTTTATTTTCTTTGGTTTTAGTTTCCAAGAGACCTATTATATAAGGTTTTCTTAACTACATATAATAATATTTTTTTTCCTTTTAGGAAATTTTTTCTCATAATACTCAAAGACAACATTATGGAAATAAAGTGAGGGAATGGTTCCCTTTCTTCTTTAATGTCCTTCCTACTCTTCTTTTTATACTAACCACATTTTCATCACCTTTTCTAGATCTACTTAAAGGGCTATCCTTAACCATCCCCTCTTTTCATCTTACTTTTGATACACCATTCTGAGTTGCCTCCAAGGTCTATTTCGAGGGGTGTCCTTTGACAAGTTTTAGTCCCCTTATCAGTAAAATATAGATCATGTGTATTCAATACCCAATTAAAATTTGAAGTTATTCTAATAACTGTGATTCCTATTATTTGTAGATCTAGTTTCATACCTCCTGAGCCATAGTTAATTTATGGAGCTCTTAAATTACCCTACTGTGTTTCTAATGAATTATTTGATTTCCATCCCTCTTTTAGCAAAGATTGCTTTCTTTCCCCATGTTACATATAGGTATTGGTAGTCTTCAATTTCACTAATTCAGAGCTTTCTACATTTGAATATTTTTTACATGTAGGCTTCTAAGATTTTTCTTTGTTTGAGTAGATAGTTTCCATCAATAAGTTAGTATAATTTATGATTCCAACTGCATCTTCAATAAGTCTTTTTAGTTTCAATGTATCAGGTAAACTTTTAAAACCTCTACTTCCAGATATATTCTAGCATATCTTATTTTTTAAAACTTGTGGTATACTCATCCAAGAATACTGTCTTCATAATAGAGTTAGCAAGATAATTCAAACATACAATGATCCAGTACACTAATGGTACATTGTGAAAATTTATATAAATAGATATAATATTTCTGCTATTTTTTACAAGATTCATTCATGGCCTCTATATTTGTAACAAGACAGGTTTGCCTAATACTTGCTAGGGATCTATTTCAATGACTTTTTCCATAATTGATTCACTTGTAAATTTGAAGATGAAATCCTTCTTATTAATCAGAGTTTTCTTATGCCCTAACTTACCCTATCTAACTTTCACCTAAGCTTGCACTTAAGGAAAAGGGATTCTTTTATCTATGAAATATCCAATTAGAATAATGTACCATCTTATAGAACCATCTCTGAGGACCTCCATAGATTGTGAGATTATAATAGAATCACTCTTTGGCTAAGAAGGAAAAAAAATTAGTTTTTCTTATGGTGAACGATCTCCCACCACTTAACGCTATACGTTTCTCAAATGTCCTTGATAAGTTCCCTCTACTTACAATTTCTTAAATGACAGAGAATGTGCAAGGGGAGGGGATAAGTGTATCAGCCATTATAGGTTAAATTGCTAGATTTCTAAGCTATAGCTTGGTGAATTATTGCACTTACTAGGGCTAGTAAAGGAAGTTGAGGCCTTAGTAGGTTCTAAAGGACGAGACACTATATTGGTTAAAGAGGATTGAGTCATCATAGTAGGTAAAAGGGGGTCTTTTAGTAAGCTTGGTTTCTTAACTAATTTCATTTTTTTTAAAAAAGGAACTAGGCCAAAACCATAGTTAGAAAAATATTACACTAAAAATTTTCTAAAAGTGGTTAGGTTCAATAAAGAAAAATGAAAGTTAAAGATATAAAATGTTTTGATTGGAGACAATTACGAGGCATTTATCATTCGTTTTTTAAAAAATTGAAATGAATAACATTGCTAGGAAAACGCCAAACATTTATACAAAGCGTACAAACCTAAAAAATAGTGAAATAGATGTCTAAGATTATTTAAAGCTATACAAGACAACTAACTAATGAAGTTGCAAACTAAAACTACAAAACTATCAGAACAAGTAATAATCACTAACTAGAATTGACCCACATATAATCTAGACATAAAAAGGCTCCCCTATAAGCTAGAATAAAACTTTGTACTAGAGTTCCTCCTTAGAGATTCAAGTGTGATTTAGTCTCTACAAAGAGAACCACATCAACAGATCTTATCAAATCCATCTAGCTTATCCAAATAATATTACTTTGAATGACAAAGTTGACAACTAAGTATTTTTTCCTAAACATACTTTGATTTCTTTAGCATCATAAGTTGTACATTGGGCAACTAAGAGCTAGCTGAAGATGTGTAACATCATCCTTACTGAGTTGTCTCAGGTTTGAGGCCCAAAGAATGATGCGCCCATAATCTATTAAGAGTGTCATTCTAGATCAAGTTAGAAGAAGGGCAATCAAAAAATAAGTGATTAAAAAACTCAATGAAGGCTAAGCATAGCCTATAGTTAAGATTTAACATTGGAACAGATGCTCCCTTAATGTAATCAAGTGTTGCAAGTCTTTCCTTAATAGTAAGCCATAATAAAAAAGATAACTTAAGAGCAAAGTATTTTTTCTATACAAATTCAGACCCACAAACCTTAGGTGTTGAGTATTAGAACAAATCCATATATAGGACTTATTAGTGAACAATCCTAAGGGGTGCCTTAACCAAATGACTGTGCTACCTTAACCAAATGTCTGTGCCCTCTTCAAGGGTTAGGTAAGTAAGCTAGGAAGTTACTTTGTAGTACTCTAGAACATATATTATAGTAAAAGTAGTTACCACCATTGATTAAAGAACTTACTCTGGCATTTACTGGATAAAATTGTCTTAGGTTGGAGATATTAGGGAGCAAATTTGAGGGCCAAGTGTACCCCAAATATCATTATATGGCCATTTATTATTGTTATTACCAATTTGGACTTGGAAAAAGGGCAAAAAAGTGTTTCTAATTTTCATTATCTGTAGCATGCTCCATAAAGAAATGTGCCTAGGCTTACAAACCCATAAGTTGTTTTTTCTTAAATAGTGACAATGGACCCATTTGATCCACAAGAAGTTCTTGTCAGAAATAATTATCCATAATCTCTTGGCCAATGGAGTCTTATTAAGTGCATGAATAAAGTGAACTCCCAAACCACCTTCATCCTTATATGAGCAAATACTTTTCTAAATTACTTTAGCATGACCAGGCATCTATCTTGTTAATACGTAACTATCTAAAGTACAAATTAAAGGTTTCCTAGTTCAACAATCTCAAACGTATGATATAAACTATTATATAAATGTTAATCCAGTCCTTCATTAATCATTTAATACATGAAAACATAATTATAATTTTGTTTATGAATAAGTTAGCACTAGTAGTATATCCATTTTTTTCCAATTGCAAGTAAAGATTAAATTGGTGATATTTTCACCTAATTGGAGCTGGTTTATCAAATTGAGTTTCTTCACAATACACATAAACTCCTTGTTTTGGAATTATTATGAATTGTCATTATATCAAATTAATAATTTTCATATTTAGCATACTTTATTAAATTACTCTTTTTACTCAATACAAGATACCTAATTATGATACAGAATAATTATTTTTAATCTTCCCTATTTATGTAATTTTCTGTTAATTTGATATATTATGTTTTACTTCTCATACTTTTTTCAGTTTCTCAATATTTCTTTTCACTATTTCCTTAAAGGAATACATCTATAATTTTCAGCCATTTAGTTTTGTCATCATATTTTTAATAGTAAAAGGAATTCTATTAAAGTTTCGGTACATAATAGGATCAAAGTAAAAAAATCCAGCAAAATGGAAGATTGGAAATTTTTATTTTTTTAATTGAACTTATCCAAGTGGAGAATTGAGATATCTTATTAAACTAAAAGAACCAAAATAAGATATCAATATAAGTGGGAAGTACAAAATAGCTTGCCCTACTATAGGATGGGACCCTGGATAAGTGAAAATGAGTAGGTGACCATCTATTAAGTTCTTGAGAAATCCAAATTAACAGTGGTAGAGAAGGAATGACAGAAACTCTTGACAGAAATTACAAATGTTTGGATGACTTTATAAAAGAAAACCTTTTACGGGTTATATCGCGTGAGCAGAGGTTGTAAACAGTTGATAACACATGTAAGAGCATCAGAAGGACAAGAATATGGTTCCAATCAAAACGGCAGCAGGTAGCATCGAGAAATAGAGAACCTTTTCAGGATGACTAAAGAGGAAGTCACGTCCATATATGTCAACAAAATATTAATCAACTTTGTCTTCATCTTCCCAAGAGAAAAGTTAAGGTTTGTTTTTGTCTTTTTGTTTTTTGGTTCCCTGGGACTGATGTGAGAAGAGAGGAAAGATGCCCTAGATATTTTTGGTTCTCACGGAGCCATGAGTGCGCTCTTGGTCTTGACATGATGCTGGCTGGTGGGGCTTTAGAGGCCTAAAACAAAGACTCGTCGGTAGATACTTACTAGAAAACATTTGTTGGGCGGTTAAAAGAACAATCCCATGTAACTAACCTGGCACATGGTCGGTGATTGGCCAAAACCACAACTTTTCTGGATGGGTCCATATCAATATTTATATATGTATGTTGTTTGATAACCCTTTACGATTTGCTGCATTAAATTATATAAAAGTTAAATTAAGAATGTGTGTAATGCTACATACCAACTTGCAGATTAGTGAAAGGGATATCCAGTATACGATGTACTGTTTACTTAATAGCTAGCTCTCTGCAACACATGAGCGTCACAAAAAAAATTATTGGAACGAAAAGGCTTTATAACTGATAGAAAGAGCCAAAATAAAGGGACGACAACCGCCAAATAGGTCCAGGCCACGGGAACTCTGTGGTTGTGAGATGGATTAATGCACTCCAACTACCACGTATATGCATTACGAATGGGCCCTTTATTTATCGTCCCTTCTAAGTAGACGGCCCCTCCAATCCATCATTCGAATCGATGCCTCCATCTCCATGCATGCTTGTCATCTATATGCATGCGGCACAGGAACAGGAGGAGATCCAGTACCCAATGCTACTGAGTGCTGAGCTGACTATATATCTCCAATATAAGACAAGAGATGAGAAGGGAAGGGCATTCATTTTCAAGATTTAAACCTTAACAAGGAGTTGACCTGCAAATTCCATTATTAGAAAGAGAGCGCTCACGGGTGGTCGCTTGCAGACCACCACATCCTCATCCTCCATTTTCATGAGTTGCATTCTTATGTTATGTTACATGCATGATAAGTATGAGCTAATGGAGTATTGATTGGTATCAAGCATAAATTAACTAAATGTGCCTGTACTAGAAATCAAGTTTACATACAAGAAAATCGCACGTCATACTTTATTTTCGTAAACGATAACAAACGACTGCCACTGTCCCTCCTCGAACCCAAATTCTTTTCATTATGGCCAAACATGACTCTCATCTTTAATTATGTATCGCTCCTTTTGAGCTTTTCTCATCTAACTTACAGATTTTATTAATCGTCAAATTAGTATATTTTAGGCTCAAATCGGCTTTTATAATTTGAAAATTTTGAATTTATGATATGGTGTTGAAAACTAAAGTACTTATCTTGAAACAATTTGAGATAACCCCTTGTCAATTTGCATGCAACTTTGTGTATAAACAAACAGGATACAGGATGGATTGGAGGAACGTGCACCACATCTTTCTCTACCATTAATTCTGTAAACTTCTTATCCTCAGCTTATTCTTAATTTCGTACTATACATACGATCAAGTGGTCTTTGACCAAATAAATGTGACCTGATATCTAGGGCAGTAGATGTGCATATTCTTGTAAGCACCAATATGAATATTTATCAACGGATGAGGCTTCCATATATCCATTCACATCAATGCTTTTGAAGAGTGCATGATTACCCAAAGCCTAGTAATATCTAGGTTCTCATCAGATATTAAGCCTGGCTATAACTCGAGATAGGGTGGTGTTATTGCAGCAATAATGATATAAAGCAATATATTTGGAATTGGACATATAAATATGGAAATAAGAATATATATATATGTGTGTGTGTGTGTGGAAGGTATTGTTACGTTCTTGTTATCCATAAGCAGAAACGTATTGGATCTATGTCTCTCTATCGAAACTTTCTTATAAAGCTAATACGTATGAAGTGCAGCCAAGCAACTTTCATTTTGATGAACTATGATATGTGTTTGGCCCATCATTGATCTTTTAGTTAACGGCATCGTACCTGGAAGTAATTGAAGTGATTTATGTATGAATTTTGTTATGCATATAATTTCAGCTGACAGAAAAGGCACGACAAAAGGTTCCAGTAGAGAACGTTGACCCGGAAGCCATTAACAGAAATATATTATACTAATCCTTTACCCTAGTGGGATGTTGTTGAATTAATGTTTCATAGTACGTGCAAGAAGAAAAGATAAGGAAGTGGTAAACCTGTGCGAAGCAGACAAAGGTTGCTACATTACACATGTTTAAATTCAGTCAGAGGAATAAGCAAAATTATCAAAAAGTTCCTTTGTTTTCTAAACGTCCACTAAAACAATATTGAATTGAAAAGAAACCTAGGGAGTTGAAAAGAAAAGAACAAATTCTTTCAGAACGGATCATATAGTATGGGAACATTTAAGTATATGTTCAAAACATGTGAAATTGAAGTTTTTTTTTTTGTAATTTATAGGCATCTTTCGCTTGCTTACCGTATAACGAACTTCACGAAAATTTAAGTTGATATAATGGAGTATTATAGTTTTGCAACTCAGTGAATCCATATAGTTTCTAATGATTGGTATATAAGAATTTTTAATTTTAGAAAGACATATGTTGAATACAATATTTCTTAACAAAAATTATTGATATAACTCTTAATTTCCAGTTTGTTTAATGCATTTCAAATTAAAATCGTAATTTTATAACAAAAATAATACCAAGAATTAATAAAAATTGAGTTGTTTAATATTATAATTCTATTTTGATATAACTAGACACGTATAGCCTATTATGTTAAGATGTTCCTTAATTGCAACTAGTGCCTAGCTAGCCATCTTATGACCATGATGGCCTTTTCTTTCATTCTCGTGTCGTCATATGATTGTCTTGAAAATCGAACTAAGCAACAAATGATTAAGTAAATGATGATGAACTCTTTCTTCCAACGCGTCTCCGTCTATCATGGAGATAATCTTTGGGGGAATATAAATTGTAGAACATTCAGTCTAGAAGAGAGTAAATTGGGGTTTCCCAAGGTCTACTGTGAAGTGAAAATCCAAAAGGACAGAAAGAAAATTGAAAATGCGAGGTCAACTGATTTGGATGCACTCTAAACACGGGAAGAGAAGAGAGGGATGCAACTTTCAAGTGCTGACAAATCCTTTTTTTTTTTTTTTGGGTTTTGGAATTGGCATATATACCTATTGAATTCACAACAAAAGATGAAAAATGTGAACTCAGTATGAGAGGCAGCATGGTGGGTCCAGGACGGGGAAAGTGACGGTCATATGACTCTATTAATCCGGTTAACTAGATTTGGTTCAGGAATCTATAATTTTATTATTATGTACCTAGTCAATATATGATGTTGATTATTTCATAGAAGTAGGTGATAATAATAAGCCTAAATTTCATCATTCTTGTTAAAATACACTACCTAACTGTAATTTCAATACCAATTAGATCGCTGAACTGGTAACCAAATCTTATTCTCCATGGATTCTAGTTGGAATTAGAGGACCCAACCACCATACAAGTCACTGACGTTAGGGTTTCAGCTTCCAGTATGATCTCCTTCTATGTATATTATTCAAAATTTCTCTTCTCCCTTTATGATTTTTTTCATTAAGAATTAATGATGACAGGAGGGGTGTCATTTTCATTGAAAATTCTCTTCTCTCTCTCTCTCTAGCTTTTATATTTATCTCATCCAAGAATTGTCGTTATGTATCTGGAAGTAAGCAGCCTCTTATGTCAACAATGCAATGCAAAGACTAATCCATCAAAAAGATGCTTCGGGAATTTGATTTTCGTTCCACCAGTTTAAGATGAGACCCCAAAAGAGAAAAGGCAAAACCAAGAAACTGTCATTTCCGTAAATAGACATTTAGCCCCTCTCTTACAAGGAACTTATTAACGCTTTATTAATTACTTTATTACATTTTACAGAACCTAGCTAATTTAAACCTCCCTCTTTCTCTCTCTCTCTCTCCCCCTCCCTCCCTCTTTAATACATTGGATTCCTAAGGACTCGTCTTAATGTGATTTGCTTTATGTTTACAGCAAAAAAGATTGGCTTTTGATCGGAGACTTTCCCTGAGTTTCATTTAAACCCTTTAATCGATTGTGAGCGAGCAATGTATTCTCTTTTAAGGGAATGAAAATGAATTATGATTATCGAAACATTATAAAGAAAAAGCAGTAATTTGTAGAACATATGTCCGGACCAAAAACATTCAGTCCCTAAACAATTCCTTAAAGTCTGTGCAATTATCAATTTCTCTGTTATTGTAGCAATTTGGCCTCAGTTGTCATTTTTTTTTCTAACAGTAATATTAAAATTGAATGTAAGGTAACTCTTACAAATGAAATGTTGCGTTTAGGAACTTTTCATTAAAGGGGATGATTGTGGGGTGAGTCCCGTAATTGTTATCGATGCAACTTTTTAACTGTTAAATGTAACTCTTCGGTCATTAATACAAATCATCCCCATTGATTTAATTGTGAATTCGGTCTTTTGATGGATTCATTTTCATATTATCAACAGCTTATTTTGGCTTGTATTAAGAAATTAAGTTATTGTTATCAACTCCAAAGCTTTATTATCCCTAATTAAACTCTATGCAATTTTAGTTCATTTCTTTGTAATTTTAGCAATTTGACTTTGATTGTGAAAGAAATTAAATTAAGATGTAATAATACACATTTAATTTTGCAGATTACATTGTTTAATTTTATTACATGATAAAAGGATAGATTACGGATAATACATATTATAGTTACTTCTTTAATGACAAGTGATGCATGTCTTAATTAGATTTAACACGTTTTCACTTTAAAATTATTCAATCACTATAACTTAAATTCCTGGAACCTACATAATTATAATGATTGCAAATTCACAAAAATTACATATTCAATGGTAATTATATATTATGATATAACGACTGCGACACTAGTTAAAAAATTAAAAAACAATTATTTTGATGAGCTCTATAATTATTGTTTAAATTATATTTGTACATTTTAAATTATTTGTTGGTGGCTTTCATAATTATCATGACTAATATTGTATAAATTATTTAATTCTAATCGCTTCAAATTATTTATTCATCTGTAAAGATAATTTAAATAATTCTGACTACAATAATCATAAAAATGATAATCATGGAATTTATCATGATTAGGATTTTGTTTGTAAAACTAGAGTAGGTTTAAATACTCACCTGAGCTTGAAAAGGACAAAGTTACCTTTATGTTATTTGGTTCACAATACTTGATGAAATAGAAATATAAATAACCCCATACAATTATACAAGAACGACATATAATAAGTGGGATCACAAAACAAACAAGATTTTCAGAACAAAAATCAGAACACAGAAAGATTAAATGATCAATGCCATGCATGCAGTTGCCATCAACAGTAGGGGGGAGGTGTCACGGGTATCCCCTGATTGTCTATTGACTCTCTCAATACGTCCAGACTCAACCCATCCCCCACCAGTGCACATTTTGCTTCCCTTAGTCCCCATATCTTTTACCTCCCTCCCAATCGCCTTCCTACAACTAAGACTCCTTTACTTCTTTATTAATTAACATATACATGTCAATTGATCAGGCATATTATTTAGCCCAACCAATCTTAAACCAAAAGGAAATCATGTGTGCAATAACCAAATCTAATATGATATTTAAGAGTGATACATGCTAGTGATGTTGTCATTCGATATTTCAACATTTCACACGCACCTGGACACTTAAAAATCTGCAATACTACTCCATATGTCATTGCTTTTTCTTTTTCTTTTTTTACATAATACTAATAGTAACATCATTCCCATTTCTTATTTCTGTATTTAGTATGCCCTTCCTAAAATCCTACTTCTTACTTTTTCCTAACAATCAAATTTAACTTGATTCTTGCCAACCATAGTAGTATTGTTTCCACTGAGTAAATATATTAATTTTACGTCACAATTAAATAAATGCTTTTATATAATATTTGTATTTAGGTATATTTTCAAATAAAAATATTCTAATGCCCTAGAGGTTAGACTTCTATTTGTACTTTACCTAAAGATATAAGACCAAAAGCTCCACAAGATTCTACATTCCAGTATCATAGTATATGAACAAGAACCACTATCATCAAGCCTCAACCGGGAAAATTGCTACTATGATATCAATCCCATGGTTATTCAATTGTATATAACTTCACATGTATTCTATCTTTTTAATATCTCAAATTCATATATATATACTTAAATGCAAATTGTCTAAATTGCTCTCCACAAACTCAATTCCAGTTGTAACAATGTTTTGTTATTTTCTTTCTTTGGTGTTATTGCAACGCGTATTCAAACTTAATGACATCATCTAGTTTTCATTATGTCCGCATTAGTTTGTTTTTCCTGTTTACAACCTACCAAAACTCTAGAAAAAGAGAAATTGACTAGGATTGCATATATCAAACTATATTGGAAGGACTTTCAATCACGATAACAGATAAATAAATTTCCCCAATCTATGTTTTCATGATTCCGCTTACAATAAAATAAAGTTACAAAACTGTAGTTATAGTCCGTTCTTTAATACTGTTAGGTGTCCATACCAATAATTACTCACATATTTGTCTTACTTATTCTGTTCATAACGACTAGTACATCAGTGGCCACTTAATTATAATCATTTTATATGTTTAACAAAAATACTAAGACCGACTATTCTGCAAAAATTAAAATTTATACGAATAATTATGAGTTTCCAGTATAAAATGATTTTGATTTAGGTTATTTAAATGTCACAAAAGCCTTTTTGACTCTTGAGATGTATGAAACTTAACATTTAAGCTCTTAACTAATCCCTTTACTTAAATAGCCCAGTATAAATGATGCTAGTTAGGCCCTTCCTATCTTTCGCTGACACATAATTATCATACGATTAGAGTTATTTGAGGACACTGATAGTCTATTTCAAAATTCTTGTGCGATTGTCTATCTATGACATAAATCTTCTTCCTAACCTTTACAGTATAAAAGATACACAGTAAATCAGTAAAAATTCTGAAATTATAATGTAACGTTGTTTAAGTTGGTAGAATTGTTGTTGATAGATTATGGCCCCAGCTAATTTGGTATGGTAGCCAAGATTGTCTCGGATGCAAATGGTTTATGACATTGATCAAAAAGGTGCAAAATGGTTTTTGCTATGAAAATTTTCCGATAATTTTAGCGCGTCAAATATAAATCGTTGCGAATTATCATTAGTGACAATTTTGTAATATTTAACAACGATAAAATTTTATTATAGTGACTGTTTTGAACCATTAACAAATTACATATTTTTATATAATTTTTAGATAAGGGTTTCATTTTGTTATATTTATTTGATAGTTAACATTTATGTATTTTCTATTTTTCTGTTTTTCTGGACTTCATTTTTTGTTGCAATTCGATCGGATTTGAATAATTTGAAATAAGATTTTAAAATTTCAAAAAAGAATGTAGAAGAATATTGAAATTAGGTTAAGACCAATATTATCCAATCCGTTAATTTGACTAATACCACTTGCATGCATTTTATTTGTTATAAAAAAATGGAGTAGTAATCTGCCATGTATAGCAGCAAACATGGCGCTTTTAGTGTACGACTCTTTTAGGTAACCACTATAGTTTAATAGGGAGAGAGGAAAGGGGGAAATGGAGCTAAATCAATTTGCATGATTTAGCTCACTTAATAGAAAAATAAACAACAATAATCACGACATAAAAAAAAAAGTAATACTACGGTAGAAAATAAAAAGAAAAATGAAAGGTCCAAAAGAGGCACACCGCTAGAGGCTGTAGCGACCCTGTCTTCTCCCTTGAGATGTCATTATCTAAACACCTCAATGCATTGCATTGCATTGCATACCCCTCCTGTACATGTAGGGCCTGAAAGCTATGTAGATCTTTCCATTAAGTCACTCGGTCTCTCTCTATTTGCTTTTCTCTGCTTCCTCTTCGTCTTCTCCTCCTCCTCCTCCTTCCTCTTCTTTTAATTAATTAGAGAGAGAAATTAGCTTCTTGTGAGTATTAGTATGTAGCTTTGACATTTTAACCATATCTTTCTCCTGTCTATTTATGCAATAGTGATACCACCACTTGCACTTCTCATTTCAAGTATAAAAGTGAAAGGCCGAAAGCAAACTTGTGTTGTTTATTTATGACCTTTTCCTGATCATATATATATATATGTATAGAGAGAAATAGTGTTCCATAGTTTATGGCAATTTCAGGAACCATGAGCCTCAACAACAACACCGATAACAACAATAGCAGCAACAGCAACGACGACAACAAAGATGAACACGAGCATGACATGGTCATGCCAGGGTTTCGATTCCATCCTACAGAGGAAGAATTGGTAGAGTTCTACCTTCGCCGTAAGGTTGAAGGCAAACGTTTCAATGTTGAACTCATCACTTTTTTGGATCTTTATCGCTATGACCCGTGGGAACTTCCTGGTAAGCTTTTTATCCGATATATAATTCTTTCCTTCTTGTCTATTGTGGTCTTTTCTTCAATTCCCAAGATTTCAAACTGTTACTTCACTCGGAATTCCTAGACAAGCCATCTCAAACCATTTTCTTCTTTTAGTTTTTGCCCTCCAACTTTTCTCTGACTATTTATTTATAGTCATCACCACCAGGCAGCCGCTGGAGGTAATTCAGAAGAAACACGACTAATTCACTTCTCCATTTTCAAGGCCAATGTCAAGCAAGTCCCTAATTTATCACTCTTACTTGCCAAAATTTCCTTGTAGGCAACAATTAATTTTGGGAGATCTCTGTATTGCTTAAGCTGTTCGTGAATTCTTCAAGTTAACCAACAAATTCTTGCACCTTATGGATTCCTTTATCATACTGGCTATTGATTCAACACCTGCCAGTTGGTATATAGCTTCAAGTCTTCAACCTTCCTTTTCCTCTCTTCAAGATCGATCCTCCTATTAACGAGGTTTCATATTTCTGATTCTTTTGCAGTTTCCTCTCACGTTGACTATCTCCATTTTTGTTTCTCTCTAAACTACTACCCCTCCTTCTTTATCTGACAATATCTTGACTCTTTATCAGTCGCTGTTGTACTTTTACTTAACGTTGGATCATTTGAAGCTATCAAAATCTTCAGCTTCACCCGCTAATTAGTTCTTAAAAGCTTTGTAGTGTTTTAAAAGGATTGGTTGTAAGTAACCTATTCTCCAATGGTCTGAATCACATATTTCTTTTCGTTTATTTCTTCTCTTCTAATTGTTTCTTGGCTACAAGCATCCACCCATAATTGTGGAGTCATGCGTGCCATATCAAACATGCAACTCTACTGCGTATATGCCTCGCCATTACCCAACTCCCATTGGTTGATTTCTTATTGTTTTACAATTTGCTATGTTGCGTATCATCATCAGCTTTGGCAGCAATTGGAGAGAAGGAATGGTTCTTCTATGTTCCTCGAGACAGAAAATATAGAAACGGGGATCGCCCTAATCGAGTTACTACTTCTGGCTACTGGAAAGCAACAGGAGCTGATCGGATGATCCGAACTGAGAACTCTAGGTCAATTGGATTGAAGAAAACCCTAGTTTTCTACTCAGGAAAGGCTCCAAAGGGTATCCGAACCAGTTGGATCATGAATGAGTATCGGTTGCCCCAGCATGAAACTGAACGATATCAAAAGGTACATGGTTCATTTCTCTTCAAATATTGTATCTTCTTTTCTAAAAGATGATGCTTGGCTAACTGTTTAGCTTCTTCCATATCCACTATCCAGTGTACAATGTATAGATATATGAACATTGGTAGGTTATAATTTTGGACATAATTAAGTACTGTACCTCGTTTACTGTCGCTTCTGATATGTAACTTTTCTTCGTTCTTGAAAAAGTTCAACATAGCTTCCACTAAAAAGAAGTCGCCTTTCCCTTTTGCATAATCTCTGGGAAGAACACAAAAAGATAACAACTTTGCAGTCACAGTTAATGATTCGATTTCTGATTCATTTAATCTTCTTCTAGGTAGAGAATCATAGTAAAGCATGCAATGACTATTAAATTGGGATTCTTCATATTGAATATACTGTATTAGACATAGAAATCGTTCCATCTTTTCTATTTTCATAACGAGTGTTAATTTCCAATGTCAGAAGTCGCTAGCCTCATCTCTCTACTTTGAAAAGAAATTTTAAATTGGAATTTATTTGCAGGTGGAGATATCGCTTTGTCGAGTCTACAAGAGAGCTGGGGTAGAAGATCACCCATCACTCCCTCGTTCACTTCCATCAACAAGGGCATCTTCCTCATCGAGAGGACCACAAAATGAAAAAAAACAATCTCATCTTGTCACTGAAAGATTTAGTTCTTTTGGAGGACAATCGCAACAGATTGAGAAGATGAGTACTGCTGAAACTGATGGAAGCAGTAGCTCAGAAGTGACAACAGCTTTAGGACTTTCAAAGCATAACGCTTACCATCCAATCATGCTTCCAAATTCAATTACTATTAATACCTCACTTGGACTGCCTTCAGCTCCCATGGATGAAGATGGAATGATGTTTCTTAGCCAGTCTAAACAATTAGCTTCTTCTTTAGTACTCCCCAACTGCGGTAACCTTCTTACTGGCTTACCCTCATCAACCTCAGCTTCGTCTTCAAATCCTTCGGATGATCTTCACAGACTAATAAACTACCAACAAGCTCCTAATGTTCCTCACCATCAACAGTATTATGTTCATCATCCTCAGCAAGTGCCTTCCCAATTCTCTGGCATGACCCCGTTCACGTCACAACAGTCACAGCCAATAGCACTAAACATGCTGCCCAGCTTGTTATCAACTGCATTTTCAGACAGACTGTGGGACTGGAATCAAGGGCCAGAAGCTAATAAGGACTTCAACAATCCATTCAAGTAATGATTGATCGATTGCTATTCCTATTTTATTTACTCAGATGCACTTACTAGCTAGGGATATGATCTAGTCTCCTCTAGTTATCTACTCTGATATGACTGATTAATATTAATATTTATTTGATACTGTATTAGCTGTAACCACGACTAGGCAAATTTGATGATTTGCTTTTAGTGTCTAAAGTCTGTACATATAGATAATTATAACGCTTGATGCCCGACTGCACAGGTTCTCGTGGATTGGTATCCCAGTTATATCACTCGAATGCTATTTATTTAACGCAGTAATTTAACCACTTCAAGTACAGTACAGAAGTCATTGATAATTGACTCACTATGCTTCTATTATAGGAGTTAGGTCCTTGGACATGATTTTCACTGAAAGCAGTAAAAAAGAGTTGAGGCTTTATGTATTGACAATGTACACATACATGGTAGCCCAACAGATCACGCCAGATTGTATATATCTCCCATTGCGGTAGTGGTGGTATCAACTAGTAATTAACTAATTATAAGAATAAAAATGATTTGGGAAATGAAGGTTGCAGACTCTACCCTGTGACTTGTGGATAGGAAGTCGTAATAGGAAGCCAATAGGATTCATCTGGGTATGCAATTGGTACTTTCTACTATAAAGGACTCAGATCTGCATGTTCACAATTGTGGGCGGGTATACATTAAACACTGGATTTTAGTTTTGAGACGTCATCACATTGTCAGACCTCGAACTTTGCTCTTACACATCTGACCTGACAGTCTTAGCTAGCCAGGTTTCCAATTTAATGCCTTCGCTTCTTCATTTGTTTTTTGCTACGACATACCTAAATTAGCAATGTCTGTATATATAGGAGGAACACTCGTGTTGGTATATATATCCTATAGCCATGGGATGTATCTTCTTTTTCCATGTTTAACAAACTACTGTCATGCACATGTCATGTTGATAAGTTAACTTAAATTAACATTTTTATTGATCTTGATATTGTATGTAAATATTGTTCGAGTAGCTAAAGATAGGATTACGGAGGGTTCTACTTGACTACTCTTCTTACCAAATATACATGTATTACCAAGCACATTACATGACTTTGATGTGTATTTCAAATCTTATTGTATGAAATCTTATACTTAAACTTCGTTCACTTAATGTTCTATGAAAATATAAATATATATAAACGACGCTATTCTAGTAATTTGAATGCAACCCCTTGCGGGGTCTTACCAATATGGAAGGTCATATAAGGGCCTTGCTATCCCCTGGGATGTCAATGATGAAGCAAATGGACTAGACCTCTCTCAAGAAGAGTTCCCATAATTACCTCCTATTGTTTAAGGTGTTAAGAATGTCGTAGTTTCTGTTCCGATGAATCAAAATGTTGGAATTGTCAAAAATGGAAAATTTTTAACTCACCAACCTACTGGAGCCTAGAAAAAACAGAATAGGCATTCAACAACATAAAGGAAAATTTAAACATTTCCAAGATGCCATTGTGGATGGTGTTCTCACACCACATATGGAGTTACTCAAAGTTGGAGCTTTTGCATGGTAAAGACCTGCATTTTCAGCTGTTCAAGCCTAGGTTGCAGCTAGGTAGAGTAAGAAGGGTTTAGAGAAGACAATGCTTATGGAATATGGTTCATTTTTATTTAAATTCAACCATGAAACCTATACGAATGAGATACTGGAGCTAGGTCCTTGGCATGTGGGAGGTCAACCTATATTGATCAAAAAATGGAAGCCATGTATTGAATGTGATAGAGGAAATATTGATAGCATTCCCATTTGGGTTAATTTTCATATCATCCCTTTGAAATTTTGGACTATTGAAGGACTTCGCTTCTTAGCTAGCTCCTTAAGAAAGTCAATATGAATGGATACATAAATTGCAAGCATAGAGAGGATCTGCTTTGCCAAAGTGTTTGTTGAAATTAAGAAAAATGTTGAACTACTTGATAACGTTCCTGTTATGAAGCTGGGAGAGGTAGGGAAATTAGTAAGAATGGATATACATGTCACTTACCCTTGGAAGCCTAATAATTTCAACAAAAAATGGGTAGACATAAAAAGAACATTCAAAATTGGAGGATAAGTTGAGCTTATGGTACATGATCCTCAAGATGATACTAATACCAATATGGAACAAAATGCATAAAAATGAAGTAATGAGATTGTGACTGATACGCAAGAGGTGATAATTGCACAGGTTACTACTCTACATAAAGATAATGATGACTCCAGAGCAAGTCGGGATAGGTTTACCAAACAAGAGGAGAACATTATGGAAAAGGAAAAGGAAAAGGAATTTACCACTAGCTCTAGAAGAAAATTTTCTAAAAGGAAAGGAAACATCAAATAAAAAGGGGATCAATCGCTTGATAGACATAGCAGTACTCATTTGGAATGTTAGAGGGTTAAATGACCCTCTTAAAAGGCAAACTTTGAGAGAGGCCATTCAGGAAAAGAAGTCTTGTTTTGTAAGACTTCTTGAAACTAAAATAAAGCAGCCTTATGTATAGAATTGCCACAGGATTTTTGGTACTGAATGAAAAATCATCTCCAATCATGCTTACCACTATAACCGAAGGATCATATGTGCTTACAATCCAAATAAAATCATAGTTCAATTAACTTATGAATCAAATCAAGTTTTACATTTGAAGTGCCACTTTATAGAATGCATACTAAGTTTGAAATGACTATGATTTATGCCTCAAACTTATTATTTCAAAGAGCCAAACCCTGGGAAGATATTAAAACCATATATGCCAGAATTATAAATCCTTGGTGATAACTGGGAATTTTAACTGCAACTTATCTCCACTGAAAACCGAAGGACGTAGAAATCTTTAAGTAGGAACTTGTAGGGAGCTCACAAAATTGCTACAAAAAGTTGGTCTAGTGGATATAAGTTAAACAGGTCAAATTTTCACCTAGACTAACAAAAAGCAAGGAGATTTATTAATCAGTAAAAAGTTAGATAGAGTGATGGTAAATCAATATTTCCCACATTCTTATGCCTATTTTGGTGAAAACATTTTCTCTGATCATTCTAAGATAAATACCCTAAGTTGTTTTCCCTCTAAAATATTAGGAACTCCTTTCAAATTTACAATGGATTAGCACAAAGTGAAAGGTTATAAAGCTTTCCAGCTTATAAAGAAACATAAACTTGATAAGGTTGAAATAAGGTGTTTGCTAAAGAATATACTAAAGGAGTATCAGAAGCTAAAAACAATCGGAGAATTATTCAAAAAAATTGATATAAATATCCTTACAACCATGCTATGAGAATATGAGAGAATTAGAGATGGAAGGAGTACCAGGAGGCTTTATCATTCCATAATTCCATTCTAAAATAAAAATCAAAGATCAATTGGTTAATGGATGGAGGTGCTAACACCAAATTCTTCCAGTCTTCTATCCTATCCAGAAGAAGTAGAAACAAGATAATCGAGCTTCAAGATATAAATAGGGTTTAACATATTGATAAGGAAAAGTTTTTGGAAATTGCTCTAAATTTCCTCACTAACCTGATAGGATCTGAAGACAATAATATCCTAAGGGAATTAAACTTTAGTAGATTGTTTGAAATATTTATTAATCAAGAGATGAAGGATTATATGGTGTCACCCATGTCACAATAGAAGATTAAAAAGTTCTATTTGGTTTGCATCCATCCAAAGCTCCAGGACCTGATGGATATTCTACTTGTTTCTTCCATAAGACTTAGGATATCACTGGCAAACTATTCATTAAAACTATACAGGAATTTTTTTTCTTATTCTAATATGTTGAAGGAAATGAATCAAACATTTATATGTCTTGTTCCCAAAAAGCAGAATCCCTCATCTATGGTGGATTATAGTCTTATATCTTGTTGTAATACTATTTATAAAATAATTGCAAATATTCTAGCAAGCAGATTAAAGTTGGCTTTGAAAGATGTCATTGATCCTGCTCAAGGTACTGGGAGATCAATAGGAGATAACATATTTCTCATCCAGGAATTAATGAAAGACTACACCTCAAGTAGAGCCCTCAAAAGCTGATCATTCAAAATTGATTTCTTGAAAGCTTTTGGCACCATCTAATGGAAGTTTATTGAATCTTGCTTACTAGTTCTAGGATTCCCAGATAAGTTTGTTAAATGGATAATGGAATGCAATATAACAACTTTTTTAGCATTTTTATTAGTGAAGCTCCTACCCCAATCTTTAGAAATACCACAAGAATAAGGCAAGAGGGGTCCTTTTCCCCTTGCTTATTCAAACTGGATATGGAAGCTTTATCCAAGATGCTCAATAAACTCATCTCTTATAATGACATGTTCTAATACCATCATAGATGTAGAGAGTTGAGAATCACACATTTGATATTTGTTGATGATCTTATGTTGTTATATGGTATTGACTTCCAATCCACTAAAATAATATTAGGTGTTCTAAAGTTATTCTCAGCTTATTCTAGATTGAAGGTCAATGGTAGCAAAAGTAATATGTTTATTTCTTCTTATGTGACGAATCAATTTGAATTAAGTATGAGATCTAGCTGTAGAATTTAATCTCTTGCTTAATTCAATCTCCACCACTAAAATATCTTGGCATTTCTATTACTATCATTAAGCCAAAATTTATAGACTACATTCTTATGATTGAATCATACAAATTAAGAATCAATGCTTGGCCAAACATGTTTTTATCCTTTACTGCTAGGCCCACTCTGATCAATCCTGTCTTAAATAGTTTACATGTGCGTTGGAGTGCTCATTTAATTCTTCCTAAGAAAGTCATCAAGGAGATTAAGAAAAGTTTCAAAGATTTCTTATGGTTTGCTTACATAGAAAGTTCAAAAAGGGCAAAGGTTGAATGGGAGGAGATATCTATCCCCAAGAAGATAAGGGGGTTGGGAATTTTCCATATCTCTCTTAGGCAAAAACTCTTTTTAAATAAAAGGATATGGAGATTATATATGAGACCCCATTTTCGAAGTCTAACTCTTGCTCTGATACCATAACTGTTGGGTCCCGTCTTCAGGAGCCCAACATTCCTTATCATAGGACATGTGCTTGTGCTTGTTACCATGCAAGTTTATTCCCATTTAACCCTCATTAGTCCTCCTCAGTTCATCCTCATTCTTAATACCGTAGTATCAGGCCCTATCTTCTAAATCTTTCTTATACTGAAGCAAATATTCTATGCTCAACTTTCATCTAGATATTGAGCATATTAGAGGCTCAGTTAAAAATTCTATTCCTTTAGATCATTTTATAGTTCTATGCCTCTAGATTATCTAGACATAAGGTTCATTTCATTTGGAGGTCAGATAACGAAGTTATGGCTGAAAGAATCAAATAGGGTTTTTATCTCAATCATATTGAACTTATATCGGGACAAAAGGCATAACTCTTTTGATAGATGTCGAATCAAAGAATTCTTTAGATTATCTGAAAGAGGGCTTCAATATCTTCAACTTTCATGAATACCTTAAAGACAAATTCAATCGTCTAAAGGGGTCAAAAATGGACCAGATGATAGGATTAGATGAAACCAATCAAAAGCAGATGAATTGAAAAATAGACGGAGCAAAGCAGACGAAGCAAAGCAGATGAAACAAAGCAGATGAATCAAAAAGCAGACGAAGTAAAAGACAGACTAAACAGAAAGCAGATGAAGCGTGAATTCCTTGAAACAATTGTAGCTCCAATTCTCTAGTTTAATTTGAAGCAAGAACTATCTCAAATGGAACTCTATGGAAGAAGTTTCGGTGACATAAGTAGAAAGTACACGAAACAAAAAGAAGACGAAATAGAAAGTAGACGAAGCAAAAACTAGACAAAACAAAAAGATAGACGAATTAGAAAGCAGACAAAGTGGAGTCAACTTAAGACAAAGCAAAGTCAACTTAAGAAGACGCAATGTTTAAGATCCTATGATGTCATCACAGATGATTCATCTTTACAGACGATACATTTTTATAGAAGATGCATCTTTATAGACGATGCATCCTAACAGACAAAATGACGTCATCACAGATGAGGTGATGTCATCACAGACGATTCATCTTGACAGACGATACATTTTTACAGAAGATGCATCTTTACAGTTGATGTATCCTTACAGATGAAAAGACGTCATCACAGACGAAGTGACGTCATCACAGACAATTCGTCTTTACAGATGATACATTTTTACAGAATATGCATCTTTACCCTCCTAAGCACCTCCCTTTCTAAGGACCATAACTCTCGATCCAAAGGTGCAAAAATTTCATACTATATATCCTTGGAAAGCTAAAGGAAAGACCTACAATTTTCTAGAAGACAACTTAATCTAATTCAGCCTAGATCAATCCGGATTTTTTCCCTTAATTCATAACACAAATTTTACCCTATGGAAGGCTTGAAATTTTGCATTTTGCAAGCTTAGAATATCCTGGGCTTAACCATTCTATTACCAGAGTGACTTCATTAAAACTCTCAAATCTCAACTTATTTGTCTCATCACATCTAACTACATTTTGATCAATCATAATTCCTGTCTTGCCTTCCCATGAATCCCACTTAGGCGTACGTGTGTATATGTATATATATAAATCCACAATTTATGCTCAAACCATTTGTTCAAGCTGAAAAATCATCTCAATATCATCCATACACAATTCAAATTTCCTTAGTAGCAAAAGAATAAGGTTTGTACAAGTCTTTGGTGACATTCTAAGCCACATTACAACATCATCTCAATGTCTCAAATTACAAAAGGTTTCTTGAACAAATAAAATTGTTGCTTTCCTAAAATCAACTCAAAAATACAAATTGAGCAAATTTGGAGAATTTCCCTTAGGCTTTTGATCACTTGATCTCTTAGCTATCACCTGAAGATGGGGTAAAAAGGGGGTGAGCTTGAAAGCTCGTGGGTAACAGTTTATAATAAAAGGATAAGCAAAAGTTTTGAAATCATTTTACTTGTCATAAAAAATTTTCATTGGGATTATAAAATACATGTTTCTTAAGCTTTTAGCCAAAATCCACAAGTTACAAAACCATGAATGCATCAAACTTGTTAACATACATGAGCACATAAGCACATCAGAATTGTTTGGGTAGGTCTAAAACATAACGTACTACACATTTCCCATAAGGATCCTATGTAGTTGTGAGCAAAACGTACTATCACATTCCCATAAAATAGTTTTACGTAGCCGTGAACTTATGGGAGTCCGTGAAGGAGCTCCATGCCACTAGCGGGCAGGAGGGAGAAGCCTTTAGTCAAAGTGCACTTGACATACTTAAGGGACCAAACCAAACTCACATAACACATAATTCATAACTTGTAAACTTGTTGCTCAAATTGGCACTTTTTCGAAAACTTGCTTTTCATATACTTGATATATGAATATCTTGAAAACCCTTCTTGAAAGCATGATTTCATAAACATGTATCTTTTCAGAAATCACTTGCAAAGTCTTTTTATAAATCATCACACAA
>JAOTAY010000005.1:20666391-20685573 GCA_025629805.1 Erythroxylum baracoense
GCATGAAATTTTTGGACATCGGAGTCGAAAGTTAGGATCTTTACAAGTGAAGATGTTTAGAAGTTTAGAGGTATCGTTTGTGATGATGTCATCTTCGTTTGGATGACGTCATCTTCCTCTATGTTACTGTTCATACTCTCCGCCTGTGTTACTATTCACAGATGAATGAACTTCTTCTATATCACTATTCATGAACTTCGTCTATGTTATTGTTCATGAAATTCATCTATGTTACTGTTAATGAACTTCTTCTATGTTACTGTTCATGAACTTCTTGTATGTTACTGTTCATGAACTGCTTCTATGTTACTATTCACGAACTCCTTCTATGATGACGTCATCTTCTTCTATGTTTCCTCTATGCTGACGTCATCTTCTTCTGTGTTTTGTTTCTTCTATGTTCGTCTATACCTATCTTCTGTCCAGTTATTAACCCCTTAGAAGATAGAATTGACCTTTGAGTTCTGTATGAAAGTTGTAGATCTTGGAATCCTCTTTCAAACCATATAAACAACATCTTGATCTGATTCATCTAGAGAAAGTTATGTCAATCGAAAAACATCGTCTGTGTTCCCAAATTTCTTCTTGGTCACTGTTCATTGTATATCTTCTGTCCTATTTTTGATCCTTTAGAAGATAAAATTGACCTTTGAGCTCTGCATGAAGTTTGTGTATCTTGATTCCATCTTTCAAATCATGTAAAGAACAATTGAATCTGATCAACGTAGAAAAAGTTATGCTAAGAGGAAAACTTTGTCTGTGATGACGTCAGCTTCCTCTGGGTGACGTCATCTCCTTCTATAAAGCATCTTCGTCAGTGACTCATCTTCTTCTGTGTTTTGCTTCTATACCTATATTTTTAAGGTCTTCATAAAAGTTGTAGCTATTGAAGTCCTCTTTCAAACCATCTAAAGAACACCTAAATCTGATACCTATAGAGAAAGTTATGATAATAGCCCCGAAGTAAGTTCAATATGGTTGAGGATAAAAACAGTTTGGATTCTTCTTGCCATAACCTCTTCTCTAGACACCCAAATGACTTGATTCTTGAACCGTTGGATTCTTAAGACACTTCTCTAAATCTATACAATAAAATCATAGTCATCAGAAATTAAATAAGAAATATTGAGTGAAAAACGTGGGGCGGGTATAGTGTGTGTACTCTTAAATAATATGAATTGGCGTTATTCCACTGAATATACTTCAGTATTTTGATGATTTCTAGATCGGTAGAGCTCCAAATGAGATGATGTCTAATTTTTGGTAAAGTAGAGACATGGAGCTACAAATGGTATGAAGAAATTGGAATCTAATTCAGTGTCTAAGATGTTCAAATTTCAGATGAAAGTTGTACATAGTATACTATTATGGACAAGAGCAGTCCAAAAATGTTTGAAGTATATCTTTCGAATCACTAAACCGAATTGAATGATTTTGGTGTCATTAGAAACTTGAGACAATAGAGAAGATTTTTCTAGAATAAAGTGTTATGTTAGAATGTTCAGGGGCATTTTTGGAAGACCACTTGAGGTTAAAAGAACCTAAGCTTATAAGAAAGGGCAAAGATGACTTTTTGCATTCATTAAGGGCAAAATTGGAAAATCAAAGATTTTGTCTTAAGCTAATAAGACAAAGAAGAGAGGAGTCGTGAGTGTTAAGGAAGAAAAGAAGGAGAAAATCATAAAAGAGCCTAGAAGGATAGAAAGAGACACCGAAACAAGGAGAAAGAAGAAGAGAGAAAAGTGTTTAGTTGAAAACTTGTAGGGGATCAAGAATATCAACGTCAAGAGCAAGGAAAAGAGCAAGCTTGACTCTTGGAAATTTGAGCAAGCGAAATAAGGTGGGTGGTTTCATGCTTATAATTAAGTAATGAGCCATAAATAAAATGATTTCAATTCCTTCATAAATGTTGCTTTTAGTACCTTTTGAATGATTTGCAAAATTTCTACATGTTTTGGCATATGAATTTTGTTGATGTGCATCGAAACATTTTATGTTATGTCTTGAAAATGTCATGGCATGCTGTACATTTGAAAAAGGGATAAGAAGCATGAGAATATGAAATCATGATTGATTTGAGCATGAATATTTGCTTTTATGTGGGCAAGAGAGAAATCAGTTTCGTTAGTCACGTGTACGTTGACCTATAGCCTTCTCCCGACTGCCCGCTTGTGTCCACGAGATCCTAAGAAATCAGACTCGTTTCATTTCAAGGTGTAAACTTCGGTTTCGTCGTTTCGTTCCACAGAACTCTAGAGCCATTTGATGTGCATTTGCATTTTGATATGTTTGATATGATGAATGCATACATGATTGAAATATTGTAAATTTTGACAAGTAAAATGATTTCAAAAGTTTTTGCTTATTCTTCGTTATAAGCTTGTTACCCACGAGCTATTAAGCTCACCACCTTCCTGTCCCCACCTTCAGGTGATGAGTAAGAGATGAAGTGAAAGAGAGTCAGGGCATCATTCCAAGCTTGCTTAGGTTGTAATTTGAGATAATTTTTGGAAGACACAAGGCTTTAGTCACTTTGAAGACTTTGTAGTTCATGTAACCTTTGTGTATTGAGATTTCGGATTTTGTTGTAAAGTGATTTTAAGCTAGATTTTGTACTAATGAGGATTTTAGATTCATTTTGAGGATTTTTAGATTAAGTATCTTATGTATCCTGGGATTATGAGATATGGATGTATTGTGGTTTGAAATGCCTTTATGGCTTTGTGAAAAACTCTTATATTTGATGGTAATGAATTATGATTTATGTATGGATAAATTTGAGTGGACAATTATGATTTATGTATGGATAGTTAGACTCCGAAAATGGGGTTTAACATTTTTGGTATCAAAGCAAGTAAGAGTTGGACTCTGATAACGGGGTCCAACAAGTTGGCTCTTGTATGTTAGGAGAATTTATTGAATAAGTCGTGTCTATGCTTCTATATTTCAAGTAGCTTACTTCACTCTCTTAAAGTAATTAGCTAACTTTAAAGGATCGGTTGCCCTAATCTCATATATTAGTTGCATCATCTTAAGAGTTGAGTGTATTCTTATCTAAATGTTTAATCAAATTTACATATTATATGGGATAAAATTATTAGTTATATAAGGGTGAGAAATACTGGAGGATGTTTAGAAGAATAACTTAACTATTAATTATAGGGAGAAGTTACCTCAATTTGAAGGCTTAGGTGTCTCACTCTCTTATATCATTAGGATCATCTTAAGAACTAGTTTTGTATTCTTTATTAAGTGTTCAGTAAAATTTTCCTATCATGGAAGATGAAATTGCTAATCACATATGTGGTGAGAAGTATAAGAGACCTAAAAGAATTATTTGACTAATATTTTAGGAGATAATAAGGTATGCCTATGATTTTATATTTTTGCTAAGTAGTGCCTATGATATTATATTTTTGGTAAGTAGCCTCCATTAATTAGAGGAGCTACTTTACCTTGAAAGAGTAGTTGCACAACTTGAAAAGTTAAGTGTTTGTTTTTTGTGAGTGGTGGAATTTTAAAACTGTATCAAAGACAATAATAATAACTTACCATTCAAATTTTAGTTTATATAGGACCTACTGAATTTAACTAAATATTTTCACAAGGATAACGTGACACCTAAAAAGTTACATTTATAAATAGTCCTTTTGATACTATGATAATAAATTGTTCTAGGTATCATGTTGTCAATTATAATTTAGAATCAACTTATAATTGACATGTTTATGAGTAGTAAGGGAAAAATTATAAACCAAAATCTCTTCAAGTTAAAACATTTTATATTAATGGTAGTTATAGCATAATTGACAATTATTATGTAGTATGATTGATTATAACAACTTTCACAGGTCATATAAGTCACTTTTATTGTATAAAACTATTTTTAAACGAAGCAAACGAATAGAAGGAATTCAATCCTTCATTAAAGAGAACATAAAAAAATTAGCGAAAAATTAATATCAATATGCTGAAGAATATAATGAAAGGTCACTCATAAGTTGAAGTAAATTGCAAAAGCTTGGATAGTAGAAAATTTGATAATGATAATTCATCAAAGATGTCTTCCCCAATCTTTCTAATATTAAAAGAGAGAGAGAAAGAGAGAGAGAGAGAGAGAGAGAGAGAAATTAATATTAGGATGGAGAAGGCTCGTTTAGTATAAGTTCAAATGGACTTAAGTCTAGACATAATATTTAATACATTCATATAATTTAGGACAATTCAACCTACGAGCTTTATCCACAATTTGAAATAGAGTTATTAATGATTTTAAAAATGTATCATCCAATTAGTAGTATAATTGATATATAATAATAATATTTCACACTCAGTTGTATTTTTAATTAAAAAATAAAATTAAGAACTATATCATTTTAAATAAATTTTATAATATTAATGTCAGTTTATTTAATAGTTTATTTTCATTTAATCTTCTTTAAAAATATTTCTTACTATCCAATAATTTGTATTTATTTGCCACAGGCCAATAAATAACTAGAGATTATCTCTTTGTTTATATTAAAAATCTTATCTATGAAATTAAAACTAGAACATCATTTTAAAGAGATTTCATTCAATTATAAAAGACATATAAATAATAGTTAACATATGCAATTTCAAGTAAAGTTAAAGATAAAATTTATCGTGTAATCTAACAATTTTGGATTATTGTCATAAAATTTTTATTATTTAAAATTAATATAAATTACTCTCATTTAGATATTTTAGAATTATATCTTCCATATTAATCCTACATCAAGATCATCAGAAAAAGTCTTTCAAAGATGTAGTAATGTTATCAACCTAAATCTTATGATATTTTTTAAAATTAAACATAAGTATTAATGAAATCCTTAAAATGGGAACAAATACAATACTTTTGCCAATACTCACTAATCCATAAATAAGTATAACAAGAATCCAAACATTTATACTAAGTTCCTGGTGAAGTACAATGTGTATTTATATTACTATTATAATCCATCCTTAAATGGCATTTAGAGTTCAATTAGCTCACTTCTGTTGCCGCTAAATGATAATGTTGCTCTTTTTACCACTATTCCTAAAAAAAATCAAGTTGTATATGGTTTTGAAGTACCTTAGTTACTTTGGAGGAATTAATAGTCAAAAATAACCTATAAAGAAGTTGTTATAGTGATACAAGCTTTATGTAAGTGATTTATCAATATTGCTTCCTAATATAGAAGATTAACTTAATAGCTACTTGGTCTTTAAATCTTTCTTTTCCCTAAAATAGTCTCGGGTATCTTTTTCTTTAGATGGATTGTGTTGTGATAAGGATATTTTTATATTGATATATCCCCTTTTGTTGATAGTCCTATCTTTTCTTAGCCAATTAATAATCTCAGTATGGTCAAACCTACTATCTTTAAGCTTACGTAGAAGTTATATTTTAGTCCATATTCTAGTTAATAAATCATATTAAAAGAATAAGTGAGGTGAGTTTTAAGTTTAGTTTTATAAAGACTACAAAAATGATGATTACTAATATGTCCTAAACTATCTATTGTGGTTATACTTGTGTTTAACCACTAGCTATTAAAGAAGAAAACTTTTAGAAAAACTTGCTTAAAATTGTATTATACTAATGCATTTTTTGATAATAAGTAGTAAAGAACTCCTTACAAGAGTGGTTAGCAAACTAACCTGAGGAGTGCTTCATCCATAGAAAGGAGTCTTCTAGTTCTAAGTTTCATCTATAATTAGGTACATTTCTATAATTAAGGAGAATTATGCAAGGTTATATAACCACTAATTATCATTGCTGATTGATTTGAAATTTGAGGTTTTTGGGAGCAAGTGCTTCATTCTAAACATTGATTTGGGCTAGCTTTTAGGTCCTAACTTACTCCAATTGTTAAAGAATTTGAGCACACATTTAGTCATTTGATCCTTCAAATTGTGTTAGGGGTGTTAAAAGAAGAAGCCAATGAACCCATCTCGACCTGAGGCTTTATTATGATTGATAGAAAATAGGGCCTTTTATATATCATCATAAGTGATAGGAAAAATGAGCATATCTAATTAGTCACTAGATATTAAGTTTTTGATGAATTCTTTTAGAACCTGCATAGATGAAATATATTTAATTGCTTCTCTAAATAATTTTTGGAAGTGATTACATATTTTTCCCAATAGTTCATCTTGTTTCTAGATAACTTCCAATCCTAGTTTTTGATGGAGCTGATCCTATTTGAATTCCTTCTTGAAATTATGGTGCTAAGAAAAAGTTTTATATCTAGGTCTGCCTCCTCTAACCACCATAATCTAGTCTTTTGCTTAAAAAGTGAATAAAAGTTTATGAGAGATTGCATATAGCACTTAAGGGTTGTTTTTCTTACTCCTTTAATAGAGCATTATTAGGATTAATAAAGAGTTTATCTTATATTCAGATAAGGATATCTTTTGGACCCGAATAGTTAAAGAGTTGCAAGTTCTATAGTGGTTAAAAATTTTAAGCTCATTTTCTTATAGATTTGAACATTCATATCAACTTGAAGGCTTCATCCTCCTAATGATTCCCTTCTACCCCTCTTCTTATAGAGTCCTCAAATCTTTCAACATTAGTTAGGTAATTAAAGAAATTAAAAGGGTTTTTCTTTATGAGGTTATTAACTAAATGGTTAAGAACAAGCATTTTTCTTATCATCCATTTCCCTATTTGATTATTAGACCATATGAAGAAGTGTCCCTCATAATTTAAGTATACAAGGCCAAGTTTGCTTACCCAATTCCTAAATTTTGAATTATGGCTTTTAGAGTTATGTCTCTATTTTTTTGCTTTTGAAGGAAACAAAGTTGAATTAAAGACTCTAATCAATAGCTAAGGGTCTTCAATAGCATTCCCCTCTTGAACTAGATTTTTATAAAGTGTAATCCTCTAGAAGTCTAGTATAAATGCATATATAAAAGTGATGTAAAATTCTCTAAGATCTAATATAAGTCTATCTCTAATAGAAATAAATTGAAATGAAGATGATAAAGGGGATAATAGGACCTTTGAGTGATCAAGAGCGACTATAATAAGCCCATTATAAGTATGATTATGATTGGGAAATACTAACTAGTCTTTCTTTAAGAACCAAAGCCTTTATTACGGTGCTCTTACTTTAATTTGTTTTCCAACATAACAATGATAAAATGATTCTTCTTATTCAAGAAATCATTAAGAACCTCCTATTTTTTTAGGACAATTCAAGCCCATAACATTCTAAGTAATAATAGACATTAAAGTTGGACTAGCTTAGCAACCAATGCCTTAGCGTCCTACCAACCTCCTCCTTAATGTTGAAATAAATTCATTTTCATTGGACCCTAAGGTTTCAATTAGTTCCCCCTTTTGATTTACAAACTTGAAGTACTTTATTTACTTTTTGGAGCTATCAACAACTTCAAGTCCTGAGGTAGGTAATAGTGGTACGTTTTAGTCATACTAAGCTTATGTAAGTCATTGGTATAGCTCCTTAGTTTTTCCTTACTCTTGAGCATCCTACTTTAGAGTTTAGTACATTTCCCATTCATATCCTGTAGGAATTAGGCTATGGTTTGCCTTAGGAGTAACTAAAGCTTCAATGTCTTCTATATCTTTACCTATTATCTGTAACAGCCAAATACCCCCTGGAAGGATATGCGGATGTTACCTAAGTCAAGATTTAAAACATATCAAAACAATATAAAGCATTGCCAGAATTTAAACACCCAATCATTATTTTTCCATACATATTCGACTTTAAACATAATTTAACCAGCACATCGAATTTATTTAAATACAAGCTTCAATTACAACACCATCCTGAATTAAGGTTATTACATTACAAAGCCTTAAATAAAATAGTACATATTTTAAGTTCAAATACACTCTGTATTACAATATTTACAATCTTTTAACAAAATATATCATGTCTCATATTATTACATACAACCCAAACATAAATTCCCAAAATAAAACACATTTTTTGTTGGCCATTGTAGTTATTATTGTCCTATTCTTCAAACCCTTCTATCTGAACCTACAGGGGCAAAACCATCGTGCTAAGCATAAAAGCTTAGTGGGGAATAACTAAATCATACATAAACTGGCAACTGTTTAATAGTAACCTAACATCCACATATACTGAATCAAATTATATCATAAGCAATCATTAAAGATTTATATTAGAGAACAATTCAAGCATAATGGATTTCATAACAAAATATAATCTATCACTAGAGAACATTTCTCATGCTAATGCCAATCATTTAAGTATCAAAATAGATTGTACAGATGTCAGAACTGATTATCAGAATAAGGTATAAACCCTTCAGATCATAATATGATTTGTATCAAAGTAGACTTTGTTTTGTATCAATTCAGAGTTTATCTAATATCAAATCAAAATTTTGTTTATATCAGAACTGAACATGTATCAGAATATAAAACAAGTTAGATTACTAATCCTTTATACAGAAGTGGGTAATAAGACTAATACAGGAAATACCATGATTAGTATCACAAAATAGGAGAGACTCATGTCTCAATATCATGAGACACCGAAGTGTCAATATCAGGAGAGACTTATGTCTCAAACACTGAAGTGTTATTTTCAAGAGACACCAAAGTGTCGACACCTTAAATGTGTCCAAGAGTAGTTGCAGATCCTTCTAGGCATACCTATTTACCTACAACTAGCACTTGACAGTTTTAAAACAATCCATTTCATATGTCACAATCATAAGCAAAAGATACTATATCTTTATTCCAGTTTCCTCAAATTGAACATATATATGTGCACATCCAATTAATCATACCTTATAAGCATAATCATTTGCATTAATGTACCATTAAAGGCATTATGTATTCACACATTCCATATCATGACACAAAGTTCCAATTTGTAAACAATCATATTCGATTCACATAACATATCTCTTTTCGAAACATATTGGTATTCATAAGAACACATTATTAATTAACCTGACATTCTTTAAGTACTTACCTCCATTCCTATATCATAACTCAATTATCTTTTTCTCATTAATCTAACATCATCTAGGTTCATTTTTAATCCCAATTAAGTTTAATTAAACCATTGTTAAAAGTCCTAACCTTATATATGTCAACAATTACACAATCAAGTTTAGCAATGTTTTCCATACTTTCTTAAAACAGTTTCGGGTCAAATGTTTATGGTCATTTTGACATAGAAACTAACGTTTTTAGACAATAAGTTATTCTAAATAAATGTTTCTCTATGTCTTAAGTTTCAAACAAAACAAAAATCATTCAGTTTGGTTCATTATTCCATGAGTTATACTAAAAATACTATAGACTATGCACAATAGTGTGAAGGGCTAGTGCATGATCATGCTTATGCACGATCATGCACTCCTATGATTGAAGGATTAGTGCGTGATTGTGCTTGTGCACGATCATGCATTCCTATGCTTTAAAGGTTAGTGCACGATTGTGCACTCCCATGATTGAAGGGTTTGTGCACGATCATACACTTCTGATGTGCACTCAAACTTGTAAAACTCATATCTCTCAGTTCTGATATCTAAAAATTACAAACTTTATACCATTCGAAATCTAAGAGGATAAGATACAACTTTTATGAAGACAAATTTGTCTAATTTAGCTTACATAAATACAATTTAATCTTTGAAAAACAAGACATAATTTTCTATCAGAGATAATGCTACAACCTATGCCAGCACCAGTGCTCTTATTGTGAAAAGGCCATATCTCTTTCGTTCGAAGTCCAAAAATTTCATATGATATACCATTAAAAAGCTAAAAGGACGAAATACAAATTTTATGAAGACCACTTTGTCCAATTTTTTATAAATTAATACATTTTATTCGAGGAAGTTAGAACCACGAATTCTGTCCAGTGGAACCAAACCATCTAATGAATTTCCAGAACATCAAATTTCTAACCTCAATTCTTTCTTAATTCAGTACACATTTTATCCACTTAAAACATAAAAAAATACATATTCTAACATGAATCAAGTTTAGTAATCCCTTACCTTACTAAAATTCAAATTCAACTCCAAGAATCCAGTTAAACCAAACTTCCAAACAACCAGCACATAGCTAAGTTTAATGTGCAACTTTTAGCATTAACAAGTTAACAATACATAGAATCACAAGACCTACTTCTTAATGAAATAACTTACAAAGCTTCCAAGGGTTGATAATCCAAATTCAAGAAAAATTCCAGAAGTTGAAAGACGATGAGAGATTTTGGTGGAGAAGAGCAACAATAGAGAGAAAATCAAAAACATCAAATGGGCTGGAATGATTCAACTCTTGCTTTGCAAGGTGTCCTAACCTAGAAGGGACATGTGCCCTTCCATGGAGTGACCTACATGGCATAAGCCACTTGTCTTCTTATCGTATTGCCATATGCCAATGCATTAGCCAAGCCAAATGTCACAATTTTATTAGGCCATTTGTCACTCACCAATGCTGCCAAATGTCATTCAAAGTATAGGCTTAGTCATACTAATTTCCATGTACCAACTTATCTTGTCACTTGACAATTTTCCTAGTCCAAATGAACATTTAAATACCTCAATTCTATATTGATCATAATTAATTCCAAATTACTAGCTATAATCCATTCAAACCAAAAATTCAAGTCATATGAAATTCTCAATCATATCACAATTATAAAACCTATCATTCATGTACTTTCATGAACATATAACATTTCATCTAAAGTATGTTTTGGGGCCTTATATTATCTTTTCATAATCTCCCTTTTTAGGAGTTTTACTAGTTGGTCTTTGATAGTTGTGCATTAGTATGTGTTTTTCTAAGTATTTCGCATGTGTTTCTTGTAAAATAGTTTATCATTGTTGTATTTTAGGATTCATTTTGTATGTTTTTGTTTAGTTTGATCTTCATTATTGTTCTTTTATATTTGATGTCAATTTAGGGTAAGAATTGAATATTTTGATGTAGGAATGGAGGTTGGCAACTTGGAGATTGAGCTAGAGATTAAAAAAGGAGAAGAGAAGAGGAAACATTCTGGTGTAAGAACCCACGATCGTGGGAATCATGCCAATTTCCACAATTGTGGGATGTTTAATCCGAGAACATATGCGGGGTTCAATTAATTTTTAGGTTTTCTAGACTATATAAGATATAAAACTCCTATTGAAGAAAGAGGATGTGAACCCTCTGTGTAGAATAGCCTTCTTACGTGAAAAATCTAGATTTAGAGTCTTGAGGAAGGTGGAGATTTAAGGATCATTAATCACAATTGGGAGAAGAGCTTACCAATACTAAAATTTCCAGATTCGGTTAATTTCTAGATTCGGACAAAGAAGAGAACGAATTTTCTTTATTTAATTTTCTATCGTTTTTATCTCTTCTAGTCATTGTATGATGGATTATTTAATTGTTGGGGACCATGAGCGGCTAATTTGTTTTTTGGGATTACTTTTGAACTATCTTATTAAACTCCTATTTTATTGATTTGAATAAAAGAATGTCTTTGATGAATGTTGAATGCCTTTATATCTTTCAATAGATCGAGATATTGAGTATGGTAATTTATGTAGGATCGTTTAACAAGAGTTGGCATTCTATAGACCTACATTCATCACGTTAATTGATTAGTTGAAAGAAAGATCTTGACTAATGCAATTGATTACACATAGGATAACTTAATAACTAGTTAAATTGGTAGAGTGATTTGGTAGACTGAGAGATTGGTTAATTAACTTCATTTAATTCGATTAGGGACAATTAATTACACCGTGAAAGAGGGTAGTTAATACAATTGGACATCTTAGGTGAGACTCAATTCGATTAATAAAATAGGAGGGAGATAAGATAGGGAAAAAGTGATTTCTAGTTGTTAAAACCTTGAATTCCATTTTTCAGCATTTTAGTGTTATCAATTGTTCATTGTTAGTCATTTAATTTTAATTAAAATTTTCAGTTTATTTTCCTATAACAACTTCGTTTCTTAAACAAAGATTAATCTGAATTAAGTGATTCCTAAACACCAATCCTTGTAGGATCGATATATGATTTTTAACTATAAGACACGACCCGTATACTTGTGGTTTTTTAGCGTAAAACTAGTAGATTGTTTTGCAATCAACAAGTTTTTGACGTCATTGTCGGGAATTGTTTGTTTAGCATTTTGTTTAGTTTAGATTACTTTGATTTAAGAGTTTTTGATACTTTTCCTTGTGTATTTATAGGCACATGAACACAAGGAGCACGCGAAGATCGATAGAATTTAGTGAAGATGAGTTTCTTGATATTAAAAGACACAAAAGAGAGTTAAAAAAGAGCAAAACGTCAAAATCTTACACAAAGAGATATGGCTGAATAAGGATATCAAGGAGTAGTTAAGAGGACGTTGATGGACTTTATGAGGCTAGGGTTTAGTCTTTAAGGAGTTGCGAGGCCAGTGGTTCAAGCTAACAATTTCGAGATTAAGCTGACACTCCTCAAAATATTGCACAATAGTGTGTAATTCTATAGGCTATCCAATGAAGATCTGAATGCCCACATTGCTATTTTTTTGGAGATTTGCAACACTTTCCGGTTGAATGGAATGTCCGATGATGTAGTAAAATTGAGATTGTTTTCTTTCACTTTAAAAGATTGGGTGAAGGAATGGTACAATTCGCTTAGTTCGGGCAGATCACTACTTGGGAGCAACTAGCCCTAGTATTCCTCAGGAAATACTTTACATTGACCAAGAGAACGAGGATCATAAAGGAGATCACGAATTTTTAGTAGAATGATGGGGAATCTCTCTATGAAGCTTGAGAGAGATTTAAAGAATTACAGAGAAGTTGTCCCCACTACAACCTTCTGAGAGAATTCCTATTGCAGACGTTTTACAATGGTGTGAATCTGAGCACGAGAGGAACCATAGATGCAGCTGCTGGAGGTTCTTTAATGAGGAAGACTATTGAAGCAGCTCATGACTTTTGGAAGGAGTTGGCAAGCAATAGTTGCACATGGTCAAGTGAGAGGAGTAGACAGGGGTAGAAGGATTAAAAATGTATGATCCCTATAGACTTTATTACTACTTTGTAGGCATAGATTACAACCCTTACGAAGTGGTTGAACAACATGCAAGGAGCATCTTCATCTACAGCTAAGGCTATGCAAGTACAATGTGAGCTATGTGGGTAAAACAACCATGACTCAGTTAAGTGTTTTTTGTTTGGAGCTAGTGTACAGAACAGGTAAATTACCTGGGCCAACCATAGAAAGATAAAACCCTTACTCGAACACTTATAATATGGGGTGGAAAAACCACCAAAATTTTTCTTAGAGTACTAACAATAAAGGTGGCCAAGTGAGAACGCAAGGACCTCCAGGATTTCAACAAGTTCGACTTAGATCTATGGAAAGAAAAATGGACAAGTTTATGGAGATTTTTAGTTCCAAACTGGCAGCTCAAGAAGAGAACCAAAAGAGAATGTTTGCTAGCTAGGAGGAGAGTCAGAAGAGGATGGAGGTAAAGTTTGGTCAGATTGTGAAGAACCATGCCTCATCGATCCATAACTTGGAGGTTCAGGTAGGTTAACTTGGTAATGCTCTATTTTCTAAAAGTGCAGGTAGCCTATCGAGCAATACTGAGGCCATTCCCAGGGAGCAACTTAAGGCTATTGTACTTTGAAGTGGCAAGCAGATGGAAGAAGCAAGTGTGAAAAAGGACAACCAAGAAAAGAGAAAGGTAGGAGATAGAAGAAGAAAAGGAAGAATGAAGGCCTTATGTACCACCACCACCATACAAACCCAAACTTCCATATCCACAAACGGTGAAACAACATCAAGTAGACACTCAATTTTCTAAGTTTTTGGAGAAACTAAAGAAGCTACAAATTAATTTTTCATTGGCGGAAGCTTTGGAGTACATGCCCAAGTATGCAAAGTTTTTAAAGAATATACTTACACACAAATGCACTTGGGAAGACAATCAAACGGTAACATTGACGAAAAATTACAGTTCCATCATATCAAGTCAAATGCCTTCAAAATTACAAGTTCTAGGGAGTTTCACTATACCATATGTTGTTGGCAATTTTGAATTTTCTAAATGTTTATGTGATTTAGGTGCAAGTATTAATTTGATGCCTTTGTCTATTTTCAGGAAATTGGGAATGGGAGATGTTAAGCCAATATCCATGTTAATTTAACTTATAGATTAATCTATAAAATGGCCATTTGGAGTTGTGAAAAATGTATTGGTAAAAGTGGACAAATTTATAATTCCCGTTGACTTTGTTGTGTTGGATTTTGAAGCTGATAAGAATTGTCCATTGATTTTGAATAGGCCCTTTATGAATATTGGTAGGGCATTAGTGGATGTGAATAAAGGGAAACTTGTGTTGAGAATTGGTGATGAACAGGTTGAATTTAATATGTCAAAATCTTTGAAGAAACTAATGGATGGTAATGTTTGTATAAAAATTGATGTTATGGATGAATGTGTGAAGGAGGTTGAAGAGGAAGTTGATAAAATTAAGGAAGTGCACAGGGATGAGAGTATGAAGGAAGAGGATTTATGTGAGGAAGTTGATTTAGAGAAATTGTAGAGAACTGATACACCTATACTACCTTCTATTGTTAAACCTCCCACTTTAGAGCTTAAAACCTTACCTTCCTATTTGAGATACACCTTTTAGCGAAAAACCATACTTTAACCGTCATTATCTTCAATGAATTAGATTGTGAGCAAGAAGAGAAAATGGTGGAGACCATTAGGAAAAGGATGCGAGCTGTAGGGTGGCAAATTTATGATATTAGGGGGATTAGCCCCAATGTAGTGATGCATAGGATTAACCTAAAAGAAGGATGTAAAACTGTGTGAGAAAGACAGAGAAGCTTAAATCCAAATATGCAAGAGGTTGTGAAGAAGGAGGTGGTGAAACTTTTGGATGTAGGTATTATTTACCCTATTTTAGATAGTGAGTGGGTGAGTCCAGTACAGTGTAGTGGTATAACGGTGATAGAGAATGAAAAAGGTGAAAAGATTTCTGCTAGGGCTGTCACAGATTGGCGAGTGTGTATTGACTACAGGCAGTTAAATTTAGCCACCAAGAAGGATTATTTACCTTTGCCTTTTGTGGACCAAATGATTGAGAGGGTGGCTGGTCATTCTTTTTATTGCTTTTTTTATGGATATTTAGGGTACAATCAAATATTTATATACCCGAAAGATCAAGAGAAGACCACTTTCACCTGTCCTTATAGGACTTTTGCTTATTAGAGGATGCCTTTTGGTTTATACAATGCACCTGCTACATTCCAAAGGTACATGATGGCCATATTTGCAGGTATGAATGAAAACTTTATGGAGGTATTTATGGATGATTTCTTTGTCTTTGGAGATTCTTTTGATCATTGTTTGCTTAATTTAGACAGAGTGCTTCAAAGAAGTAAGGAGTCTCATCTAGTTTTAAATTAGGAGAAATGTCATTTCATGGTTCAAAAGGGAATTGTATTAGGCCATAAGAGATTATACAAGGGGATTTAAGTGTGATGTAAGTGCCTATACTATTGACTGTGTACTTGGCCAGCAGAAGGAGAAGAGACTGTATGTTATATACTATGCAAGCAAGACTTTGACGGGAGCACAACTGAACTACACCACTACTGAGAAAGAATTGCTTGTGGTGGTATTTGCTTGTAAGAAAATTTGTTCTTATCTTTTAGGCTCACAAGTTATTATTTTTACAGACCATGTAATGTTACGTTACCTTTTTGCTAAGAAGGATGCCAAAGATAGGCTCATTTGGTGGGTACTCCTGCTCCAAGCGTTCAACATTGAGATTAAAGACAAGAAGGGATCAACAAATGTCGTAGCGGGCCACTTATCGAGAATTAAAGGAGGACATCATGAAGAGGGGAAGGAACTTGAGGAAAGATTTCCTGACGAGGCTTTAATAATGGTAGATAATCCTTTCCGTCCTTAGTATGCAGATATTGGAAACTACCTTTCAGGTAGTATTATTCCTTTGATCTTTCATATTAGGAAAGGAAGCATTTTCTATTTCAATGCTCTTTATATTTGGGATGAACTTGTACTTTATAAGATATATGCTGACAGTGTGATTCGCAGGTGTATCCCTGAAAATGAAATGTTCGAAATTTTAAAACAATATCATATCTCACTTTATGTAGGGCATTATAAGGCGGTGACACAGGGAAACTATGACTTTTTTCTGTTAACCCTCTTGGCTAACTCTAATTCTAACCCACCCACTGGTTGGTTTGATCGACTAATCAAAGTCAGATTGGAAGTGAGTATCACTACGTAGCTGTTCCAGTTATCGCAATCTTATTGCCCTCAACGCCCTTCCCTTGGCTTAAACTGGACTTAGCGTTGTCGCCTCTTAGGAACACTATTTCACTCACTCACTCTTACTCGTCATTCCCCATTAATGCTTCTGAACAAACAAACAGGCAACGGAATTAGAAGCAACAGTTCTACAAACTGTCATAGATTTTCTGATACACAAGATCCTTATGCAAAGCAAGTGTAGAGCATACTCATCTCTGCAATCCTTAACAAGGAATAGAAGCTATTTCAGGATAGAGAAGTATTTAGAAGAGATATGCGAAGAAAGAATTCTTCATATTTTGATAAGATGTACAATCTCTAACTAGAATTGAACATTACTTGCTTACAATGAAAACTAAACCTTACTTATATAGAGAAAGCTAAGGTTAAAAACGTAAATATATCCTAGAGACAGCATAATGTAGCTTTACATAAAGCATACCTAACCTTATCTCTAAGGAATCTACTTTACAAAAAGTAAAGCATCTACTTTAGAAAAAGTAAATAACTTTAACAAAAGTCTTAAAGTAAATAGTAAAAAGCAAACTACTTTTTACAAAGTCTTAAAGCAAACAGTTGCCACGACAAAAGAAGAATCTTGGAGCAGTGGTTGTGGGGACCACAAAGAAACCTTTAATGCCAAAGTCTACTTTAATGACAAAACCTCCTCGAAAGTGTGCTCCTAATAGAAAGAGGATCCAAGGCTTATCCATAGATTACTTGTCACGAATTGATTCGTGCCACGATTGGAGATTTGATGGAGAATCTGGATCACTTGAGCTATTAGACTTCTGTCGTTTAGACTTGAGCTCACACTGATGGAGTTGATGTAGGAAGTGATCTAACTCTTCTTCAGTAGGATTAGGATCTTGAGCATCCTGGAAGACAGAGTAGTCTAGTTGAGAAGGACCTGCAATAATGGAGATTGTATCTTCTGTGTCATACTGAGAACTATTGGGACCAAGCATATCAACGTCTGGTGCTTCTGGTTCACCAGGTATAAATTCACCAGGATATGGTTCAATAGACGTAGTCAAAACTGGTGTGTCAGGACAATGGTTAATCTCTTTGAGAAAATCTCGAAGAGCTAAGAATACATTATTCTGACGTCTTGGCCAATACAGTGATGTATGATAATGATGTACATTTGGCTCTGTATAAAGTTCACCAGTTGTATGTTCACGGTATGGACGATGGATGATAAAGAAACAACATGACTGTTGTCTTCGTTCAGAAGATGTTCTGAGACGATGTTGATTAATGATAATATCATACTGTCGTTTCCACTGGTCTAATGGTTGAAACCATTCAAGAAATATCCATAACAGAGAACTTCCATTATTGATGTCACAGAGATTCTGATAAAGAGCAAGAGGAGAAAAACAAACGGCACAGGCATAGAGAGAAGATAATGCCCATAAATACCATAATGTGCTTTCTGTGAAAGGTTCAGAAGGAGTTAACACATGAAGGTATGGTGCCTTGAAATTAAACATAGCAGGAGTACCTACAAGGTTATGTTCAACAAGAGAACGATGTAGATAATAGAACAAACTCATACGACAGAGAGAAAACACTTGTTCTACAGTTCTAGGGCGTCGAAGAATAGGAGGAAAAGATTTCTTTGTAAAAGCAAAGAGTGACGAAGAACTATATGAACTAGCCATATTATAAAATTGATGAATATAAAAAAAATAAGGAAAATCTTTTTGTGATTTTGCAAAGAAGTATAAGCATATTTATAGGCAGAAAGATTATCTGGAGGCCATGGCGGATGTTGTCGAAGAAGTGTAGATAGGTTGGAGATATCTACATTGGCCTGAATGGCATCTGTCTGTAAAAGGTGATCCTGTTCAGATAACTTTAATGGTGAAAGATTCTGACAGAGCATTTTCAAATGATAGACAGCTGTAGTCTGTTCTTTTCCCCATTGTGGTGGATTCTTACGTAAGAGCTTAGATAAGCTTGAAGTATAGGCTGCCACATGTGGTATGAAATCTCTGACATAATTGACAATCCCGAGGAATTGTTGAATTTGCTTCACAGTGAGATTTTCATCTGGAAATTGTAATAACTCTTCTACAATATGTGGGCTACAATATGTGGGCCTGGCTGATAAAATCCATCCTTGAAATGCATTCCCAGAAATTCAATTTCTGTCGTACCAATAATACTCTTCTTGGCTGAAATCATGATCCCATACTGTTGTGTAAGGTCTAAAAATTATTGTAATAGGGCCTGATATTCCTCATTGGTCTTTGAGAATAGTAAGATGTCATCAATATAGATCAATGCACTATAGAGGATAGGCTTGTAAATTTTTGTGATGGCCTTCTGGAATAGTGATGGAGCGACTTTAAGCCCAAATGGCATAACAGTGCATTGGTACTGAGCATTTGGAATGCAAAATGCAATCTTATACCGTTCTTCTGGGTGAATACCCAATTGCCAAAAACCTGCTTTCAGATCAAACTTTGAAAAGATAACAGCGTCCTTAAGAAATAATATCTGAGTAGATATCTTAGGCAGAGGAAACTTATCATCTTGCAGGAACGCATTCAGTGGTTTATAGTCTATCACTAGACTTTTTTTCCACGTTTCTGTTCTGAACGCTTATTGACATAGAACGCTTAGCAAGCCCAATCCGACTTTGTGGGCTCGATCAATCCTTGCTGCAGTAGAACAGCGCACACATCTTGTGCTAGCTTTAGATCATCAGGATTCATTCCTGGATGGCTTTCGTAGGATTGATATCCTCATTCTTTTTTAATGGTAGACTTATGAAAAAGTCACAGTTCTTCCATAGAGGATTAGGATGAGTAAACTGTGCATGAGACTCTGGACAGTA
>JAOTAY010000005.1:20696278-20714963 GCA_025629805.1 Erythroxylum baracoense
ACTGCGATAACTGGAACAGCTACGTAGTGATACTCACTTCCAATCCGACTTTGGTTAGTCGATGAAACCAACCAGTGGGTGGGTTAGAATTAGAGTTAGCCAAGAGGGTTAACAGAAGGGGATTGCTACAAAGAAAATAAAGATGACTCCACCAAGGAATAATGAGTTCACGGGAGAATTTTGGATGAACTAAAGAATTAATGAAAACGTCATTGTTCGAACTACTACATAGCAATGCAACGTTTAAATAAGGCCACACCATCATCAGAAACCAGCACTTATACTAGTCATCTCTTGCGTGTATTTAAGACATTGTAGTAACAAATATTGACAGGCATATAACATATTAGATATTGTCTTCCTCTTCTAATATTCTCCCTCTGTGTATCTCCTTTCCCTTCTCTCTCTTCTTCTGCATATCTCTCTTCTTTTCTCTCTTCTGGTTTCCTTCTCATTTCTATGTAACACAAATATCACAAAGGTTGCACTCTAACTCACTATCATCAAAATATATACAACAACAAATGCAGTTTCTTTTACATCATCATCTTGTGGTACAAATGTAAATGCTCATCAACATATCATCCTTTTGACTTGGACATACTGGCCATGTGATGAATCATTACACCGTGAACTCTATTATAACTGAAAAACAACAGCAATATATACCGAAATATGGTTGTATAGGCGCCTGAAAAGGAACTTCCAATTCTTAAACTGTCATAAATTCCACAGCTCCATCTGTTCCCAAGTAATACACAGAAAAAGCAGAGACTCCCTTCCCTCAAGGATCCAGTTCCAGCAATCAAGAAGCAACACCATGGTTTTCTTTACCTTTCGTCTTCTGTTGAGTGTAGCTCAGTGGTTTTGAAAGCTGCAGTGACCATGAGAATCATCCTAATAAATCCAATACAAGTGATTTGAGACATTTTCCAAGAAAGATGGTTCACCACATCTAGGAAAAACAAAGATTGCATCCAACTGTTCACTTGTCAATCTCACTTAGTATGTTTCTTTGGTGAACTCCTGATTGGCAAGTATTTTGAAACACTATATGGGCAACCAAAAAAGCGGAAAAGATTCTTGCAATCTTTTCCCCCAATGTCATCACCTCCCTGTGAGCTTAAATGGCTCAAGTAAGTTTTCCCCTCGTATATGTAGTATAGTTGCTGCCACAGAAGCACACTTAATCCAATGTCCACAGAAACATTAGAAACGAAGAGATACACAAGAACAATCCCTCTTGTCGAAAGCAGAAATCCCGAATTTAGAAATGCAAGACTAATTTCTTTCAATTCTCTCCAGGCAATATAACCGTTTGTCCCACTTATTTGGCCAAGTGATTTGGTATAAGTTAGTGGTGACCATATATGTGATGCTGTGTGTGCTGACATAATTACAACGTATGTTGTGCTGATGACAGCAGAAATAAGAAAGGCAATGAAGTGCCAATGGTTTGCAGCACCAACACAATTCCCAATCTGCATAGAGTTAAACAATAGGCAAAGATTCATGTTACAAGGTGCTAGCATGAGCTCGGACTTCCACCTACAGAATAACCAATTCAAAAACCTTCACTTCTAACTGCACAATGTTCACGAAGACAGTGATGGGTATCTAGGATGGACAGACAGATGCCAACAATTTGACAAAGCATGTGTGTAATTGTAAATCTATGAATGTTTCCAACTTTTTAATTGTGTTGGAATTTAGAATTTATGGAATTTAATAAACGAGGAATTAGATGAAGAAACCAGTATAGCAATCACTTCTAGGATTTCTAACAAGAAAACGATTAGTATCAAAGGGGGCACCAAAAACACAACCATTTTCCTGTTTAGTTGTATCAAAGGAGGTCGATGTAGGAGCATATACCAATCATAAAGTTTTCCTATTTATGTTAGCTCTCCTTTTCAAGAAGGCATACTTGATTTTCCTATTATCATTAAAGATTCTTCTAGGACTTGTTTTTCCTATTTTGGGGAGTTTCTACTAAGAAAACTACAAATGGGGGTTTTGCTGGAGAAATATGGTGGCATTTTATTTAGATTTTTACTATAAGTGGTTTTAGTGATAAATCCTAATTGTTCCAGCTCCGATCACCCTAATCCTACCACTACTTCGATAAAATTTGCTGCTCTAAACCTTTTCCGTACATCAGGTGGTCTACCCATCAAGCTATCTTCAATACCTAGGATTGCAGTTCTGCAGCTTCACTCACCCCTGTGTTAATTCCTTTGACTTTGTCACACATCACAAAGATTGTGAAGAATGTATAGCAAAACATTTTTTAGTAAGAATTTTCGCAAAGTCTAGAAATCCACTGCAGCCTGATTATTAATGTCTAGAAAATTTTAAATTCTTCTATGTAAAAACAGTATTCAGAGTCCCAAAGACATTACTAACCAAAATGTTGTTGAAAAGAAGTTCGAAAGCCACCTAAAATAATTAGACCTTCTTTATCAGGTTTATCATTAATAAACTGAATGAAATGCAAAAACAAGAACATTTGAGAGCTATACATTTAATCATGGACATTCAAATATCCAAACAACTATCTTCTGCAGACTCTTTTCTGGAAATCAAAGAGGTTAGTCTTGTTGGCACTAAGACAAGATCTTTTCAATCAACCAAGGCTCAATTCCTATGCGGACACTTTAGGGGTAAATGGGACCATGTCCCTAAGTTCACCTAAAGATGGGACTTAGGCTCACCAAAGTTCAGCGTTATCCCTAATGTTAATATCAAACAGAATATATGTTATTCTATGGAAAGGTGGCATGATGCTTCAATTAATTATAAGTTTCAAAAGGATAAAAGAAAAGGATGATAGAAGATTAAACCTCTATCAATTCCTTCAATGCATGAAAACTAAAACCTCTATTAAACCAGTTGGATACATATGCTGCAAGCTCCTTGTATTCGAAGAGGATAAAAATTCCAAATTGCTGAATATGCAAGAAGTAGGAAGTTTAATAGCAAAAAAGCAAAATATCCAACTCAATGAAAAAGATCTTCCATGCACATTCTATACAGAAGAAGGTTAATCCAAAATTTTCAAGGGAAGAATGCTTACAAAAGGACAATGATGGTCCATGTCCAGTATACACTTTCCACACGTACGACAATGATGAGTTCTAGGAGGCTTTGGCCTTGAACAATAGTGACAGAATGTGTAGTTGTCAAGATGACCCTGGCCCACAATTGGGTAGCTACCCCATTCTATGATTGGTGGTGTTCCAGCACAGCTGAAGGCGGAAAGACTGAACATTGAAATGGTAGCTATCGACAAGAGAACTGTTATGACTGAATGGAGAATACCCCACAAATAGCTGGTAGAGAAGACAATAGGATATACTGCCCACACACCACCACCTGTGTTTCAAAAAATCAGAAAAAGTTGAGTTGATCATGAGAATGTAAAATGGAAAATGGAATATGCACAGGCAAAGATACTCCTTGGTGTAAAATTTTTAGAGATGGAAGATGCATGACACACCATTCTGGATTGTGATAAAATTTTGAAATTAATAAACAAATGATATAAAATTACACCATGAGATTAATCAGAAAACCTTAATAATGAAGGTACCTAAGTGTCTGTTCATAATGATAAATGCCACAAACATTATGGGAAAGAGAGAAAAAGGAACGTTCACAAGACAAATTTACTGCATCTTCTAATTCTCATCAAGCTACAGTCACTATTATTCTTTTTTGATGAGTAGTCAAACATATGAGCATGAAGAGAAAATAGCCAAGAAAATCTCATGTATATATTCCTAACCATCAAGAATGAAAACAGTGAAGGATGTCTCACCAATCAGAATATGTAGAATTAAGAGAGTGAATAAATAAAATCATCTCATCATAGATCCAATTCCATCAAACTCAAGATATTCTTATAGCCTTCCAAATTTCTTAGAAAATAAACAAATATCTTCCAAACCATTCTTTACACATGTAACGCAAGAAATATTTGGGCCCACTTCTATGAGATAAACATGAAAGATTATGTTTTCAAATCTCCCCCAAATTAAGTGACAAGGGAACTTTTCTTCAAAGATGGAGATAATGAGCCCTAGCTTATCAATGTACCATAAGTTTCAACTTCAAGTCTCTATAGAACACCTAACCTAATGGAGTCTAATTTGCACCATAAAAGAATATATATTTCCACTTTTAGTTATTAAGAAGGAAATAAGTAGAAGATAAAAATATTACCTACATGTGTGTGACAATAACTAGAAAAGTTCAGGTGCTATTTTCATTACTAGTAAATTTTCGCTTTTTAAGGGTTTCATTAAAATAGATATTCCTAGTTATTTTCTTTAATACTCTAATTTCCTTTTCCCTTTTGGTGGCAAACCAGAATAGGTTTATTTTGAGAGCTTGATCACTTGCCTGACTAGGATTAAGAGAGCCAGTCTACATATCTGTACATGTTCAATTTATTAGTAAGAGTTTTTTTCTTAATTCTAAAATTTTGGAGAATTATTCTGCTTTCTAAGTGAAAATCTTCAACATAGAAGTGATTCCTAAACCCTAAAAGTGAATTTTAGGAACAAATCATGTTATACTAATAGTTTATTTGTTCCAAAGAAATTGGTGTGATGCAGAACAAGAGATCTAAACAGTATTCAATCGAAATTCAAAACTGCAATTTAGGGTATTGGAATTCAAGAATAAGTAATTTAAAAAAAGATAATAGTAGGAGAATCATAGAGTTGATAACAAAAACCAACAATCATTCTTAGTCTTTGACAAAAATAGAACTAATAGTATCCAGCAGTAACATGTTCCTTGAAATCTCTTCTCAATTAGGAATCAGTCTTAAACTGAATGTACCATAAAAAATCAAAGTTAAAATTCAAAAATTGAAGAAAATTAAACTCTCTTCTTTGCATTCATAAACTAAACAAACAAATATATAGACTTGGCCACTAAATCCTCATAATGGAAGGAATCAAGCATTGCTTTTTACCAAGATAAAAAACCTCAAATTCTATTTCTGAGAAGGAAAAAGAAATTTCACTATTAAAATATGCAACTGGAAAAACCTACTTTAATGAGACTCCTTAAAAAAATAACTACAAAAAACATGGCACCCAATCTAGTTCCTGTGCTCCATTACTCCCCCTAGCTTGATGACAATAACCTGAATGGTTAATCATTATCATATAGGTTTTTCTCTTTTGGGAAAAATGGTACCATCCTTCTCATCTTAAGAAGTTACCTCCTCTTTTGGGAAAAATGGTACCATCCTTATCATCTCAAGAAGTTACCTCCTCTAAGTATGTCTCCATTAATCTACACAGCTCAAAATCTGTCTCCCCTTCTTTCTTTTCCATGTGTAAAACTTAGCTATGTACCAACATGTTTTATCAATCGAAATACTCTTCCATTTGTGTTGTACTATCTAATAATAATTGTGGATCTAGTTTGGCCACAAAATCAAGAAGTTCAATGCATATTTCTTGCAACTATCATCAGCAGTACTAGGTTTATGAATTAAAAAGAAAAGGATAGGCTTGTGAATTTGATGTAGGATAAATAGAAGAATTATTAACTAGTAGCTAAAATTCACAAAATTAGAAATATAGCTAATATTAGGCTAGTATTTTAGGGTTTAATATGCTGGAAGTTAGGATTTTGGTTGCTGGAATTTTGTAGTGAACACAAAAGGGAACTAAGAATCACTCCTAGGGTCTAAGAATTACTCTTAAAAATAAGTGCTACACATTCTAGTTGAAAACTCAAATTTGTACAAAAATTTCAAATTGTTTTTTCTTTAAGGGCTAAATGCACACATATTTATAGAAAAATTTTTAGAACCCTTATTCTTCCTAACAAATTTAAATCTTATTCTAATAAAAATTCTATAAATCCTAAACAACTAAGATAACATATCTAAAATAGAATAACATATTTCACTTACTACTACTTCCTATCTAATAAGGAATCCTAACAGAGTCTTAATTTTAGCCCTTATTTTAAATGTCAAATCAATTCTCTATCCTCATCCCACCAACTTAAGGCCTGTGTTTGACTAATTTTTTCTCTTTTATTTCTTCTTTATACTTTGACCTCTTTTGCATCAATTATATCCCGCTTGTCTAAATTCGTCCTCGACGTAGAATGGGAAAAATAATGATCATATAAGCCTAAATTCAACTTTTGAAATTTTGATTCTATAATCCGTACTATCAGAAATTGGTCTTCTTTCTACTTGACAAGAAATTGTTAATATCCTGAATCTTTTGTGGCTACAATTTGTTCATTAAAAACATTCTCTATTTCCTCTTTAAGATGAGGAATGGTTGGAATTCTTACAACTGCAGTAGGGGATTGCTCATCTTATCCATGATAAATAGTTAAGTCCGCAACATTAAAGATAGGACTTATTCCCATGTCACTTATAATTCCAAAACATAAGCATTAACACTTATCTTTTTGATGATCTTATAAGGTTCAACAGTTCGTGAATGTGCTTTCTTATATTTCCCTTTTTGGAAACGCTCTAGATGAATCCTAACTATCTCCATATCCCCTTCATTGAATTCCACCAATCAACGATGTTGATGCTTTTTATAAGACAAGTTGTTGGTTATTATCTTTCATCGTATCTCATCAAAGATGTCCCTCATGTATTGTGCAAAACCTTCAGCTTCAATACTAGTGTTTTTCGTGGTAAAGAAACCAAGTCAATAGGCTTTCTTGGTTGAACTCTTAAGACTATCTCAAAAGGGCTCTTACCAGTAAACCTATTTATATTCACCACCTTTGTTTGTATGCAGCTTTTGTCATAAGGAAAAATAGGTCCCAAATTTTCATATTATCTCCAACCAAATATCTTAACATATCAATAGGCTTCCTTGGTTGAACTCTTGAGACTATCTCAAAAGGGCTCTTACCAGTAAACCTATTTATACTCACCACCTATGTTGTATGCAGCTATTGTCATAAGGAGAAATAGGTCCCAATTTTTCACATTGTCTCCAACCAAGTAATTTAACACCCCAAGCTTCTATCAACTACCTCTGTTTGTCCATCGGTTCGAAGATGGAAAGAACTTGAAAATTGAAATTTAGTGTTCAATATTTTCCACAGAGTTCTCCAAAAATAACTCAAACTTTACGTCACGTTCAGAGACGAAGTTTAAAGGTAATACATGGAGATGTAAATGAATTTTAGCAATATGGACAGCATCATAAGTCTTGGAACATGGAATGAAATGACCCATCTTGGAAAACCTATCTACCACCACAAAAATAGAATCATAACCTCTTATGATTTTAGGAATTCCTAAGACAAAATCCATACTTAGTCATGATTCATGACACACGAGCAGTGATGTGTATAATCCAAAATTTTGTTTCCTTCCTTTAGCTAATTGACATGTTTGACATTACCATAAGATCTAGAGTGCCAATAAAAGATATTCAACAATTGTGATGGTTTTATCTCTTCCAAAATGCCCTACTTCCCAAATCACATACTCCCTTACAAAAGTATTAGGTAGGCAAAGTCAACTTCCTTTGAAAAGATAGTCATCGTAGATCACAAAAGGAAAGTGTTAAGTCTCTTTGTCTAGCTGCAATTTCAAAATAGATTATTTCAAAATCTCGATCTAAAACATTCGCTTTTCCTTGCTAACAGCTGCAAATTCTCTTTCCTTAAGGATATTAAGAGGCTTTTTCTTGGCATTTATGGTTGTCTTGTTACTTTCTCTTTGTTTTTCTATTTGTCTACCTTCATAGGCTTCAAAACTATCTTCTTTCCATGAAACATAAACTGATAGATGTTAGCTTTTTCAAAGTACTGTACATCTTGATCATTAAGCCACAGTCGCCCAAGTAAAATGTGAGATACTTTCATAGGAATGATATCACACCAAATAGAGTTCTCATATATTCTTAATTTGAAAGACACCAAGCACCTTCGAGAAATTGGTATAGTACTATTATCTATCCAAAAAACTTCGTAGGGAACTGGATGTTTCTCCATGAGTAAATTCAATTGCTTCGCCATGTTATCCGATACCACATTCATACTACTTCCTCCATCAATGATAAGCTTGCATACTTTATCTCCGCATCTAACTTGCGTAAAGAAAATAGTAGAACGAAGCCATTCCTCTTGTTCTTCCACTTTACGGGTTGTAAGTCTATGTCTCATTACAATAAGATTTGTGGGACTAGCTAGTTCATCACTAAAGCCTCCTTCCAACTCCTCTCTAGCTTCGTGCTCAAACACGTACTCATCAAATTCTTCCTCCTCTTCTTCTTCCATAATATGCAAACCTTTATTAGGACATTCATAAGCAAAGTGGCCTCTCTCATTGCATCGGAAACACTTCTTGTCACTGCTGCCTCCTTTTGTCCTAGTCTCAGCTATGGCTTTCTCTTCAAGTTCAGCTCCTTGAGAAGTTTTGTAGTTGTTTTGTAGTGCAAATTTTGAAGCGTCAGATGCTGGTCTAAAGTTTTGCACTGTCATAGTTCTCTTTATACCGAACTCCCCAGCTTGACTTCGAAACTTTTTAGTTACTTATTGTCCTAAGTATAGTTCTGCTCTTAAAGCCAAGTGATACGCACCTTCAAGACTGTAAATCCTTTGCTTTATCAGCTCCTTGCGAATTTCTGCCCTTAAGCCATTTTTTAGTGAGATATAAGTCCTCATTCCGACTCCATCCCTTCACAGTGGATAGAAAGTTCACTAAATATTTTCATGTACTCAATTACGAACATAATCCTTTGTCTAAGGATTGTGAGTTGATCTTGGAGATCTTCCTAATAATGAAATGGTAAGTATTTTTCCCATACCTTCAGTTTCATCTCTTCCTAGTCAACAATTGGTAGCTAGCCTGTTTTTCGAAGTCTATCCTCTACTGATCTCCACCAGATTTTAGCATGTCCAACTAGCTTCATCTTTACAAATCGAACTTTTTGATCTTTTGACATGTACCAATCAAAGAAATCTTCCATTGATTTTGTCCAGTCTAAGAACAAGTGTGGATCCATCTTTCCAGAAAAATCAAGGGATTCAACACAAACTTCCTTAATAATGTCATCGAGTTTGTTGTGTATTTCAACTCTATCGTGGCCTCTAAAGATTCGCATGCTCTCTCCAGGTCCTGCTGGTTGGTTTCTTTGTCTTGTATCTCTCGCCAGGTATTGATTTCCTAACCTCATTCGCTGTTGATTAGTGTCAGCCTCTTAATTTGATAAAAATTACTTCTAGAATTTAAGAATCACTGAAAAAAAGCCACTTTTACAAAGAAAAAATTAGAATTCCCAAAGTTGAAGCCCAAAATTCAAAAAAGAACTTCCTATTCTTCATATCCATAAACTTAAGACATAAATATATAGACTCAATTTAACTATAGTAAGGCAAGGAATCACTTGAAGAAACTCATGGGTGAGAGTTTGAGGATGATAGATCATTATGGAGCCAATAGTTGGGAGTAGGGAAAAAAATCATTTGAATACCAGGTAGAATTTACTGTTAGATTTAAGAAGATAATAGACAAAGACTTTACTGTCATATGTATTATATTTTACCAATATTTTCTACCCTTTCTTCTTCTTAATGATTGAAATCTCTAAACCATTATGGCAATTTTTACTATGTTTTAGGCGTATTTCTTCCATACACAATGGGGGTACAGGGGTGCTCACATTTTCTTTTTCATCAATAAATATCTATGATTCATCAAATATTGAGAGATAAGTGATCTACCTATTTCTTTGTTTTGATTATCTCATGAACAACTGAAAGAGATAAACAGAAAAGAATCAATGAAAGAAACAAGACAAGTTTCTCCATGATTGTACACACAAGGTTCTGCAAGTAGCAAAATGCAGCAAAAGAATAAGGGGGTTTTGCAGGTGAAAAATAAAATGAATGTATAATATAAAGAGAAATAGAAGGAAGACAAAGTTGAGAAGAATGAAGAAGAAACTCAAAATGAAAAAGGCGTTGAAACTTGACTTCAGAAGTGTCAAAAATAGCAGTATTACAATAAGATTTCTTTCAGTCATTTGCTAAAGAGAAAGAAAGAGTGTGTGTGTTTGAGTGCTTGCATGCATGTGTGTGATTTGAGTGTGTGTGTGTGTGTGTGTTATATAAAGATAGCACTTCAATCAAGTTATTTTAACAACTTGTTATTGTCATTTCTAGAATCAGTCCTTACCGTTTTCATCGAATCTTATTATCACTGTCAAAATCACGTTTGAAATCTTGAAGGTTTTTAATGGTGAAAAAGAGGAAAATTGTACCAATTTGCTCAAGTGAAATTAACAATGTTACGGCCAAGTCAAGATGTCAAAAGGTAGCAATCACATGAAAATAGCATAGACATACAACTATGCATTGGCGGAGAGAAAGAGAGAATGTGGTGACATACATATCACAAAGAGCATGAAGCCAAGAAGAACACATACAAAACACCGGTCACGGATCTGTCTCCACCATAAGTAATAGTTATCAGAATTTTGTTCATTTTGCTTGGTTACTGCTCCACACCAGCCGCACTTGAAAACAGTCGAGTATGATGGAAGAAGAAGGCGCAACCCACAACCCCAACAAGTTGCTTCATAATCCTCCACTACGGTCGTCACAAGCTGTCCATGCAGGTGCGGAAACAATGACTTACGAGACGAATGTAAGAAAAACCAGCAAGTTAGTTTTTGTTTCTTAAAAAACGAAAGCAAGTCATTTTATTCAAAATTAAATGAAGCATAAGTAAACAAATTTAAAAAAAAACAACCTTTATTCTAAAACAGTCGGAGGAATTAATGTGAACGTGAGACAGAAACAGCAACACACATCCCAAGCAACCAACGGAACAATGATAACAGGGCATATCAAATTTGTGGTAGATCATAAAACATTAACAGGAAAAATATCTAACAAGAATATCAAGAAAGGTGTGTTCTTTTTTCCATCAGACAAAGTTGAGCAATTTCAATAGGTTGTGGGCAACTATATGAATGGATGTTACCAATTCAGTTCTTCGCGAACGAAGTCAAACACCATGTAAACTGGTTCTCTAGATAAAATTATCATCTCATAACATTCATTCGTTAACCCCGAAATTAAAAACAAAAAAACAAGAGGAACTAGGATGGATGAGGAGATAAAGAGACCTCGGACGATTCAGGCATTGCTCGTTAACGGAGAAAAATGGAGCAGGAGGAGGCAGCGATTTATCGGTTTCCCTCATAAAGCTCCAAAACACAGAATCTGAATTCGTTGGTTTTTGCTCTTTATTTTAGTACGGACACAAACAAACACAAGAAATATTGATTGGTTTATCTTTTTTTCGTTTTATTTATTTATTTTGCAGTTCCGTAGGAACACAGGTATTGGTTGGGGCGATTGCATATAGGTGGCTGATTTTACTTGGAGAGAGAGAAACAGAGACTTAAAATATTGAGTTAAATATTAAGAAACTTTAAAACTTTGCTTTTGAATTTTAAAAAATGATAATAAAATATTTAAAATTTTCTTTTTTTAATTTTAGATTGAATTTTAAAAAGTGGCAACAAAATAATTAATTTTTTAATTTTTTAACTCTTACCCGACATTACTGTCTTCATTAAGTTAATGTGGCTTATCACATATTCTAGAAACTTTAACTATAAATACACGTCAACTAAAATTAACACAACAAATAAAGATTAATAAAACGATATCGCTTAATCATGTAATTAAAATGACTTCATTATTTAAAAATGACCTAAATCAGATTACGCAGCCTTCACGATCTTACAATTTAATTTTAGTTTTTCCTTTCGTTTTCAGTTTGTTCTCTCGATGTCTTTACCTTTTGATATTCAGATTACGCAACCTCGACACCCTATCGCTAAGGGCATTGGGAAAACGAAGAACAGTACGCTGGTGCAATACACTGCAATGCAATAGTAGTTTGGAATGTCAAAAGAACAAACAGAAAATAAAATGTTGAGTTCATCAGGAGAACAAACAAATAATGAAGGGTTGAGGCTGCATAAACTGATTTAAGGATTTTATTTTTAACAACAATGTCATTTCATTAATTTTTATTTATTGTGTTAATTTTGGCTGATGTGTATTAATAGTTAGATTTTTTGAAACAAGTGGCAAATCACATTAGCAAACTTAATGTAGACAATAACGTTAGGCTAGAATTGAAAAAATTAAAATTTTGAATATTTATTGTCACTTTTAAAGTTTAGATTAGAATTGAAAAAAATAAAAATTTTGTAAATTTATTGTCACTTTTTGAAGTTCGGGTTATAATTATAAAATTGAACAAAGTTTGGGATTATTTTATGATTAACTCTAAAATGTAATATGCATAAAGAGAATCAAGTATTTGTAATTAGGGTCTCTTTATTTCTATAATATATAATATTTTTATGAAATTATTAAAAGACTTTTGGTTTTGGATGCCCAACAATTCGATGGGTAATTAGAGATCGAAACAATAATCCATTTTTCAGCTTGAAATTTTGCATAAGGAGAAAAAGTGTCAACTATTCTCTGAGTCCTACTCCACTCAAAGCAGCCCCTTCCTAAACACAATCTCTACAGCCGTAGCACTGTCTCCCTCATTCTTAAACCTTCCATCCAGCTTCTTCTAATCTTCCTCCTCCAAATCTTAATCCTCCTACCCAGTTTCTTCTCGTTTATACTATCAACCTCTGCAGCTCTTGCTTTCTTGTGATTCTTAACCGTCGTGCAATACCTATCTGTAGTCAATAATGTCCCCTCAACTGGAATTCTTTATAGATAGAAGACCCTCCTTCCAGACCTAAACACCTAAGCTGCAAAACAAGGGAAAATCTATAGGTTACAAGAGGTACTACTAAATGACCATGATACATTTCTATTCAAATTTAGTTCAATGGCTATTGCTCAAAGGATACTGGACAATGGACCACGGTTCTTAGACTCTTCTTAACCCCTCCTTTTTCAATCATAGAAACCAAGTTTGAAACTTAAAAGACCAAAATGAAAATAACATTACCGGTCTGGCCAATATACATGACATTTCTTTGGAATATTGTACGTATTATTTTTTATATGTCTACTATATCGGGTTACAGTATCAGCGTTTTTGGCTAGTACCAATCAAAATTATCAATACCGATTATTTATTGTGGATATCGTAAATTGTGAAAAAATTAGATTAAATTGCAAAATGAAAAATTTTCTAACCCTAAATTTTGCCTCCCCCCTCTCAACATTTTCACTTCTGCCTCTCTCTCTCTCTCTCTCTCTCTCTCGCCCCTTATTTGTTATGATCGTCTATTGTGTCTCTCATTGCACTCCACCACTAGCTCACCTCGTCACTAGCACCAACACACATCTTAGTTATAGTCATCACGATGTAATACGTAGCACAGACTTTATTACGTATCCAATATCGTACATGAAAGGATTAAAACGAAGGAATGTGGAATACCTAATTTCGGCTCCATCTCTGATTTCGAAGTAGTTTCCAGGCACCAAACGAGCTCCAATCTCTCGGGACCTTTACGGAAAGTATTCTCCGGCACGTGGTTTAGGTCTTTCTACAGTTTTCTCAATACATAAGCTATCTTAACGGATCAGAGATTCTGTATTCTTACGATTGATATAAGCAACTGTAAGAGACCATAACCTACTTATATAGCTTTCATATCGGACTTCCCCATTACAAGGCCGATAGAGACCAGATCCACACTATAAGGGATCCATTTTCTACCCGGACTTCGACCTATTAATCTTGATCATTTATTGAGTCACTTTATCTAGATCAAATTACGTAACTTAACCAATACTTTATTAAAAAGCTAAAATTATAATTAATTACTGTCCACTTTAGAGAAAAATTACAAAATTGCCCTTAGAGGTAAAAATGTCTTACAATCTCCCCCATGGAAAATTATTAATTGTTGTTTTAATCAAGTTCAAAACAGTTTTAAAACTCGATTAAGTCACGCTACTGTATTGGTACCAAAAATTTTAAAACATTTGATCCAAAGGTAGTGAAAGTCCTACAATCTATCCCGTAAGGCCTTCAATATCGAAAAATATCAAACACATGTGTCATGTGTGACACAGGTCCAATATAATCATAAATATCTAATACCTTACTAATATGAATAGGAAAAAGGAGTGTGACAGACTACGATAATACCTTTATGATCTAATATGTATAATCTTCATCTATAGGTCTCGATTTCTCTAACTTTATGCTAAAATGCATGTGCTAAATTGCAGCAGAGAAATCCTGTTTTCTCTCACTGAATGTTAAACAGCATTAGAGAAAACTTGTTTCCTCTTGTCAGATGCTAAACAGCGTTAGAGAAAACCTTTATCTTCTCCAACTAAATGCTAAACTACATTAGAGAACCTTTATAGGATTAAAACTTATATCCCTTATGTCATATGAAACTTTAAGGATATCCATATAAACTTTATGTGTTTAATGACATAGGCTTAAGGTCAATCTTTATAAATGTCCAATGACCTTTAAAATGCTTAAGATCAACACAAATCTTAAGACTTCCACGTGTATTATGACTATATACAAAAACAGTTATTACTGAGGATAAAAATATGATCAACTTTATTAATAAATAATTATAATGTCATAATACAACAAAACATACAATCATTTAAGGAGCAAAATACAGTGATCCCTAACTGTTGCTACCTAAGGACTTCAATAAGCCCAAATTGGATACATGTCTAGCAAACACTAGTGGGCGAAATTCTTTAGTCAGCAAATCAGCTAACATCTCCTTAGTCTTGATGTGCTTCACTTCAACGTCACCCTTCTGGATCAGCTCCTTTATGGTCAAATACTTGACCTCCAAATGCTTAAACCCTGTGATACTCTTGTTGTTGTTACTAAACAACACTGTAGCAAGATTATCACAATACAATCGTATGGGTCTAGCAATCGAATCCACCACAGATAACTCAGAAATCAAGTTTCTGAGCTAAACTACCTATGTAACAGCTCCATAACATGCAATAAACTCTACATGCATGGTAGAGGAAGTCACCAGTGTCTACTTGACACTCTTCCACAATACTGCACCATCTGTCAACTTGAAAATGTATCCTGAAGTGGACTTGCGATAATCTGGACACATAGCAAAATCGGAGTTCGTACACCCTGTGAGGTTCAAATTATTGACTTTTCTGTATGTCAACGTATAATCCTTGGTTCCCTTTAGGGATCTCAACACCCGTTTGATTGCATTCTAATGACCCACACTTAGGTAGACCTAACAGTCCAATAGTAAATGCAAAGTCCGGTCTAGTGCGTACCTGGGCATACATTAGGCTACCAACAGTACTAGAATACGGAACATTCCTCATAGCCTCTCTCTCTCAACCTCATTCTTTGGACACTGTGCCAAAGATAATCTCTCTCCATAAGAGATAGGTGCTACAATAAGTCCACATTCAGCCATATTAAACCTTTGTAGCACATGCTCAATGTATGTGCTTTACAAGAGGCTTAATGAGTTTTGAGATTTGTCCCGGTGAATCCGTATACTAAGGACAAAAAATGCTTCACCCAAATCCTTTATGTCAAAATGTTTGGCCAAAATTTGCTTAACTTCATGCAATATGGTCAAATCATTTGACACGAGCAAGATATCATCAACATACAGTAGTATGAAGATGATCTTGCTCCCCTGGACCTTATAATATTAGCATCTTTAGACCTTGTTCTCCACAGAGCCGAATGATGTCAAAACCTCATCAAACTTTAGGTACCACTGTCTGGAAGCTTGCTTTAAATCATATATTGATTTATTCAACTTGCAAATCTTGTTAGTTGCATCCTGATCCGGAAATCCTTCAAGGTACTCCATATAAACCTCCTCATAAAGGTCACCATTTAGGAAAGCGGTCTTAACGTCCATCTGATGAAGCTCTATATTATAATGAGCGCTACTAATGCCATAATCACTCTAAATGCATCCTTTGAGAACATAAGAGAGAAGGTAACATTGAAGTCAACTCCTTCTCTCTGAGTGAATCCCCTGGCAACTAGATGCACCTTAAATCACTCAACTTGACCTTGTGTATCCTTCTTGATCTTAAATAACCACTTGCAACTAACAGACCTACAATGTTGAGGTAAATCAATGAGATCTCATACCTTATTATACCTTATAGGTTGCATCTCGCCCTTCATTGCTTCCCACCACATATCCGCATGGGGTCTATAAATAGCTTCTGAAAAAGTAGCTGGATCCATAACATGTCTAATGTCATCATCTTGCTCACCTAGATAGACTATGTAATCTGATGAGACAGCAAGTCACCTCTCTCTATTGGATCTGCGTAACTGCACAGGCTCTTGTACCTCAGAAACTTCTTCCTGAATAGGTGTAGGTTCCTATACCTACGTAGGCACAGTACTTAGGCCTTCATCCACTGGAGCTGACTGTATGAGAGGCGGATACAAAATGATCGTAGTATCCATCCTGCTAACTTCTGGAGGATGTGAGGATCCTCTCTCATCATAGACATTGTATTCTAATAACTTCGTCGTCTGTAATTCCACTATTCTGGCCCTTCCCTCTCTACAGTAAAATCTATAGCCCTTAGAGTGGTCGAGATAACCCTTTAAATAGCAACTAGTTGAACGAGGTTGCAATTTACTCTCGTAAGGATTATACAACCTCACCTCTATAAGGCAGCCCCACACACAAATGTGTGCAAGGCTTGGCTTCCTTCCAACCCAAAGCTCAAAAGGCATCTTTGATACTGACTTGCTTAGGACTCTATTCAAGATATATAATGTCGTCTTGATGGCTTCACCCCAAAGGTACTTGGGTAGGTTAGTCCTGCTCTGCATTGACCTTATCATGTCCTTTAGGGTGCAATTACTCCTTTTGGCCATACCATTTTGCTCAGAACTACCTGACATAGTGAACTGAACCACTATTCCAACTGATTCCAAATACTTAACAAATGAACCTTTTTCTTATCCTGTAACCTCATGTCTGCCATAGTATTCCCCTCCTCTATTAGATATGACAATCTTTATTGATCTTCCTAATTAGTTTTTAACTTCAGTCTTAAAGATTTTGAATTTATAAAGAACTTCAGACTTTTCTTTAAGTAAGAACACATAACCATAACGGGAATATTCATCTATAAATGTCAGAAAGTACCTGGCATTGCACAATGTGACCATATAGGGACCACTATCATCTGTATGTATGAGGTCCAATAAGCCTGAAGCACAAGTTGACCCCTTCTTATTTATCTTGGTCAACTTACCCCTACAACAATCGAGATATATCTCTAGATCACTGAAGTCCAGAGTTGGAAGAATGTCATCCTTTATCAATCTCTTAACCGTCTCCCTGGAAATGTAGCCAAGACGTTTATGCCATAACATGTACGATGTGTACTTTATGAAGGTTCTCTTTCGAGTAATAGGTTCAGCAACATAAGAAGAGGCACACATTTCATTAGGAGTAAGACATATACTATATAATCTATAGGATAAGACGGCAGCACCGATATGTCTTTTATTGATAGAAATATTTACAACTGGATTATCAAATACAAAATGATAACCTTCCTTATCCAAACCTGATACCGATATCATATTCCGTCTTAAAGATGGTATATAAAATGTGTCTTGTAAATATAGTACAAACCTCGTATTGCGGTTTAATCCTACATCTCCTACATACAAAATGTCCACCTCCTCATTGTTGCCAATCATCAGCATATAAACCCCAGCATCGTGGAAGCAACATGGTTAGAATCTCCATTATCTAACCACCAAGAACTTGATGTGGTTATAGCTACATTGCATTCATGAATCATAAAGGTCGAAGAGTTACCTGACATCTCCTGATTGATCTTCCAAAGCTTGTACTTTGGGCAATCAGACTTCTTGTGCCCCTTATTCTTACAAAAGAAGCATCTCATACTTTTAAGGTCATGTGGGCCCTTTGTAATACTTGACTACCAACTCTGAATCTGAGGAGAGGGATTAGGTTTCTTACCCTTACCCTTAGGTTGTTGGGGTTTAGCCTTCTCCTTACCCTTTGCAGCAGCAAACATAGTTGTATGAGGAGAGCTCTTGATCTTCTCCTCTGCTGTAGCACACCGGGAAATCAAGGCATTGTTGTCCCAAATCTCATCCTGTGAGATGTAGGAAGTGGCCAACATCTCAAACTCCTGAGGAAGAGTGTTCAATTCCTGATGCACTATCAACAAGTCAGTGATCAGTATATCCAGTTCCTGCAGCCTGCTCTGAAAGTGCACCATCCGGATGATATAGTCTTGCACGCTCCCTCTTCAGTGTACCTCATAGAGAATAGTTCCTTGATCAAGGCGATCTGCTCAACATGAGAAGAGACCTTGTATCTCTGGGATATGTTGTCCATAAACTCCCGTGCTACGGTAGTGTCCGCCAATCCACTCAACAAATGATCCAGTGTCGACCTTTTAATGGTCAAATAGTACATCCTATTTGACCTTTCTTAGGTAGTCATAGCTGCTCTGTCAGCTTCTAAGCTAACATCTGTAAGTGAGGGAGGTTGCTCGATGTGCATAGCCATACTGACGTCCACCATCTTCAATGCAAATTCTGTTAGTAGTGTGCCCTAGGCCAATAGTCATATGTGACTTTTGTACTGACATTCTGACTTATTAATAATATATT
>JAOTAY010000005.1:20715063-20770010 GCA_025629805.1 Erythroxylum baracoense
CACACTTGTCAAAAACATTCATTTGTTTCTAACATTATTATTATTTGATTGTCATCAAAATTAATCATCGTAAAGTCTTTTTGACTTAACACGCTCATTCCACATACTTGGGTATTTAAAACCTATATTACACCTTAAAATCATTAAATGAGATCTCCATTTGATTTCTTTACATCCTAAACTTGATCATATTTTCTGTATCCAATCTTGCATTTTACTATAAGAGTGGTAAGAATCTCAAAGGTGATCTCCATATAAGAATATTTAGTAATGTCTAAAAACATACTCTATCCCAAGTTTTCTATCAATCTCCTCACCTTTAAGCTAATCCTACTATTTCTAATGTAATCTAATACACACTCCTATTGGATTTAAATGTTTGGGTTCTAAGACATATATACCTTTTCCAAAAATATGGTTCCTCGAAGGTAACCATTGGATGCTCATTTGGGGTCATCTCTCATGGTTGAGATCAACTATTTATTGCATCCTAAATAGCGTTAATTTTTATGCTCCTACTTATGGGTGGTTGTGAACTCATCTTGGTAGTTGAATTAAGTGTTTAGAAGCAAAAATAACCAACAAATTAGCTAAAAACATAGATATATTCAAAAAATGTGTTTGGAGCCCTAATTTATGATAATTTTAGAATTTAGAGATGTACGAGTAGGTGAATCTCAATAAGAAGTAATGAAAAATGTCATAAATATGGTGGGTTTGACTTGAAAACCTAAATTGGAAGTAGTGGTTTAAAGAAATTGAGATAAAATAAGGGAAAAATAAAGAAGTTCAACGTGAGGGTCTAACATAATCTCTGGATTTTTGAAATTTATGATATATTATGGTACACGGGCGTAACCCATCCATGGAGCTTCTTGGAAAAAAACATTTTGAATCTGTAGCCAGTGACACGAACATGTCTCCAAGTTGTTGATTCTTGTGTCTTCAGCTCCTTAAAACATAACTAGGGATATATGCATATCCCTAGGTTATGGATCTTTTTGTTTCTTTTGATATATAGACACCAAAATATCCTAAGTTATAGATTCTCTTGAAACATTTTACAAATCAACACGGTCTAGGTCCCATGTATGTGTTAGGCCATGTTCAATAATACAAACAACACATACCTAATTTTTAAGCTTTTTAATAGCTTGTTTGTTAGATTTTTATCTCTGCTACTGTTTAAAATTGCTTCGTAAGCTTATACATGTCTACTTTGTATTCCTAACTACAAAAGAAATAGAAACAAAAGCAAAAATACATAACATCAAAGAACTAAAACAAAAAATAACCTTATTCATCAATCTAAAAAAACAAATATAAATCAAATATTGAATAAAAGTCCAAATTATTGCTCCATAATTCCAAAGATAAATCCAAATAAACTTTAAAAGAAATTAAATTTATGGTTAGGTTGTCTTCTTACAAATGCTTCTTTATTATTATTTAATTGGTATCTTTCCTTAAACTCAATTAATTGTCAGATTAATATGGTTTCTCCCTTCGGCATCATAACAAAGTATGTATATAACTTATCATCATCTCTCATTTAGACTTTCTTCTTTACTCTTGCTTTCATCTTTACTCTTCCTAACCCTTTGACTTCTCCTTGAATGGTTCCTTGTAAAAATTTAAATTAATTAGTTTGTCTTGAGTCTTTAATAAGTATAAATGGCATCTCATTATTTAAAAATATAAGTTGTTTATTTCTAATCCTAAGTATTATTTTTCCTTTTGAAGCATTAATTATTGTACCTATTATGATTAGGGAGGGTGAATTAACAACTTCTACTTTTCTTTGTCGATATAGAAAATATAGAAATCGGTTGAAAATATAAACATATCAATTATCACTGATTCTTCTTAACACCTCTAAAACTTTTCAATGCATTATCATAAAAGATACATCTATCTACTAGTAGGTTCTAATTTACCTAATCCTAATATCTTTAGGATAGGACAAGACATTATATTAATACTTGATCTTAAATCTACTAAAACCTTATCGATTTAAATACCACTAATTATGCATAAAATATTACTATTTTTGGGCCATCCTATTTGGATATTATGATGTCTTGAAGGACTTTGATGTTGCTTTCATTTGATTTTGACTTTGCAATCTCCTCCTCAAGATCCTCCTCTTATTCATCTTCTTCTTATTCAAGATCTTCTACATATTCCTCTTAAGCACTAGTCTCTTCTCTCTTAATTACTTAAAATAATTTAGTAAGGTAAGAAATTCTCGATTTATACTATCTCAGTTTTGTCTTTACCTTGTTCCCCTCTTCCTTTTTAGTGTTAGTTAACTCCTTACTTTTTAAGGCGACCTTCTTTACTTGTTCCCTAGGTTTAGGTACTATTTCACTGGGTAAAGTGCCTTGTGATCTCTCCATTATCACCCTAGTTAGATGACCTATCTAAACTTTAGGATTACTTACTAAAGTTTTATGATTCTAGAATCGAGAAGTAGTTACTTATATGAAGTATCCCATTATGTTTTCCAAACTCGACTACTTCTCTTTCTACGTAGGTTATTGAAAACTTGGTGGGGGTTAATTTTAAGCTTGTTGATTATTCTAGGAGAAATTAGGATGATTTCCCTGGCTTGAATTATAATCTTATTGTAGAATTTATTCTACCTTTAGAAAATTCTCATAAAATTAACTTGCTCTGCTGATTCCATTATGGATTCTCAACTTCACATTCTATTCCTTGATATCTTCTTCCATAAAACTTGCAAGTTATAACTTAGACTATTCTTGATGTGAAGCTCAGTTATCCATATAGTTATAGCATCTACATTATGGATCCCCATGGATCTATTCACCCTTGTCATTCCTAACTGGTAGTTGTTCATTATCATCTTTTGTATTAGCTTTAGGATAAGGAGTCTTATTGCTAAGTGTTCTATTTATTTCTAAGGTCATGGTATAGACACTTCCTAAGTAGATCTTTGTATCTCTCTCATGTTCATATAAAGTGTCATTTTCAAACTACTAGAAAGAAAAGATAACATTCTTTGGCTTTGTTGTCTTATAAAGTGAAAACTATTTAGCAAGGATCTTCTCTACAAGGCTTTACCAAATGGTAATTGAATAGGCTGATAGTGCTTTAAGTCATTGTGCAGTTGGAGTCCTCAATGTGAATAAAATCTATCACAAACCTCTGAGAAGTTGATAATATATTTATTGGGATACTCATCTGGTAATTCATCAAATTGCACATTATGTTAAAGAATATGTATTACATTAGGCTTAATTTCAAAATAGCGAGCATTCATCTTTAACTTTATGATAGTCGATTATGTTCCTAAAAGAGATGGATAACATAATAATTATTATTCTTTCTTCTTTCTTCTTTCATATTTTTAGGTTGTAGTTCTAGTGTATCTCTAAGTTCTTGCTTCCTTTAGTTCCTTCGATTTTGATGTAGTGTTATCTCAAATTTTAGATCTTCTTTAAGAAATATATATTGTCTCTTTTTTATCATACACCATAATTACCCCTAAATTAGAGTAAAAAAAGTTAAACGAAATAAAAATATATGCAAAAGAAATAAAAGCCAATCTAACAAAAATGAAATATATAATAAAACTAAAGTAAGAAAATAAATATACAAAATTAGAAAATTAGTTAATAGTTTTCCTAAAGCCCTTTGCTTATTTGGCAATGACACCAAAAGCTTAGTAAGTCCCTTGATGATTTGTACTTTGATGTATCATTCTACCCAAATTTTCCTTATTCAAATATATTATTCATTAACTAGGCAAGTACACCTATTATTGGCAAGCAATAAGGTGGTAAGTAGGGGTTGATTCTCATTAAGAAGTGATGTAAATTAGAAAGCCTTTCATTATTAACTAGTATAAAGATAACAAATAGAAAATTAATTTTTACAGGATTTTGAATAATTAAATATAAATAAATCTAAATTTAGACAATAGCCAAGGAAATAAATAATAAGATAATTAATCAAAAGAGAATGTAATCAGATTGTTGTATTTAGATGAATACTTCTCGTAGTAGTACTTTTGACTTTATAGTTTAATTAACTTAGATTAGAGATATTCTCTAAACTAACAATCTGTCTTAGGCACTCAAAATAAACCTCTTAAGCTTTAATCATCTATTATCTAGTTGGTTATCATGTATCTCTACCATTACTAAAACTACTTTGAATGTATTATGTTATATGCAATCCTACGAAAGTTTTTACCCTAACACTAAAAAGATCATGTAGGCCTATCTTAAGCACCCCATTTCACCCCCTCAACCTATGCCATAGTCTACTCACAAACAAGCTCTTTTAAGTCATCCATAAGTGACTTAAGATTAGATTTAGAGGCCGATATGAATAAACAAAATTAAGACTAATAAAAAATAACTCATAGAAATATATCTCATATCATAAAATGAATTAAATCAATCCATAAAGAATAACCGCTAAGATTTTTCCTATCTAAACGTAGGAAAGATGTTTAACGATAAAATATGTTTAAAATAATAAAATTAGAAGACAAAAATAAAGAAGTCTTAGTAGAAATAAATCTAAATGAAGTCCACAATTTTATCGACAACTTGATCTATTAAAATGATGTTTAGATCTTAATTATTTAGTGAAAAAATAGCTTTAAATTGATTCCTCGAGGATTAGAAAAGCCTTTTGATGGTTGACCCTAGATTTTAAAGAGAAAATGATATTTCTAAGTTGTGTTTTCTCTAAAAGATAGCTAAAATTCCCTAAAACTATTTTTTAACCCCTAAATACATTTTAGTTTGCTAGGACACATCTTGGGGTACAATCATGGTCCAAATTATAGGCTCAATAACTTTTGTAAGTGGTAGACAAGGCCTCTAGCACGGTCATGGATCTTCCTTTTTTTTAAAGATTAATACATGATCTATGGTATAACTTTGTCTCTTAAATATGGATCTTTTTGTTTCTCATTTTACTTGCACACGGTCTTATACATGGTCATGGATCATCTTGTATCACTTACTGTATTTGATCTTTTTAAAACACGGTTGACATATGAGTATAATCCAGACTGTGTTCCTATAAGAATTATAAAATTTCTTTATATTTTTGCTTAAAATGGCCTCCAATTCTTAAGTAATATCATCTTAAGGTCCAATATATAATTAATTGAAAATTTATTAGAAAATAAGTAAAACATGGTAATTTAACATTAAAAGCAAGCAAAATACTTGATAAAATTTATGCATATTTCATACACATCGTCCACCAACTCTATGAAATACAGTATGCCTCCTTTTCCAATAAGGATGTCATCATTAATCCAATATGACATGGTAATGCCTTCCTACTCTTTATGAACCAAAGGATAATACTTGATGTCAAACTTTCTATATTACCAAATTATGTACATCAAGTCAACTTTGATTTTGGATATATTGTAATAGGAGGTGAACATTTCTGTTTTGAAGCAAAGCATCTGTTAATTAGTTACACTTCTTCAATATATTCCCCATAGTGAAATCATATTTAACTAAGATTTTTTACCATCTTGCTTACTTAGCTAACAATTTATTTAATTTTTTGAAAAAAAGTATTGGTCACATTATTTGTTCTAAACATAAGCTTTAATCCCACCAAATAAATATGTCAAACTACAAGCTAATGCACCATTACAACCATTTCCTTATTGTAATTAGAATAGATTGTTATGTCTTGTTAAATTTTTAGCCTTTAAATGCCACTAAACGTCCTTCATGGATCAATACACCACCATTGGCTTTATTAGAAGCATCAATATAAACTTTAAAGGATAGTTCAAAATTTGACAACCTTAATAATAATTATGATGGTATAGACTGCTTCAACTTCTCAAAAACATTAACATAATATTCTGTCTAGCACCTTTTTTTCCTTTCAACAAATTAGTAATAGTGTTACCTTCCTTGAGTAAGTTTGATGAACCATTGATAATAGTTTGCTATCCTTAAGAAATACCACAACTTTAAAACTTTAATAGGGGTTGTCACTCTGTACTTTCTTAAGACCCATCAAAACTTTGATTTTTACTCCTCAGATGTCCCAACGGTTCCATTTCCAGCCTAACAAACTCATATTTCTCCATCTTTATGTACAATTGCTTCTTCAGTGAGTATTCCAACACTTATTACAAAAGAAATTGGTTACTTTATTTAATGTCTAGTAGTTAATACACATTCACAGTATACCACTGGCCTTCTTTTGAAATAGCACCATAAAGAACTCTAACAGGGTTGCATATATCTTTCTTTTAATAGTTCACCCAATTGTTTATATGACTCTTTTAATTCCAATGTAGGAATGAGAATGGGTTAGAGCAAGCAAAGTAGCCCCTTGCCCTACCGAACCTAACCCTTTAATAGGCAACCTAAGCCTTGATCAAAACTTGGTCAATGATAAGTCAAATTATTTAAATATCATTTTGGGATGAATTGGAACTAATTTGACTTATCTTCATATGAATTGCGCACTTTAATTGGTTAATTATCACACATTTCAACTTTATTGCTTAGTAGGTACAATTGGAGAGATTTTAGGGAAAAGATATAATTTTGGATGTGAATGTCAGATTAAGGCCATTTAAGTATGCTTTCGAAGAGGACTCCGAGCTCTACAACTTCCGTGAAGACCCTGAGGAGAGATTTGGCCTTCTGAAGGGGTCAAAAGTACATATTTCTGAAGATGCTCAGTGTATGTCTGCCCAACAGACATCATGTCCCTCCAAACGGACATGAGTGGAGAAGGAAGGCTGAAAGACCTATGAATGTCCGCTTAACGGACATTCACTATCCAAAACTGCTCTAGAGACTTGAGAAGGTCCGCCCAGCAAACATTAAGTCCGCCTAATGGACTTTGACAGCACTGTCACGATTTTTATTCCCCCGTTTAGCAAAAACTAGGTTTCTTTGACCCCAAGACACTATATATACTCATTTTGAATACCTAAATGGGGGTTCTAGCACTGAGAACGAGGCAAGGAGATTGGAGGCACCCAAAATAGGAAAAGAAGAGGAAGAAGGAGGATTGCATCAAGATTGGAGCAAGCTTGTTTTATCTTCTCTCTCTACCCTGTCTTGAATGTTGATAGTCTCTATGTATTTTGATTCTTTTATAGGGGTGTAGCCTATTTTAGGGGTTGATTGATGTTTTATGGATTGATTGGTGTGAATGAAAGTTCTTGGTTATGTTTATCTTTCTTGAGCTTCATTATTGTTTCTACGCTTGATCACCATAGATGCAATCTTAGGAATCATATGATAGACTGAGAGGTGAAGTATGATTTGTGCATTAGGGAGATAAACGCGTTAGATTTAGAGATAAAGATATCCTAAACTAGTTTGATAACTTAGGGTTGCTTGTTCTTAATGAATTTGACTAGTTAGGTTCACATTGAGATATGATAATCAACTAGTTAGATATTCTTATATGTCTTGAGAGAGAATATAAGTGAATTTGCATAATTGTTATTATAACTTGTCATTCAATCAATTCCATAATTCATCGATCAATCTTTTAAATTGGTGAACCCCGAAGCCCTAAGTCTAAATCATCGGACCTACCTTGCTTGTTTATTTACATTCTTCACAATTTATTATTTGCTCTAATTCAATCATCTTTTAAATTTCTTGTCATTTTGGTTCAAGTAATTAGGATTAATTTAGTAGTAAGTATTTTAGTCCTTGTGGGATACGACCTTGGAACACTTGATTTGTAGGTACTAGAAATGACTCTGTGCACTTGATTTGTAGGTACTAGAAATAACTCTGTGCACTTGTAGATTTTGTCGACCAGTCAAGCTGGAATCGTATAGCTTGAACTTGACCTAAACGCTTCCCAAAATAATGTTGTTTTAGTATTAAGTTTCTTAAATTTATAAACCAAAATGACATTGTTTTGGAAAGTTAAACCAAAATGATGTTGTTTTTTATAAGGGGTTTAGGCCTAAAGCTTAGTAAACCTAGGACTAACTCATTAACTTTGAGTCGAGCCAAGCCAAAGCTTAGGTTTTTATTCCTATTCTAGTAGGGACATCCAACATAGAGTATATAGATAATGGAAGGGAACCCAATTCCAACTTAATTTAGTGATCAATTTCCTACCTTAATGGTAATTTCTTAGGCAATTATGTTTTTACCTTATCTTTGTATATTTTCACAAAGGGATTAGTCATCACCATAGCCACATTCTCCTTCACTTTGACTATAGCAATAAGGTTAGCAATTTTTCCTTATTTTTGTTGGATCCCACTTTTAGGATTTTTATATGTTTATTTTATTTTATTTATTTTATTAAATTCTCAAGCATGAATTTATGAATTAGGAATTTTTGGCGTCTAATAAGGTATCTTTTGACTTTTCTATGGTGGTATGGATTAAAAAAGAGAGAAGTAAAATTAAGTGAAGGAGTTAATAGGAATTTCCTAATAAAAGAAAGGATAAATTAGTAAAAACACAAGAAATATGTCTTGAATGAATAAGACAAAGAGGAAGGAGTCATGAATTAAGGTGGGTGAATTAAAGAAGATGAAGAGAATAAAGAAAGGAGAGTTATGGAAATTCTTATATAAGGGATGGTAAAATGGTAAAAACCCAAAACGTGTATTTAATTGAATAAGACAAAGGACAAAAGAAGAGGGAGTCGTGAGAGTTAAGGAAGAAAAGAAGGGAGAGTTCGTGGAAGAGACTAGAAGGAGAAAAGGAGAAAGAAAAAGAAGAAAAAAGAAAGAAAGAAAAAGAGAAAGAAGAAGAAGGAAGAACCTAGGTAAGTGCTTTGTTTAGTTTTTTTTGTTTTAATAGATCAAGGAAGTAGAAAAAGAAGGTTTAATGTGAAGAAAATGAAGGAAGAAGTAGAGAGAAGTAGGTTTTAATATGAAGAAGATGAATATGATGAGGATGGAGAGGAAGGAAGAAACAAGAAGAATAAGAGGATGGTGTTTTCCTTAGATTTATATAGATCTTAGTTTTTCTAGTTAGATAGAATCAAGAATAGGTTAAGTTTAAGTTTATTTATGGATAGTATGCAGTTTCATGCATGTGTGTTGATGAAATGAATATGTTGTCTTAGGTAATCAAGAAAGTCGCCAACAAGAGCAAGGAGAAGATTAAGCTTGATTTTGGAAAAAGATCAAGTTAAACAGGTGGGTAATATATTTATGATTTGTGATGATGAACTACATTGATTATGAGTATGTATGATGAATATGTTGTTTTATTTGTTGTGAATGTGGCAAAGATATTTTATGCATGTGTATTGTGTTGCATTGTGATAATTTTAATGACCTTGTGTGAATGGAAAAGAAAATAATTATGAAACATGAAAGCATGAACACAATGTAGAATGTATGATTATTGTGTGAATGGAAAAGAAAAGAATTATGAAACATAAAAGCATGAACACAATGTAGAATGTATGATTATGGAAAATCTGTTATGTGGGCGAGAGAGAAATCCGTTTCATTAGTCACGTGCACGTCGACCTATAGCCTTCTCCCGGCTGCCTGCTTGTGGCCACGAGATCCTGAGAAATCGGACTTGTTTAGTCTCAGCGTAAACTTCAGTTTCGCCGTTTCGTTCCACGGAACTCTCCAGCCATTGTATGTGCATTGCATTTTCGAACATGTTAAGTATTAATGTATATTGAATGTTGTGATTGACAATAATTTTCAGCCCATTTATGTTGTGATAATGTGTTGTGTTATGCATGATTATTGTGTGGTGTGTAGTTCATTAGCATCGACTATAGGTATATTAGCCACTGAGCTGTTCGGCTCACCCCGCATTTTCTACTCCTCAGGTGAAGAACCAGCAGCTCATTAGAAGCCTTGCAAAGTTTTTGGCACAACTCCAAGGAATTCAGATTTTGTAACTAAGTTAATGTCAAACACTTTTAGATGATCTTAGTAGCATGCCAGCATGAACATTATAGTTTGTATTTTGCGACCATGATACTGTATGTATTTTGCGACTGAGATGTTGTTGCGACATTATGAACAAATGATGAAGTATGTAATTCTTTGTTGTTGTGAATTGATACTTATATATGTATGCTGAATTTTATCCTATGAGATTGATTATGTGCTGAATGTTGAGTAGTATTATGATGGTTTGGATGTGTTAAATTGTGTAGCAAAGGAGTTTGGTATGTAAGGAAATTTATGTTGATTCGGGTCCTTTGAATTTTGGGTGAGAATTGTTTGTGAATTGATGAGTGAAAACAAGGAATGCGGTAAAAATACGAACTGAAACTTTAATGGATAAACTGCACCGATCTAGGCAGAATTGGGCTAGTGGTCTATATAAAAGTTGTAGATTATCCTTTTAGCTTTCTATCGCTATAAAGATCGAAAATTTTGGATTTCAGATGCAGAAGTTATAACTTTTATAAGATAGCTATGTCTGGGTGCATTTGTGCATAATTGAAGTATAATTTTGGTTGAAATGGTAACCTTACTTAATTGATTAATCTGTATCCATACATGCGGAATTAGGCAAAATTGCCTTCATAGCTTTCCAACGGTATATAGTTTGTAATTTTTGGATTTCTGTATTGAAAGATATGTTGTTTAAAAGAAAGAATGTCTGAATGGAAAAAATCGCGATAGTGAGGTGGTACGATCGTGACTTGCTCGCTGATACAGACCCTCAGTCACACCCGTGACTTTTGCCCTTTTGACTTAAGATTTTCATTTTCAAAATTCAAATTGCTATTAATTCTTCTTACACCCAAATTAGTTATTCTTTGTTGATTTTTGTTATGGAAAATTTTTAATAAATTGTGGGGTAATATTTTTACCTTTTCTATGAATTTTTTTATTTAAAAATCATTATTATCTATTTGTTTTAAATTGATATTCTTTAATAAATTGTGTATTAATTATTTTTCTTAAATTATTTATTTTTGCATAATTTAATTTTTTGTCTATATTTGTTCTACGATCCCACCACGAATTTCTTTTATTTTATTGCAATTTTTCCAAAATACATAATTATAATAAATTCAAATAAACTCCCAATGGTGACATGTAGTCGCCATAAAATCTGTACGGGGACCGGGGCCAACACAATCTTGTAAATGACATTACACAAAGCAATTGGTCTAAAATCCTTAACAAATTCAGGTGAAGCAATCTTAGGAATCAGGACTATAGTAGTCATAGTCAGGCAAGATGGGAAAGTACCTTGTGTTAGCCAAGTGATTGCATCTTTGAAAATATCATCACCAAGAACATGCCAATACTTCTGAAGAAAAGCAGGATTTAAGCCATCAGGACCTGGCGCTTTATCTGGGTGCATGCTAGAAAGAGCAGTCTTGAATTCATCTTTCCTGAAAGGCTTCACGAGAAAAGCAACATCCTCCTCCGAGACTATTTTCCTTGTAATTTGAGCTAAGCGAGAAAAATCAGCAGCAATATTCTCGCAAAAAAGATCCTGAAAATAGTCTACAATCACAACACCCATATGTTCATGATTAGTAAAACTAACACCCTCACTGTTCTTCAACATCTTAATCTTATTATTATTCCGCCGTCCCTTGATTTGACTGTGGAAGAACTTAGAATTTTTGTCGCCACACCGGTACCAGAAGATTTTTGCTTGTTGTCTCCTGCGAATTTCTTCAGTATGCAGGTTCTGGTTCCATTCTTTTTTAAGCCAACGAGTTTCTACACTAGCAAATGAGCTACCATATTTTTCAAGCTGTTTAATAATAAAATATCGCCGCTGCCAAAATTCCTTATTTCGATTGGAGCCCCACTTTCGAACCTCTTTAAGCAGCAAATCATGTCTTTCTGCAAAACCCTTATTACTACCCAAACCTCCGCTGTTTTTGACAATGAATTCGAACTCCTCATCCTGTAACCAAGAATTGTCAACACGGAAATAGCAAGACTGAGGAACAAATTGCTCGCTTGGATTTAACTCCACCATTATAGCCAAATGATCAGATACAGGGGCAATTTTCGACCTAGCCACTGCATTAGGAAATATTGTTGTCCAATCCGAATTCGCTATAGTGTGGTCAAGCTTCTCTTTAACTCTCTCCCCATTTCAGTTCGTGCCTTCCCATCTCAATAATGACCCATAAGACACCAAATCCACTAACCCAGAGTCACTAATAGCATCCCTAAAACCATTCAAAAGAAAATTCAGTTTAGGGGGACCACCAAGCTTTTCAGTAATAGAAGCTACACACCATTATTGGTAATGTGACAATCAATGAAATTATTTGCAAAACTAGTAATTGTAAGAGTAACGCTAGCCTTCCACATCAAACAAAGGCCTCCACCCAAACCAACTCTGTCAACCATAAAGCAATGCTTAAATGAGATAGAACTTTTAACTTCTTCTAACCTACTAGCATACATTCTTGTTTCAATGAGGAAAATAACATCCGGCTTAAAACTTAAATTCATTTCTCGAAGCGCATTAACTGCCCGGGGGCCACCAATTCCTCGACAGTTCCAACTTATAAACTTCATTGTTTTCGGCTATCTCGCTTCGCGAGATCAGCCACTGTTCTTTGAGCAGTGAAAGAGTTCCCTGCATGGTTCCCTATTGTTGAATCTTTGGTACTTGAAATAACAGAGGGATTATGAGTGTTGTCTTTCTTTGGATGTTTTTTAAGTTCACTAGGAATTTCTAGCTCAGCGTCATTTTCCATCTCACCAAGGCTCAACTGACCCATAGACTCAGTCTCCATAAGGCCCAATCCAGAGTCCACCTTATCCAAATTTGAATTTGAATAACCACCATAGAGCTTGCTGCTGAAAATCTGCGAATTTAGAGTGGTGTGATCTCTATCAACTCCTCCAATTCCTCCCGCTAAATCTGACTCAGAGATAGAGTTACCATATTCACACAACCATTGACTTTTTGTTTGACCAGCTCTAATCGTCAGAGCACGTAGCCGTTCATCCCATTAGAAATGAAGTTCTTCCGACTTCTTGTGCAACCGTTGCTCACAATAGGAGTCGGTATGACCAATGATGCCACACAAATAACAGAAAACATGGAGTCTTTGATAACTGAACTGTGCGAAGAATACATCACCATTTACATCAACAAGTTTCTTTTTCCGCCTAAGAGGTTGGTGGATGTCCAGTTGAGCCTTAAACCTTATCAGATTATCTTTTATTTTGGGATGAGAATTTTGCATCATACTCAAGGAACTGTCTAACAAAATTCCCCAGCGATTTGGCCACCTCTTCTTGAATAAAACCAGGTCGAAGACCTATGACAATAACCCAAAAATTAGCATATAATAACGGAATACGTAGTGGGTTTTCACCATCTCCTATTGGACTCCAAACCGAACAGTGTTTGATGAATGACCACGAACCCCCATCAATGGCTCTATCAAAATCAACTTGGTTATAGAACCTATACAAAAACCTTTTCGCTCCAATATCAGTGATAGTGACACCACTTAAGGGATGCCAAAGGTCTACCAAAACAGATTTCATAGCTTCAAAATTTATATAACTATAAGTAAGGAACATCCCTATGAGACAAAATTTGTAGTTCTGATTGGGGACTTCAGGGGCTATATCTAGCACCAGTGCTTCATCCTCCTCCTCATCTACAGTTCGATACTAGTGGTTTTTATCAGTAGACATGGCAGATGGAAAAGAAAAAAGAAACAAAAACTCAGAGAAACATGCTACAAGAGCATACGAAAGAAACTGTTCCTTATAAAATTATATATTGCACTCAAGTTTACAATGATTAATCTTACCATAAGCTTCTTTGGATGTGAAAAGAAGGATAATAAATATTATGTTGGCATTGAATTTCATATTGTACTCTTATTAAGCTGATGTAAACCAAGTTTTACAAAAGAAAACCTCGATAAATCTTTACCAATTATTGATTTTTCTTGCACATTATTTTAAAGTACATGAGAAATATTAGTAAGGATTTGGATATTAGAATTGATGCAAGTTCAGCTACTCAGGTATTTGTATTATCTTTGATGTATATTTCCAAACAATATTGTATTTTATGAAATTATGGTCAAATAAATGTCAAAGAAATAAATGGTTAGATTAATAAAAATTAAGCTTTCCTACTATGTTAGTCCACATAAATGGAGCCAAAAACTTAGTGGAATCATATGCAATGTTTATAACTCAAGATCTATAGATTGTTCAAGGTAAGTGCATCTATCATTATATAGTACAAGGTTTAGAAAAATCTATCAATTTGTTAGGCAACCTCTGTGAGACCCCATATCAGTTGAAGAGGGGAACGAAGTATGTCTTATAAGGGTATGAATACCTCTCCCTCACAAGACGCATTTTCCCAGGGATAAGAAGAGCAAAACCGTGAGGGCTTAGCTAGGCTAAGGCCTAAAGCGGACAATATCTGTGAGCAGGTGGTCTAGAGCTGTTACAACCTCAGCTAGTACCAAGTGCCAATCCTACAATCTCTTGGTAATGACTTTTTTTTAAGTTTATTATCTAACCTATAATTAAGATGTTGGTGATAATTCAATTTAAAATAAAAGAAAATAAATTAAGAATAAGTGAACAAAATAAAAAGACTACAATAGCAAAATAACAAAAAATCAACCAACAATATATAAAAGAGAGATAATCTCAACAAATAATAGATAAAATATCAAATTTGAATTAAAAAAGTCTTAATGACATAATTATTTTTAACACAATTTACTCTTTCTCCCTCCTATCCCCTCATTAATGACTTCTTTTTTTTACTTTATTATATTTCCTGTTTATTTCTATTTTTATTTTTAGTTTTTAGTTTTTGTTTTAAATTCAACAAAAGACTTATATTTGTGAGTTTTTGGTTTTGATTTTGGTTTCTTCTAGTTTCAAAGATTATGAAAATCATAAACAATGGTTTTGGTATTTTGTTTCTATTTCTTATAATTCAATTTACTATCAAATAAATAAATATCATTTAATTATTTAATATATTAAATTTAATAAGAATTATAAATAATTTAATTTAATATTATATTTATTTAATCAAAATTAATTATTAATAAGAATTATGAATAATTTAATTTAACGTAATAATTTAATTTAAAATTTAAAATTAAATTAAATTAAATAATTGTCAATAAATATAATTAATCTAAAATAGCTTAAAATCTTATAAATCTCAAATAAAATTTGATTTAATAATTATATTTAAAATAAACATTAGTTTATAAATAAAAAGTTAAAATTTAAATTATTTATTTTAATAAAATAAACTAATTTTATTAATAATTTGTTAATAAATTAAAAATAATTTAACTTTAATTTTTATCTAGTATTTAATTATTATCAGTGATAAAAATATAATTATGTTGACAATAACATCAAAATAGATTTTTGTTTTTAATTTGAAAGAAATACCTAAACTAAAAATAGAAAACAAAAATTGAAAATTATATCTAAAAAAAGAAATGGAACTAAAATTGAGGTGTATATGAGGTTAGCAGCCTCATATACACCTCAATATATGCTCACCTTCAGAATTGTCTTCCTTTAGAAGCGAGAGTATCGAATCTAATTATCGATGGGGAATGGAGGGACAACTTCAGGGCATTTTCCTCTCTATAGGATCATCTTCCTCAACTAGGGGATACAACCTTAGATGATTGAATATGCTGGACACCAAACTCGAGAGGTTCATTGACTAATGTATCTTGCCATCACATATTCAGAAATGATACTAAATAAGTCCCTTGGTGAAATTTGATATGGAAGAACACAATGAATCCTGAAGCGTCCATTATAACCTGGCTGGCCATTAAGAACAGGCTACGAACAAATCGTCGATGGTTCAATCCAGAAGATACATATTGTGTCCTTTTCCAGAATGCAAATGAGGAAAACAATCATTTATTCTTCAGTTGTGATTATTCCCAATCCATCTAGAGTAAGATCCAATACATGGTAGGAGCAATGAACCATCTTTGTGAGTGGGAGAGCACTTTGACATGGTTTATAAATAATTTGAAACTAGGTAAAGAAAATGCAACACTCCTCAAAGTCGTGTTTGTCACTACCATCTATATAATCTAGAAACAAAGGAATAGGAGAGTGCACAACCCAGTTGAAGAAGATAAATATCACCTAGCAGATAGAGTACTGAACTGGATGCAGTAAAAGTCATTCTTCTTTCTCCACAACTTCCACCGTCTCCTCATTGTCAAGTGATTGTACTGGTGATTCCTAAGGTGGTTCCAGTTCAACTGCTAGTGATGACGAAGAATCAACCATTTGAGTATGAGGAGTTGGTTGCAGAGGGGTTGAGGTTTCAGACATTATGTTTATTTTGGTCAGAGTGGAAGACAAAGAAAATGGTGAGAGAGGGGAGTGATTGATCCTAAATTAATTTGAGGTTTTAACCCTTTTCTTTTATTTTTTAATTTATTTAATTTCACTTAATAAATTTAATTAAGTCTGATGTGTACAATTTAATACAACTGTAATCATACGTGTTTAGATTTATTCCTTATATGGCTAGCACATTGTTTGCAAGGTTACACACGCTAAGTTTTAATATTTATTAACCTTGGTAAATTCTGTAAGCACACGGGTCGTTCGCGTGATACTTCAGATATCGATCTCACGAAGAGGGAAGTCTAGTCTTAAAATCTAAGGTCGCACTAAACTATAATAATTTAAAATAAATAACTAATTTAGAAAATAAACCAAAATTTCAAGAATTGAATTACAGAAATCTAAATAAGGAAACAAGTCAAACAAACCAATCCTAAAACCAACCTAGAAATTATCAAGTGAGAGAAAGGAGGTTTAAATATGAAATTAATGAAAACCTAATCAATTGTGCAATTATTGAATTAATGGGTCTAGACAGTCTTAGGGTGAATTACTCTCTCTCCAGTTATAATTCTTAACCCTAATTGATAATCTCTAATTTAAATTATGAAATTGTGATCTCTCGATTCACAATTGACCCAAAACTGAAATTAGTTCTAAATTGTCTAATAACCTACCGAGAACTTATGCTCGATCTCTCGTTACACGATTATACCGGTTTGATTCAATTCTTTACCTATCAAATCACCTAACTCTCGTTAGCCTAATTTGATTATTTTTTCTCGACTCACCCTCTTAGTCTATTGCTAAGTTATTAAGAGCAGAATTAAATCACAATTAAATCAATAAAAAACACAATCAATCAAACTTTATTAATCTCAATGAACAAAAACCCCAAGGTGAGTTTAGACATAAATCAACACTCGACAATAGTTAATCTCAATAATCATCTCAATTTCATTCATTCATAAAATTGAACTAAAAAAGAAATACCGTTAGAACGGATTCGTAGACGTAGTAACTGTAGGGAATCACCTGTTTCGGGAAGTACGTCGTGTCAAGCTTCGTCTCCGTGACTCTCTTCCTTCGTCTCCTTCCTCAATCTCTTGATAACTCTATAGGTTTTTCTTGGAATGTGGATGACGTGAATGCTATCTTTTTTAGACTCTCCCTGGATGCTGCATCTGTCTCATAATAATGTATTTATACTTTGGACGCTCTAGGTTAAAGTTAGGGTCGAAATGGTCAGAAAAATCTTACGAATTTTGAGTTTTTGCTTCAACCCGACATAGGCCACGGGCCACGATCGTGGCCAGTGTCTAAACCTTTCTGTCACGATCGTAGCCAACACCTAAACCTTTCTGTCATGATCATGGCCCAATGTGCACGATCGTGGCCTGAATGTAAACTCTTTGTGACGACCGTGCCCCAAAGTATACGACCGTGGCCTGGCTGCTCTGGCTCGTCAGGCCACGGTTGTGGCCTATGTTTTTGGCTCGAAACTCTTCGCAACTTCTCCGTTCTTCGCCTTTTACCCTGAAACACTAACAAACACATCACTGTACCTAAAAAATATAACAATTAAGCTCAAAGACTTATACTAACCCATAAAAACACTTAAACACACAACTAACACAATTAAAACCTAAATACACACCTAACACTTAATTTCATACTAAATACATAACAATTTAAACCCTAAAACACAATGCAAATGACAGCTATCACACGTAAATAACATTAACAGACATGTTAACATTGGATTAGATTTGGAAAAAATTGAAAGTTTGGGTATTTAATTGACACATTTTAAAGTTTGGACCATAATTGCAAAATTGAATAAAGTTTGATATTTTTTATATTTAACCCTTTTTCTAGGTAAAAAAATGTGAACGTCTATGTAATCTTGTAAATAATTTCATATTAAGCATGTATAATCCTCATTTTATGAAGAAATTAATGGAACATATATAATAAAAATGAACTTTTAACTATCATGTTTCAAACCAATTGAAAAATAGCCTAATGGTGGCAAAGTTAATTAGATTTTATTAATCGACATTAAATTAGCTTGGCCCTATTGACAATACAAGTGTAAGTGAAGACCCGATTATAAATGATGCAAATAAAAACCCCCATAGTTTGAGCAATAGTGAGAGTTCGAGTTACCATAATGTTGATCATTTAGTCGTCCTCTGAAACGTTAAAAAATTCAATGTTGACGACACTTTTTAATTAGGTATAGTAATAGAAAGAGTTATTCCATATATTTTGATGTTGAAAATCAACTTTTCGAGATTGGCAATCACCAAAGTTTAAATCATCAAATTCGAACTTCCATAACATGTAATAATAAGTATGCATGTTAGTGAAAACCGATGATTAAACAATATTTTTGTTAATAATTTCTAGCTAACTTGTCAACTGTGTATGAAATCTTGCGAATAAATATATGTTATCACATGTACTTCTCATTTGATAAAGGAATTAATGGAAAATAAGTAGAAAATTGTGAAATTTTAAATGAGATACAATTAAAAAATTGTTTAATGATCGCAAAGTTAATTAAATTTTATTTATGCCAACGTTAAGTAGTCAATGTTCATATATTAGTAAGTATGCATTTTAGTGAAAACTAATGTTTAGTATTTAATATTAATTCCTAGTAAATAATAATAATGGAATAGATTCAAATGGTTTAAAACTTATTTTTGTTAATAATTCCTAATAAAAATTGATAATTGTCTATGTAATCTTGCAAATATTTATGTATTAAAAACATATTCTCATCCATTTGACAAAAGAAATAATGGAAATTGTATAGGCAAAGGTTCAATTACGAATGGCATATTCTAAATCAATTAAAAAACAGCTTAATGAAGGTAAAGTTAGCTACAATTTTTTAACTCCAAGATTAAATTAGCCCAGTTCAGATCATTAAATTAACACAACCCTAGAGCGTAAAAGCAAGCAGGCATTTTAGTGACAACCAGCTAGGTACTTCTAGCTTGACGTCTCACCAGCATTCTATACTTGTAATGGAAAACCATGCACGTAGGTGGTTTAACGAAGAAATCAGAAACTAGTTCTATGGCACTCTGGAGGAGGCTTTGGAAACCTTTTTCTATCAAAACAATAGTCGTAAATAAGATAGTTTTTCCGGACATTCTCATATGCACTTTGTTGCGTGGGGTTAAGTTTCGAAATGGAATTCCACCAATATTTTGAAGAGTAACATGATTGGACAGCACACCCGTTAATCCCAAATCCTTGGAAGTAAGCTTTAAAAGGTGCATGGCTCCAGTCAATCTTTGTTTTTCCGCCACCTGTTGCCCAACTTGATCCGTCCCACAAGCTTAGCAGTACCTGCATCGGCTGTGATGTGTATCTTACTCCGATGTTCGTTTTGTTGTTGAACACTCTTATGGGTACATGGTCCACAAAGAATCTGATGAACACCCATAACCCAACATATTCATTACGATATATAATTAATCCCAAAATTTTTTGGAAAAGAAAATTAAACTGTTCTTACACAACAAGATGTGCGTTCCATAGGACACTGTAAGTATGAAAATCTGCTGTTGGGTCGAACCAAAAGAGAATTCTTTCTTCTCTATTCCCTTCACCATTTGAAAACACATTGGTCTGTAAGATAATCGGTTTTCCTTCCTTGTTACCCAAGAACTCGAAGTCCAGTTCGTCATGGTTATTGCTATGTGAACTTAGCTGGCCATATAGGAAAAAACTGATCATGTTAGGGTCCACGACTGTACCATATCTGTTCGCTTTCTTCAATATATATATATGTGTATGTATGTATATATACATATGTCTATTGAAAAAAAAAAGTTACAAGATTGTTGAAATATATAATAATTGTGCATATATATATATGATGTGTACTTACATAAAAAGTAGTGACCACTCCTGCAGAATCAGGTCCTGGTAGCTTTATCCTCATAGTAAAGAATCCAGAAATGTAGTTTGCCTTGGATCCGAGTCCAGATCCTATATCGACATAAAAGGAAAGTAGGATTAGCATCAAAAAGGGAAGTATGAAGACGAGAAGATCAAACATTAATATAATAAAGCGATTAATGCATCCTAGAATCTAATATGAAACGTAGTTTCACAGCTCATGAGACAAGAAAAAGAAGAAACTTACCAGTGGAATTGTCGAGGGAGAGCTGAACTTCTGCCCCACCTTGGAGTGACAAAACGTTCTTATTTCCCCATGTAATATAATAGTTTTGATCAAAGCTAATGTCACCTTTTGCACTTACGAGTAACCCAAAAAAAAGGAAAAACGCCAGAAAACAAGGAAACTCCGTAACATGAAACCTGAACATATTGGCCGCTGGTAACTTCATATAGTAAGAATCGTAGATATATTTATAGTAGTAGGTACTAATATATTCTAAAATAGGATAATAAACTATATATTCCAATATAAGCTATTTAAATTTGGTATATAATTTTTAAATAATAATCCTGTATAGATATGGATGTTACTCTTGTATTATATACTTATATAGGGTATATAAATCCTATTCGTATTTAGAGTAAACTAAAATAAGAAAAATGAGATTCCTATATAAGAAATGTATATAAAATATTCATAGCATTACAATTATGTAGTAAGGAGATAATAATACTAAACAACAGAATTGTATTAAAAAAGAAAGGAGTTAGGTTGTTATATATGTAGCTTTCAACACGTTCACGATTTCTCCTTGAGAATTTAGTAACCCAACTTATAGGATTTTTTTTTTTACTTGAGATCATAACTAATAATACATAATATTAATATTAGTTTCTTTTATATGTATAATACATGATATCATCAACTTGGTCGGTGTAAGATCCATGTATCCTTTTCTTCCAAGCAAAAGCATAAAGGGCATCATCTTACAATAATGAAAGTGGCGGTTCTGTAACTATATAATTGACAAGTTAGAACTTTTAATTATAGTACTATAACTCTAATCAAATAACTACAGAACTAACTAATGAGTGAAAATCAAAAGTCGATGACGTTATAAATAAATACTTCAATTTAAAAAATTACACGTCTTCTTTAGGCTTACAATTTATTGCTTACTTAACTAAATATTCAGTTTCAAATGCAATAACGTGACAGTTAATATATACATATATATATATATATATATACATATGTGTGTGTGTGTGTGTGTGTGTGTGTGTGTGTGTGTGTGTGTGTTAAATAAAATAAAATTTATTGAAAATAAATAGACGACATATATTTCTTTAACGTTTAATCATTAATGACTTTTTAACTTTATAATTGCCATTACTTATATATTGGAAGGATGTACAAGACACTTGTAATTTCTATTCATTTTTGTACCCCTCTATTCTAAAAGATGCAAAGTTTTGGCTTTAAACTTGCTTTGTTTAGTATTGAACCTCTTGATCTATTTTATAAAACGACAACTTAAGGGAGCCATTGTCTGTTAATATTTCTTTACTGCTTAGATCTAGATGATTATATTTATAAATGTTTCATTTATTAAATATTTTTATAATTATTTAATGAAGAAATTGGACTTATAAAGACTACAAAAGAAATTAAAGTATTTATTCTTTAAAAAATTTAAATAGTTTACAAGTTTTTATATCAACAAATCTTACAAACATGTTAAAATTATAATACTTTTAATAAATTTATAAAATTAAAAATTATTTTATGTTTAAGAAAGAAAGTAATGCATGCAGGCATGGTTACAACTTCCATATCCAGGGACATTGAATGAAGTCCAGATCTTCTATCTAACATTACAATTAAAAATGTTGTCATTTCTGTTTAAATTTGAAGTCACTAGTCACTCATAACTATCACGGGCATGCACAAGTCACAGGCGTGACACTTAAGTCACGCTCGTGGCTCTTTTTATTTTTTTACTTTTTTATCATTATAATTATAATTATATTATTATGAGTTTAATAAAAATTAAATTAAAATAAATTTTAATTTTAATTATTGTACTATTAATTTTATTAAAATTAAAATAATTAAAAAACAAAAAATAATAATGAATTTGTGTCGTGGCGGTGACACTTAAGTCACATGCGTGACACAATTTTTTTAATTATTTTAATTTTAATTTTTAAATAAAATTTATAAAATAAAAATTTAAATTTTAAAAGTTGATTAATTTATTAAAATTGTTTATTTAATTTATAAATTATAGAAAGTATTAAATTAAATTAAAATTTTGATTAATTTTATTATTATCATTATATTAGATAGCATGCATATCAATGCAATATTAAACATCTTGTATGATAAAGTTTTTTTACAGAGAATGCTTGTAAAATGCAAATAAATTATACAATATAATTTGCTTGTAAAATGCAAAAAAATTATACAATAATCTTTGATAGAATCAGCTATGGGCCAATGCAATCAGTTGATTGTCAACTGTTGCACTCCAATATAAAACATTATTTCGAATACACTCTATTGCTTCCTTTATTGTCTCCAACCCATCCTTCACAATCAAGTTAAGAATATGCCCAAAACAATGCATATGAAATAACTTACCTCCAACCAATAAGCTGCTAACCTACATCTTACCCTTCAACTTCTGGATCATAACATCATTTGTGTTACAATTATCGACTGTGATAGAGGATACTTTGTTGTCGATGTTCAAATCCATCAAACAGTCTTTCAACACGTTTGCCAGTTTTTCAGTTATATGCAGTGTTGCATACCAACATGAATCATAAACTCATAAAATAATGAAAAAATTAAATGATAAGAATATTAAAGAATATAAACTACCTCACAAGTCTATTGCATAACTTCTAATCATTATCAATATAATGTGCCGTCATTGCCATGTAACTCTTTTTTTAGTTATCGACTGTCTACATGTCTGTTGTTATGGCGATTCATCCTTGAACACTCGACAATACTCTTAATGTTTCTCCTTTTTGTCCTCATAAATTTTGAAAATATCATTCCTCAATGAATTCCGATTGGGAACCTTGAAAGTCGATTGGAGTGAATTAAGAAATATCCTTAATTGTTTGCTTTCAACCATAGACAATGGTTGTTCATCTCCAATAATCATATTAGCCATCAAAATCCTTAATCTATGGTTTTCAAAAGTTGTTACGATCATTTCATTCTTTCCTTTCATAAGGTTAGGGGTCAAAAATGTTTGACCTCCTAAATCTATCTTCCTTCAAGTGCATAATTCCATAGGTCTCTTTAAATGAGACTGATATGTGTTTAATTGTTGATACATTTAATCATTTAACTTAGCGATTAATGATACGAAAATGCTTAGGACACTAACTTTAATTCATATATGATTTTAGGTACAATTTGGAAGCAAAGAAATTAAAGTGATTCGAAAGCACTAAATTTGGGTTATTTTTTGAAGATTAATTTTCACTTGTCTTCATGGATCAAGAAGAAGAAAAATAAAAGACAAGAAGAAGAATTAAAAGTGCTTGACGGAAACCACAACATATGAGGAGAAAGCCATGAGCAGAACGACAACATTAAGGAGCTTCAAAACATCATCTGTGTTTTACGTAGATGTCCTGTATAACGCAAACAGCGTATGCGTTTAACGTAGACAATTGCGTTAAATGTAGAGAAGAGTTGTGCTTTAGAGGGTTAAGTAAAAGAAAGGTGAACAATAGCTTGGGCCATTAATTTTAATTCATCACATTAGCTACAGTAGAAGGGAGAAAATAGAAGAGAGTGGTAGCAGAGAGCATGAAACAGAGAAAAGTAGAGGAGTGAATAGTGATGGTGGTCCAACTATCTTTATTTGTCAGGAGCAACAGCCAAGAAGAGAAGCTTGCGGCATAGTGGAGAGCTACTAGGGATTTCGGTGGGATATTTTCATGGGGATTGAAGCATTTTCCTTGGAGTGACCTATGGAAGGCTAAGTTTTTGACTCTAGTTCAAAGGTAATATTGACGTCAACGACCCAAGTTAAGCATTTTTTTATTGTTTTGTTGTTTCTTTCTCATATTAGAAATTGATTATGTTATCTTGTATGGATTGATTAGGTATTTAAATAATGATGATTTTAATGCTCTATTAAATCGTTTTTAATGAAAACCTATTGCTAAAATCAAATGCAATACATAATCGTTGTATTCCCGATTCATGTGTAGCAACTAATGGTTCCGAATCATTAGAGATAACATAAAATAGGTTAAATAATTCGAGCTTGTGTGATTATTACCTAAACTGGTCTATTTTTCTGATTCATAAGGCAGTTGTCAGGATAAACTTAGAGAGCTTATTCTAGGTTTCCTGATAGCTAGGATCAAGTAATGAGCGCTTCGTGATCAACTAGGATTTAAGGAAAAATCAAGATTAACAGAGCTTGTTGTTAATCTATGATCGATAATTGCTAAGAGAGATAAAAGAACAACAAATCAATAAATTATGCTTAATTAGGATGTAAGTCGAGATTGAATCAAAGAACCAGATCCCTACCAAATTCTCCAATTTTATCATTTTTACATGTTTTCTTTAATTTGTTTTTATTAGGTTTATTTCATTTTATTTTCTTATTAAATCCAAAACCCCTTATTACCTAAACATCAATTAATTTCATTTCCTAAGCTAACCGAACACTCCCTGTGTGATCGACCTAGACTCACCACTGCTACAGTAGTAGTCTAGTTATTTTATTTTGATTAGAGTTATGATACGCCGGTCAGAAACGTTCCACCTTTCGAATCAGTTGAATATAACTTTTGACAATAATTGCACTATGCTTTTTCAACTCTGTCGGTCGCTATAGTCTTCTTAAAGTGATTCTAAGCTTCACTTTTATGTTGACTAACTTGAGTTCTAATTGAACTTCTATCATCAACTGGTGTCAAAAGAAGTTTCCACTTCTACCTCCAGCACTGGATTAGAAAGCTTAACTAAAGGAATATGCTCATCCATCTGACAAAAAACATATAAATACTTGAGGTTAGAAATAAGAATGTATTAGGAAATGACACATTCTTTTTTAATTTCAGTCTAATACAAAAAGTTGTGGTTGATAATATTAATTGCTTTATTGCAGTAAAATTTTTGTAATATTTCAATTTCAGTCTAATAGATAAGTGTATTAGAAATGTTGCAATTAATATATCTTTAGAATCAATCCTATTTCCACTTTCCAAAGGTAAATCAAGGCAATATCATGCGCTCAACATATCAACCTAGAAGATGTAGCTTGTTTTAGTATTTCATTAATATCCCAATATACATGCTAATACTCCATTTAAGACTAAGATCCCAGATATGGGATAAAATCCACATTTATTAGCATAAATTCAAAACAAGAATAGTTTTGTGAAGTGAAAATCCTCTAAAGTAAAAGTTAAGCGCATACACTATATGACATAGAAAAAATACAAATTAGAAATTAGAAATTATAAATTCAAATGAAGCTAAATAAGCAGGACAAGAAAGAAACTAGAAGAAAACATAGCAGAACATAACCAAACAAGAGAACAATCAAGAATATTTCAATTATTATTATACGTTTATAATAATTGAAATATCATAGTTTCACTAGAATTGGCTAACAAACAAATAAAGAGGCTATTATAGTGAGAAATTGACGACAAACTCACTTCACTTATAGCAGAAGAAGCATATCCAACCTGCTCAATATTTGTAAACATTATTTCTTTTTTTTCAATTAATATACAGTGTATGCATGTATGTAAATACATTAATGGTTATATGTCTTTGGATTCCCTACCTGAAAGAGACTTGTAGTTATAATACTTAGAAGTTTCACAACAATGGTAAACATTGATGGGTTGAGACTTGTGAGGGAGGGTCTAGTCTCATTAATGTTGTCTAATATAAACCCTATGTGCCTTTTAATACATCTACAATTTCCTCATAGCTATAAGACATTTGTGCCAGAAATCCTATTTAGTATAATACAATAGAATAGCCAAAAGTTGTGTTATAAAACAAATAAATTGTTAGAAATTGAATGGCTCCTAGATAAGATAGAAGTTGGAATATTGTCTGGTGAAATAGACTTATCTATAATGTGTCCTTTAGCTCAATTTATTGATTTGTCAATGTTGTGCATCGGATAAACATACTCTAAATGATGAAATCTTATCACAAGTAAACAAAAAATGACTACCTCTAAATGATGAATTGCACCTACATTGGATACCTATAATAGAATATTTCTTAGCTAATTGATATCTTTAGTTTGAAGAAAATATAAGAAATGTGACTCTAGTATGAGACTATATAGTCCCTTTATGCACAAGAAGATATTTGTTGCTTTACATGTAATGTGATGGTTGAAAATTGTGAATTAGTGGTTGTGGCTGAAATTGATATCATAACTTTATGAGAGACTTTACTTCTCTAATAGCTTTCCACTGGTTTGGAAGTAGAAAGAGAAGCTTCATCTAGCTAGAGAATCCTTGTTGCTGATATTACGATTACAAGGCAAATATGCCTTATTGATGATTATGTTTTCTTTATGATTTAATCCGTGTAAAAACGCAAAAGAAGATATTCTTTTTTTTCTTCAAATATTGTAATGAATTCAATTACTATTATTTTATAGCATTAAACCAGTAACAAGAATAAAAAATATCAAGAACCAAAAGTAATTTGACCCCGTACTTGGTAGTCTTATCATTTGCCCACATTTAACCACTAAAAGACAAATAGTAGTTCATTATCTCCATGATTAACCCCATATTCTCGTTATGCTTGAAAATTAATGGAAATAGAGAATGTGCAACTATGTCTAAGATTATACTGGAGCAAAAATGTCAACACAACGTGAAAGTCACCAAAAGCAACATAGAGAGTATAAATTCCTAAGACAGGATTTTTCCTAGTTAAAACATCCAAACAAAACCCACAATGTACAACTAAAATGATTACAAGTACGGATGTACCCAGGTTATTCAAAATAAATCTCAATGATTTCTACGACATTTCATCAAATACATTACATGCACTATCCCATATTCCTAATATTAACATACAAAGTTCTCAAATTAGCCACATCATGTCTCAAAATAACCAATTAAACCAAATTGACCAAGGGAGAATGAGAGATTACCTTATTAAGTACGTTGGACTGTTCACAGAATCACCATTGGTTGTTTCAGCATTGGTGACTGTGTCGAGTCACGACAGATGATATGAGAAGAAGAAGAATTGAGGAAGAACAAGAAATGAAGAAGAAGAACAGAGAAGTGAAAGAAATTGGGGAGATGGATGGAGGCAAGACCGCAGGAGGAGGCTGTTGTGCTAAGTGAGGGGCGACTTGGCGAGCATGCGAGAGCAAGACTACAAAAGGCTGGGGTCAATGCTGCAAGCACGTTTAATCATAGGCAAAATGACGTCATTTTTGCTTGTAACAAAATGACGTCGTTTTGTCTTATGTTTTATTAATTGTTATAACTTAAATGACATCGTTTTACTCTTAAAATAAAACAATGTCATTTTATTGGGAGAAAAAATATTCTACACATAAACAAAACGACGCCTTTTTGTTTGGATCACTGTGCAGACCATGGGCCACAGCCCGGGCTACTGCTCTACTCGTCCACCTTGGCCAGTGGCCCGTGGCATGACTCGAATTTTGATGGCCTATTCACAGCAGGCCTGTGGACCAATCTATGGGCCGATTTGACCAAGGCAAACCTGTTGACCCCGAGCCAGGCTGGTCTTGACATCTCTAACGGGAAAGACAATCACTATAAGAAAATTATAAATTACCTATGGTCAAAATATCATAGGCAATCAACGACAAAAAATAAATTCCCATTGGTGAAATTGTCAGAAAAAATTGCATTTGTCAACAAATTTTCTATCAGTAAAAATAGAGGCAAATTATCCCATTAAAATTTCCAACGGAATATAGCAAAGGAATAGCCATTTCCATTAGTAAATTTGTCGGGAATGCTTGGCAACAAAAGTAAGTGCTTGGGTGTACTGATGGGATTGGATTTCATTAGTTGAAGAGTTATTCTGTCGATAAAATTAAAACCTAAACGCCATCGTTAACTTTGGTTTCAACATTTTTAATAAAACAAAAATGACATCGTTTGGTTTAACACTAAACAACATCGTTCTGGTTAAGTGTTTAAAACCTAAACATCGTCGTTAACTTCGACTTCAACATTTTTAATAAAAAAAATGACATCGTTTGGTTTAACACTAAACGACATCATTTTGGTTAAGTGTTTAGCCTATCCACGAAACCCATCCCAGCTTGTCGATGCTCACTTTCTCCTCTCTTTCGTTTTCTCTTTTGTTGCCGATTCTCTGTCGCCGTCATCATCTGTGCGTGCTTCAGTTCCCTTCTCTCCATCCACTTTCTTCCTTATGCGTCCATCTTCTTCCTTCACGTGCTTCGGCTCCCTTCTGCATCTTCACATGCTTCGATTCCCTTCTTCCTTTGGGTGCTTAGGTCCCCTTCTTCCTTATGCGTCTTCGTTTAATCATCGGTTGAGGTAAGTGGGTTTTGTTTTTTACTGTGTTTTGTGTACTAATTTGATCATTTAGGTTTTTTTGTGTGGTTTGATTGTGTGGGTAATCATCAATTTATGTCTTTTACTGGGTTGAGGTACTGGTTTAATCATCAGTTGAGGTACAAAACCCATAAATTGATATTTTTGTAATGCATTATACTTCGATTATAGTATAAGAATCGATTGTAGTTAGATTATATTTTTGCAATAAATTTTTGTAATACATTGACAATCATCGATTTTCTTATTTAAAAGCAAAGTTTTGGTTAGGGGATAAAAACACATAATCAAAGATATAAATTATGGGATCTTAATATAAGGAGAAAGCAACTATTAAAAGAAAAAAGTTTTTCAATCAAAATTATAGCATCTTGATATAAGTTATCAAAATAAGGGAAAAATTAACTATAACAAAATCTCAAGTTAATGATGGTGAATCAATAACAAATTGAACTGTTTTTGAGCATCGAGTTATGATTTGGTTGAGGATCTAAACATTATATTATGATTTCATTAATAATTTAGATATTATGTTGCGATTTGGATGAGCATTTGAACTTGACGCTGTGATTTTGTTAAGAATTTGAACATTATATTACGCTTTCGAAATTGATGATTTGAACATTATATTGTAATTTGGTTGACAATTCGTCTAAGAAGGTGAAGAACTAATATGTATTGCCTAACAAGGTGAAACTCATATGTATCAATACAAATAAAAGATACCCATCATATTATGCGTGTCTAGTGACTCTGAACTTTCTCACCATTTGACAAATCCTCAAGCAATTGGATGCTTTTGGAGCTTATTTTGGTACGAGTACTACTTAGGCTTAAGTTACATGAAATCACACCAGACTAAGGTTTCAACATCATATGATTTTTTGGGTTTTTTATAATTACTCGTGTATCAATTGATGATTTTTTTGTTCTTATCAATGAAATATAATTATTTTATTTCTTTCAAAAAATGACATCATATATAAGGATAGGGGCTTATTTAGAACTTTTGTGAAATATTAAGGTGTAATGCAAACCTTTAGTATCATAAACATTGGTAGGTAGTTTTCTTTATTATCTTTTATAAGATTACATGCTTTACAAATTATACTTTTATGTTTTGTGGAAAATGTGCATATTAATGGATCATTATTTTCTCTATCTAGTTATAAATTTTTGTATTAGGTATCTATTACCTATAACAAAGGAAAGTGTACCTTTCTTTAGCAAGTAATAAAATAGTAAGTAGGAGTTGATCCCTCAAGGAAATGGTACGGATTTGAAAACCTAAAACTACTAATTAGTAAATAAATAAAAGAATGAATTTTATGGATTTTGATTAAAGTAATATGAAATAAAATAAAACCTTAGTAGGTAGATAACATAATAATTAGTAAGACAATCGACCAAAAGAGAACTTCATATAATATCAAATTTTAGACAGTTACTTCCCTTACAATTAAATTTTATTTTATGATTCAATTAGCCTAGAATAGATATGTTAAATTAGATTGATAGGTTCTTCTATATTGAAACTACATTCTCTCTACTCTCGAGATACAACCATCTACTTTTTAGTACGCTGAACTATATCTATACCAATCTAACACCCCTATAAATTTGCTAAGATCTATATGATCCATAAAAGGTTTCATCTTAACACCAAAAAGATTATGTAGGTCTCTCTTAAGCATCTTGTTTAACTCATATTACCTAACCTACAGTCCATTCATAAGTGGGTCTCTTGAGGCATCCATAAGTTTATTAAAATCAAATTTAGTTGCTAGCATAACTAAATCATACATTAAGATTAATAAAAGACAATTCATACAATTATATCTCAATTAATAAATTAAAATGAATCAATCTGTAGAAAAATAAAAAATAGATTTTTCATTATTTATCATATAAAAGTGTTTAGCTACGAATCATAGTTAAAACAATGAAAGTAATAGACAAATATAAGGAAAATGTAATACAAATAAATCCATATAAAAATCCTTATTTTACCAATAGATCAATACGTTGACATGGTATCTTAATCTTGATTTTTAAAATTAAAATAGCCTTAGAATTGATCTCTTAAACGTTTCATACGTTTAGATTTCTAACCCTAAAATTACAGAGCAAATGGTGTGTGTAAACAATAGTATCTAAAAGTTGTCTAAAAATTAGGATATTTGACATTTATATATGCTTTCATACCCTTGGACACATATCCTATGTCATGGATCTATCTATATCTTTTATGGAAGAGATAAAGTCTTTGGCATGCCCGTGTCCCTAGGCCATGAATCTTCTTATTTCTTTTGAAATTAATGCATGATTTTTACTACAATCGTGTCCCTATATTGTGGATCATATTATTTCTCTTGTAATTAGCATATGATGTTTAGGACAACTATGGCTTAGGACCTATTACACAATAAATTTTCTTCAATTTCCCAACAATCTCTCTTCAGCCCCTATTTTAGGTTATGTCTCTTATTTCACTTAATCCACATAAGATATGAGTTGGCACATGGCCATAGATAGGAAAACATAGGACAAGCCATGTTCCTTTAAGAATTATAATTTTCTTTATATTTTTGCTTAAAATAACATATAATTATTAAATAATTTCATCCTATGGTTAATTTATTATAATTATATGAAAATAAATCTAAGTTAAGTAAAATAAGGTAAATTGACATGAAAATGAACCAAAATATTTTTAAAATTATGTCCATTTACATGCACATTAAATATTCCCATGCTTACGCTTTTACTCATCCTCAAGTAAATCAATTTCAATCACTTTTAACTTAAATAGCTGACAATTTTAAGGAAATGAAACAAATATATTAGAGAAATCAAGGTTATCCATTATCTACTCAATTGCATTATTCATCAACTAGAAAGGCATTCAAATACTTGCATTCAATACTTAATCAAACCTTTCAAATAATAACTTAATCCATATACTTAGTCTATAACTTAGAAAAGTCACACTGTTTAAAAATGTATCATTTCATTTGTCTATCAAAAAGGTTAGAGTTACTATTATTCTTCGCTCTAAAATTTACTTTGTTATTTTAAATTGATGTTCTTAGTATTGGATAATTAAATTTATTTTCGTAGGAAAATTTAAGGTGATAGAATAAGCTTCCTAAGATTAAGAACATCAATTTTCTTTGGCAAGTAAGATTGTTGGCTTCTCCTCTTTTTATTATTCATAATTATTTCCTTTTTAGATTATAATGCATATTTAGTTTACTAGTATTTATGTCTTTGTTAATATTTCATAATATTTTTAAATTTTGTGAATTTTTTTAATGATTCAAGGTTCAATACGCTTTATTCCTTTGTGTTTCCTCGTATTGATCTTTTAACCTTTATTTTTATTTATCTTTAGAGCATCATGTTATCAAGTATTTAGTCACTGGTTCCTTATTTTTGGTCTTTCATAATGATAAAAAATGAAAAGCTTTAGAGATTAATATTGTATATTTTATAATAGGTTTTACTCATATGCATATTTTAATTATGATATTTATGTTAAATTTGATCATATTTGGTTTGTGTATGACATATTATGAATTTTTATAGGTTTGGTATTAGGACTTATGATAAGATTCGGAAAGCTAGACCAATTGCCTTTTAATTTATTTTATTATTTTAATTTGGTTTTAGATCTTTAGGATTTTAATAAATTGTAATAAAATATTTTTCTTTAATTAGGTTTCTAAAATAAGGGTGGGTTAGGCCTAATATTACTCTCTTATTTTCTTTAAAACTTATCACAAGTTAAATCAAGTTTAAATTCACAAGGAGGTTTAAATGAACTTTAAGACTTTTTTATATTTTTAGAATCGATAACTATTAGTTTTGATTTCTTTTTTTTCATTTTCTATTAAGATTTTAGGATCAATGCATTTCAAATAAAAAACTCATATGTGGGTCTCAGTTTAGCTAAACCTAATCCCATTATGATTAGTTCAAGTCTTCATTTAAATGATTATATATGAACGTCAGTTTGAGTATTGTGTGTTTGAGTTTGTGTATTATTTGAGTTTGTATTTTATAAATAACATATATGTTCATCAAAATCCCTACTGTACACCAAAATGTCATCAAAATACAAAACAACAAGCTTCTAGTGAATGCACGTGGTATTATTTGTAAAGAGTGATGATATTTTTTGTATGGAATCAAGTATTTTTTTTATGGAATCATAAGAGTTTCAAGTGTTAAAGCTTATAGTGAAATTTGGCGTTGTATGCAACATATATAAATACAAAAATATCGAACAAGTGTATTATATTAAATACAAAACTTTCTTTTTTGCAGGCCCTATTTTTTATTGAAGAGCGTCCCTCATCCTTCTTCTTTGTAGTCTGTGGTTTTCTATCCATCCAGGTAAGTCTTCCAACTAATCTATCATATATGTTGCTTTAATAGTGCTAGTATCTGTGTTTAGGTTTTATATGAATGCAAAGGAAGTCTTGATTTTGCATTGTTGTTTAGAATATTCTTATAATCAATGATGAGTTTTTATGTTCTTCTTTAATAATCTAAGTATTTATGTTTGGGTTTTGCTTAAATCATTGATGAGTAGATGTATGAATTACATAAATATTTACTACATGTGGAACGAGTTTGAGATCTTCTAGATGATCCAATGCATAATAAACCCCTAGAATGGTATATAGGCTAGAAACCTATAATGCAGCTCTCATGAAGCTTATCGGTAAAAAATTTCATGAGCCTAGGAGTCGCATTGAGAACTTGCTTTCTCGATTCATATGGTGTAACAATGCCACGTACTAGAGTACTTATTTAAAATCAAACTTTGGAAATGAACTTGTAGGTGATTAATTCAAACATGAATACTTGAACTTCATTGTAATTAATTCAAACTTATTATTAACATAAGAAATTCATAGGTTAATAGACATGACAATTCTTTGCATAATAAACCCCTAGGACGGTATATAGGCTGAAAACTCGTGATGTAGCTCCCATAAGGTTTATTGGTGAAAAATTCCTCGAGCTTAGGAGACATAGCGACAACTTGCTTTCTCTATTCACAGGTGTAAATAATGCCGCGTATCATTGTGATGTTAGGTTTAAAATCGAACTTTGGAAATGAACTTATAGGTGATTAATTCAAATATGAATCCTTGAACTTCAATGTGATTGCTCGATGTATGTTGGATTTAATACATGTATGTACTTTTTTTACTTCTTAATGTCACTTCTCACAGGACAGTGGTTGACATATTGTTTTATTTGACTGATATACACTCACATATGTTGTCTATCAATTAAGTCGTCCAACTTTTATTCATATTTGGAATATTGTTAGAATAATTGATGACTAGATATATGAATTATAGTTCATTTGTAAGGTTATTATGAGTTAGAATGTGGTGATTGTCCAATCACTAAGGTGGAATTGGTGGTGATTGAGTTTTTAATTGTGAACTCATATGGTGAGATAGGTTAGTTTCAATTTGAAGGGAAAATGGTCAGAGACCTGTAAAAAATTAGGAGATGTTCTATAAGTAAATATTAAATGTTCTGTAAACTTAGGTGAAATGAAGGATACTAACTATGAAGTCGCTTTTTTAAATAACAATTTTTCATAAATGAGTAATGTTGATAGATCTTGGATGTATAGATGAATAACACTCGATGGTTTCATTAATCCTAAGTTTGTTGAGGGAGTTGAAGCTTTTGTTTACTGTGCATGTTTTTAACCTGCATATATAGATGACCCAAAGATTATATTTTCATGTAAAAAGTGCAAACAAATTCCTTTTCTTCCTATTGATGAAGTGAATCTCCATTTGTTAAGAAAAGAGTTTGTTCCAAATTATTTTAAGTGAACATGACATGAGGAGCCACTAATTTGTAACACCTCAAGAGGTAATGATTCGTCAATAAATGTGGATGACTTTGAATGGGGGACTGGATTTAGAACAAGTAATGTGGGTGCAACTGAAAATCCTTACATCTAAATAGTTTATGATGCAGCCGGTTATACCTTTCAGGAAAATATAGAAAATCTTAAAGAAGAACCAAACCCACTGCCAAAATAGTTTTTTTACTTGCTACAATCAGTTGACTAAGAATTATGACCAAATTGTGAGACCATAACTCAATTATCTTCAATTGCTAGAATATTGAACATAAAGTCTGAAGGGTACATTTTTGACCGAAGTTTTGATAAAATTTTTACTTAGTATAATGAGTCATCACCTCCTGATCATACAATGGTTGATAATTATTACAATAGGAAGAAACTTATTAGGAGTCTTAGTTTGCCAGTTGAAAAAATTGATTGTTACAAATTGGGATGTTTGTTGTTTTGGGGAGATGGTGTGAAATTACAATAGTGCGAATTTTATAGTCAATCTAGGTTCAAACCTATAAAGCGTACTATGAAACAGAAATTAATACCTTGGAAGCAAATGTATTATTCCCCGCTTACTTCGAGACTTCAATGACTATATACCTCTGATGTTACTACATCTCACATGAGACGATATAATGAACATTAACAGGAAGATGGAATAATGAGCTATCCATTGGATGCACTCACATAGAAATGTTTCAATAATACCCATTATGAGTTTGTAGTTGAAAGTCAAAATGTTAGGTTAGGATTATCGATGAAGGGATTCCAACTTTTTGGTCAACTTAGCCAATAATATTCATCATGGCCAATCATAATTACTACTTATAATTTGCCTCCATCGATGTGTATAAATGAGACATATATGTTCTTGACAGTGATTGTGCCACAACCTACAAATCTAAAGTATAAAATTGATGTATTCTTATAACCATTGGTATCTGAATTGCATCATATTTAGGAATATAGTGTGGAGACATATGATGTATCTCTCAAACAAAGTTTTTTATTGAGAGTAGCTTTGATATGGACCATTAGTGATTTCTTAGCGTATGCTATGTTGTCTGGATGAAACACAACAGGAAAATTGTGTTGTCCTCATTTGGCAATAATTCTGATGAATTTTATCTTCCAAACGGGGCTAAAACATCTTGATTTGACAACCATATGAAATTTCTTCCTCCAGATCATTCATTTAGACGCAATAAACAAAAGTTCATTAAGAATAGAATGGTGCAAACACCTCCTCCCCCTCACAAAGCTGATGAAGAGATATTACAGGAGATTGATGAATTAGGGTTGCTGAAAGTTACAAAACTTGAAGCTAATGAAGTTAATATAAGCATTAGTAAAAACTATGGTTGGAGAAAACGAAACGGCTTTTGAGATTTTCCATATTGAAAAACTAATTGGATACGTCATAATCTAGATGTGATATACAAATATTTTGACAATTTTGTTCGATACCATATTGAACATTGAAGGGAGAATAAAGAACAATGCAAAATCACGAGCTGATTTGAAACTTTTTGTAGAAGGAATGAGTTAGATAAAAATCGACGCACCGATAAATATCCGAAAACATGTTACACATTGGACCAAAAACAAAAGGAAATTTTGTGTGAATGGTTGAAAAGTCTAAAGTTTCCCAATGGTTATGTTTCAAACTTAGCAAGGTGTGTGAATATAAGGAAGTACAAATTATTTGGGATGAAAAGTCATGTGTTTATGCAAAGGTTAATTCCAATTGCATTTTGGGAGTTGCTACTGAATAAGGTTTGGGAAGTTATAATAGAATTAAGTTTGTTTTTCAAAAGTTTAACATCATCTGAAATAAAGTTGGGTAAAATGGAAAAACTAGAAAGGGAAATTCTAGTAATTTTGTGCAAATTAGAAAGGATTTTTCTTCCAAGCTTCTTTGAATGTATGAAGCATTTACCGGTGCATTTAGCATACAAGGTTAAACTTGCTAGTCCAGTTCAATATCGATTGATGTATCTATTTGAGAGGTAATTATAGTAAATATTTAAATTAGAGTTATAGCATGTTTTAATCACAGAATTTTAATAACCTTATTTACTAATGTAGATATTTGCATCACTTGAAGAAAAATGTCAAAAACAAGGCTAGAGTTGAAGGTTCGATATATAATGCTTATTTAGGGGAGGAAGCAATTAAATTTTGTTCACATTATTTTAAGCTGCGTGTGCATACAAGAGAAAGAAAAGTTTCTCATAATGACGACGAGGGAGGAATGGGTGATGTCGATGATAACTTATCCATTTTCATATATCTTGGACAAACATATGGATGGTCAACAAGAAGAATATTTACAGAGAAAGAAATAGAGGTTGCCCATGGTTACATTTTATTGAACTGTCAAGAGGTTCAACCTTTTGTGTAGTAAGTTGAAGTTGATTTGAAATTAATTATTTGGGTTTTCGAAGTTAGTGTTTTTTGCAACTAAAATACATAATAATGCTTTTAGATTATACGAGGAATGGTTACGCAATCTAATGCCTGAAAAAACACAGGATGATATAAATAAACAAGTTGAAAGATACTTTCCTCAATGGTTCGAGAAATATATAAGTTTTCACTTACAATTATTGAAAGGGTTGAATTATCATATCAAAGTGTTCAAATGACATTATATTATTTAATATGATAATTTATTTTTATGTAGGCCTCAGAAAATTCAATAGAGAATAAGTTCATATGTGATCTTGCGAAAGGACCTTTGCTAACTGTTAAACAATATCTGGTGTGTTTCGTTAATAGATACAAATTTTATATAGAATATCATGGTCATAATATGACAACAGTAAATAGCGAGATTTGCATATAAGGAGAATTAATGGATTATTATGGTAAAATTATTGAGATACTTGAAATTGAGTACCCTGAATTTCTAATAAAGCGGAGTGTGATATTTAAGTGTGATTGGTTTGATCCAACACTTAATGTTAGTACAAAAGTGCATAGTCGATACAATCTAGTTGAAATTAACCAGAGAAGAAGATTTAGGCAATTTGAACATTTCGTGTCGATAATGCAAGCAATCTAGGTGTATTATGTCCCTTTTCCCAGCTTACGACAAAATAAAGTTAGATTGGTTGACTGTTTACAAAGTAAAACATAGGGGTGTTTTTAAATTACATGGAAAAGGAGAAAAATATGAGAATTGAAAGTGAAGCGTCTCAGGAAGAGGTTTATGAAATAAATGCATTTGTAACATATGAACAGAATAAATCTTTGAACGATCTAAATAATGAATATGTTGAAATTTCATCCGGAGAGGATGAGGACGACGAGAGATTTGAAGAAGAGCTTGAGTTTGATTCTAGTTCTTCATAAAAAGAAGATGATGATTTTGATTTACAATTAAGTGATCATGATAGCGATTATTTTGCATTTGTAATAGAGTATTATATGAATAAATCTATTATTGCATCAACATATATTGTTATATATTTAATTTATGTTGTTCTATTACTGGAATATTCAACAAAATACATATTTCAGGTTAAAAATATGCCATAAAAGAGAAAATAGGAAATGATGCGGCCAAGGGTCAAGCTACCACCATTTGGACCAGCCAGTGCAGGTCTGGGTGAAGCATCATCTTCCACAGATGCTACATAATTTATACGTCCACCTACTACACATCCAGATGAGGCATCACCTTCCCAACCTACAATCCTTGTGTACCTGATGCTATACCATCCACCATCCTTCCTTTATCCACCCCTATACAGATAGAGGTATAAGGGGTAAACGTTGTGGATGAAGGAGGTGGCCTCCAACCTGGAGATAAAGGAGTTGATGGAAGAACTTACATCATAATTGTCAACAATTTGCGAGTGAAAATACATCCATGATAACACTATAGGTTTATACTGAAATTATAGGTTTTAATTTGAAAATTATGTAAAATTGCTTATATATTAGGTTGGTTCCGTCTATAATGTGCTCAAGAAACATGACATCCAAGTTTAAGGAGAAGATTGATCTTGAGGGTTATATATGAAAGAATATCTCTCAAGCGACAAATGGTTTTTATTATCAGGATTTTGAGGTAAAAAAAATATTCTTTTGTATTTTTTATCTAATTAATTTATACATTAATTAGATAAATATTGTAGGTTATAAGTAATTATAATATGTTTTTCCTTTTATTTCAGAAAGAATTTTTTTGAAATTCTAAATTTGACGTGGTAATTTTTAAAGTATGGGAGAAGTGAGCTCATACATGTTATAGAAACTTTCTTGGTGCGATACATAAGATTGGTGTACGACTTCCTTATATATCTGAAAAAATATGAAGTCGTTGGCAGCAGTATTGGACATCATTCTAAGCAATGTCCATTTTAGAGCGCAATTATGCAAAAAGACATAGAGGACTGGAGGGAGAGAGTCTTCCATTACACACTGGAGGAGCTATTACCCAACAGGAACATCAGAGAAACTTGTAAGTATCTATATTTTACACTTATATTATGATTTTTTTACTTTGATGTATTAATTTTGATTTTAATTTAATTTGATGTGTGAATTTTGGAATGAAAATATGTGTATTATGCAAAATGATAATGTTATGAATGTTTAGTCCCATATGACTGTGTTGTTGAGTTGCTTTCTTTGTTCAACATGGAAAATATCATAAAAATAGAGAAAACTCTGCCGAAAGTTTTGTAAATTATAGTTCACTTATAACGCTTTATTCTGATGCAGGAAAAGTATACACACTACGGAAGCTCTTTTTGCACACCCATACTAAAAAGCATGATGTTGACACTTTCATCAACACACGATATAGAGAACTTAATGTATGTAAAATTTATACTTTAATATTAATTCTTAATAATTATCACTTATTAAAATAAACATTGTCTCCTGATGGGGCCAAATACAAGAAAGCATTCAACTACAATCTCAATACTCTGAAACTGTTGATAAGAGTTAGACATATCTTGATGTAGTAGGTGGTAGGGACTGTCGTGGAAAGATTTTTGACTTAGGTTCATTTGCAAATACATGTTATTCGCAATCCTCTATATCCAGTACAACTGCGTCTAGTTGGCAGTCCGTATGTAATGAGAAAGTCGTTCAGCTTGAGAGCACAATAGAAAGGCTGGCAACTCAATTACAACAGTCGATGGAGTACATAGCCCAACTTCATAATGAGTTGGATGAGTTGAAGGAGACGGGCGATACCTCATCGCAGTAGTTAGAGCATCCACATTCACCAACTGCATAACTTAGTTGTAGCTATAATCAAGTCATTTTGTATGAATTAGATACTTATCATTGTAGATAATAATTTTTTATTATCAATTAAGATAATTTTTACTTTGTATTATCAATCAACTTATTGTTTAGAAAAATTAAATGTAAGAAAAAATCAAAATATTATCAACAGATAACTATAGAAATTAATTATCAATCAAAACTAAATTTAGGAAAAATTAAAAAAATAATATCAATACATTTATCGACGAATAACAATATTTGTTAGTAAATTTAGTAGTATATTTACCGATAGAATAAGAAAATTCCGTAGGTAAATTTATCGATGGCACACAACTTATCGTTGTTAAATTTTTCGACGGATTTTCAAAATCTTGTTTGTCGCTAAATGTAGTGACGAGCATCCTAAATCTTTCACCAAATTTAGTGATGGAATTTTTTAATTCCGTCGCTAAATTTGGCGACGGATTATAAATTATCTGTCGCTAAAGATTACCTATGGCCGTTTGTTTGTCGACTCATTTCATCAGTAATTTTCATTGCCGAATTCGCTTGTCGACAAAAAACCTTTCCATTCTGTCAGTGATTTCTGTCGCTAAACCTCATTTTTCTTGTAATGACATAAGCATTTTCAAAATGGATTAAGAAACTGAAAAGAGAGAGAGAGAGAGAGAGATGATAAGGGGTACTCCCATAAATTGGAAAATCATACTAAACTACACAGATTCATCAAAACAAGTTTGAAGAATAAAATAATAAATTGCCGGTTAATTTCAGAAAGGTACTGACCGAATTAATGTGCTTGAAAGAATTTATATAGTGGAAAAAATGCTAATAAGCCTTATTTATATATAAACTTAAAGTTGTAAAATGAATTGTGGTGACATATCATAGTGATTACAATTATGGTAAGAACTTAATATTGCAATTTTCAAGCCTCCTTTGTTTAGTATAATACAAAATGATATTCTTTTATCTCAACATAGCATTGCTAAACTACGCCTTGAATACTGTTTTACTAAGCTTTTATTACGCAGATGATAAGATAGTGAGAGCCTTGGATACATAATTTGTCCAGATACATTGTACCTAATTAGATCACGACATAATTTGTCCAAATACATTGTACCTAATTAGATCACGATGTTGACTTTTTGGGTTGCAAACGATTCAAGTGTAGGCAAACAAACTCAATCCCTCAGTATATGTTGCGATAACTTATTGTATACTTATTGTAGTTTGTTACAGATTTTGTACCATCAGAGCCTTTATAGGCCTCAAGCCATAACCACTTTAGATACCGAATGCTTCCCCAGTGTCGTTTCTAACATTTTATAGGCTTAGGATAAGTAAAAAAAAGATCCAATAAATTGACAATATATAAATATGTAAATTTTAAAAGGATATTTTTGTTATTAAAATTTAATATTCATACATAGGTGACTTAATTTATATGTCTACATACTTAACAAAATATTAAATGGTCATAATATTAGCTAATAATATTTTACAAATATTATGATAAAGGTCTAAATTATTAAATCAAATATTTTTAGTAACTTTTGAATTTAATTAACATTAGTGATTTTTTAATAAAAAATTCTTTTATAGGAATTAACAAAATGGTAAATGTAGTAATCTAATGCTACCAACCTATTCATAAAAAACCAATCAAACACATCTAACTATTTACGGTCTTATTTAATTATCAAATAATTTTTATTGTTATTTAATTATCACAACATTTTTAATAGAATTATACAATTTTTTTTAATAAGTGAAACCATTTATGTAGTCTTTAAATTGAGTAACTTACATTATTTGATTTAGTCATATTATAACTAAACTTATGTGAACCTTTACAAGAACACAAATCCAATAATTATTATATATGGCAAAGTATAATGAAAATTACAATTACAAAAATTAAATTATTTATTAATGTTTAATTATATTTTATAAATAATAAGTAATTAAAAAAAAGAGAAACACAAATAAACACAATATCATTTAGTATTGTGCTTTGATTTAAAATGCTAATATAATGTCCATGATAAGGTCAAATTACAAATTAATTATAATATGTTCAAATATTTAATAGGTTAAAAATAAATAAAAAATTTAGAAACTCTACCTTTAAATTATCACTCAGAACTCAGAAGACATGATTGTGAAATTTTTTTACTGCTAATTTTTTAGTTAAAATATCTTAGATTCATATGTTAGTGAAAATAAAAAAAATAGAGTATAAAAAATACACTCAAATGCTTCAAAAGTATTTATAGATATAACAAGTTAAAGTTGTATAGCTAATAAAGAAAGTTATTTAGCTTCCAAAATTAAAAGCTAAGGCTAACTTTCTAGGTAATATAGTTAATAAAGGATGCTATTTATTAGTTTAAATTAATTTTTCTTCTTTGACAACCAAAGATTTAATACCCTTCTAAATGAAAAAATAATGTTCAAATGCAATGAAGGTGGGCCCCTAGTGAGGTGGGCTCGGCACTGCTCTGATACCATGTGTAATACGTAGTTAGACCTTATTACGCATCCAGGATCGTACATGAAAGGATTAAAAACGAAGAAATGCGGAATACCTGATTTTGGTTCCATCTCTGATTTCAAAGCAATTTTCAGGCACCAAATGAGCTCCAATTTCCCGAGACCTTAACAAAAAGTATTCTCCGACACGTGGTTTAGGTCTTTCTACAGTTTTCTCAATACATAAGCTTTCTTAACAGGTCAGAGATTTCGTATGCTTACAATTGATATGAGTAATTGTAGGAGACCATAACCTATTTATATAGCTTCCATATCGGGCTTTTCCATCACAAGGCCGATATGGATCAGGTCCACACTAAAATGGATCCATTTTCTACCCAGACTTCAACCTATTAATCTAGGTAATTTATTGGGTCACTTTATTACCCTTATCTGAATCAAATTACGTAACTTAACTGATAATTTATTAAATTACAATTAATAACTTTCCACTTTATAGGAAAATTACAAAATTGCCCTTAAGGGCAAAAATCTCTTACACAACACTCACCAATCCACTAGGCACCAACTCCTATAGTCACCACTGGTTAGACATTGCTACACCATGCCACTATCAGGCCTAATGTCACATCGTCACTCTACCACTATGCTTGCTCTCCTCTCCTTAACCATCAAAGTTTCCAAGTCTAACATTTAATTCTGTAGTGCTTTGCTCCTCTTTAAGACTCCAACAATTGTTGATTTGCTGCCTTTTAGGCTTTATCCTATTAGTTTTAGGTTGTTTTAAATTTGCTATGTGCTTGTCAAGTTCAAATCCTGTAATGGAAGTTTTAAATTTCACTATAGAGAAATCATATTAACACACTTGATCTATGCTGACGATCTTATATTATTCTTGCATATTCTCGTTCCATCAATATAGTGCTACAAATGCTTAAATTAATGATTAAGGTAAGGGTAACTTTTATTCTAAGAATGTTATCTTTATGCTCCTCCCTTGAATGAATAATTCCTGACTTAGATTGATGATTAAGATGAGGGTAACTTTTATTCTAGCTCCTATCATCTTAGAAATTATTGATGATTAAGATGAGGCTAACTTTTATTCTAGCTCCTATCATCTTGGAAATTATCTTATAAAATACATTATAGTAAGATATAACAATGTAAAAGGGTTTGGCTTTTTTAGAATGAGACAAACAAATGTTTTTTCCCATTTCTTTAAGCATTTTTGGTTAGTGAATATTTTTAGTATTGCCTTTGAGACCAGATCTTTAACCAAATGCCATGTTTTCTTAGGGAAAAAATAACATCAAGTCCATCATGCGTAGGAGTGTAGTGGGGCTTCAAGCTATAAAACTTTATTTTTATATCTCTTCTCTTGAATAGATTAGAGAGCCACTCAGTTTGTTTTGGATTAATTAAAGTTGATATGAATTTTAGAGCACCTACACTCAACTGGTTTGCCTATTGTAGTCTTTATATGGATAAAAATGATTCTCTTCAAATCAAATTGTTTGTTATAAGATATCCCATCAATGTCTATTAATAAACCTATCTTGTTGATGTTTCTTCTAATTAGGACCACATTATAGAAGTAGCTTATGTTTCTATCCTCGTCCTTTAGCCATTGTACACTCGATCTTTTTTTGGTTAGAAAATTATGAATTTTTTTAGGCATAGTGGTCTAGTTTTCAAAGCCCCTAAAATAATTATTATTCTTTAAACTTTTTGTAGTAGTTGTGGAACGAGGTTTAATCCCTAGAGCACTAAATACTAGTTTCTTAATTTCAAGCAATAAACTTAAATGATGGTTTTTTGACTAAATAACTAATTAGTTAAAATTAAGACAAACTAAATTTAAAAATGAAAAAGTCAAGATTACTAAACTTCGATTCAAGGGAAAGATCTCATCTAATTGTAACATTGATCATTGGTCTAAAAATAATATTTTCACGATTCAAGCAGTTAGTTTAAAACATATTAGGACAGTAGTAATAAGTCTCAAATTTTCCTAAATTAATTGGTTCAATCCCAGCATCCAAACTAAAACTTATCATCTATTGACTGGGTGTGATAGCATTCTGTCTCAAATAAATGGTAGCAATAAGCTTCGTGAAAAAGACTAACCCTAAATTAAATAATCGAGATAGTTGCAATTATTCAACTTAGTTTTCTTATTTATCATAAGTTAAATATAGAAATTCATAAATAACATGTTTGTTACTTATACCAATACTTCATGACAATTACGGATCACTAAATTTATGGGTAGCAATAGAAAAATCAATATTAAATTAAATTGTCGAATTAATCGAATATTAATTATTCATGAAATATGAGAACTCAAAATAAGAAATACTTGAATTAAAACGTGAATAAAAGTTTGAAACACAAAACCTCACAAAGTTACAACTAGAATATCAAATCCCCTTGAATCAGAATGATTGAGTTTAGCCATACTTGACTTTCGTTACAATAACAAAAATAAAAGAAAAACTAATAATTGTGAAAAACATAAAAGGAGATAATTTTTTTCATTGTGAGGAACGTCCCTTTTATAGGATTTTCTAATCTAATCATAATCTAACTCTAACTCTAACTTGTAAAGATGTCTATCTAAAACGAATTCAAAATCAAACTCTTACATGATAGGGATAAGAGGAAGCTTCCCAATTAAACTTCAACTCTTCAAGTGATCAACCTTTTCCACTGCAGCAATCTCTTCACTTTATCCAAAATTTGTGATTATTATCAATAGAGTTCCAATTTAATGTAATCTCCCCGTTTCATCTCCTAAAACAAAACGAACATTAATTTCCATATTTAATCATCAAAATAAATCCGAAACAAAGGAGATAATATAAAATAATATAGCAAGATGAGATCTTATCAAATTCCCCCACACCGGACTTATGCTTGTCCTCAAGCATACATCAATTCAATACATTAATCATCTTCATAACAACCTCTTATCTCCTTGCATGTTATCCAGAAATTTCCAAAAGCTAATTCACATTTAAGGGTTAAGATAAATAACAATCAAGAGAATAAGCAATCATAGGACACATTGTTAAAACATAACATCTCATCAATTCCATCAAAATCAAATGAAGAAGACTTGACACCCTCACAAGGATTTCACTCTATATGCTTAAAATGTTTAGGATTCATTAAGCTCTTAAATCAAAACATAGCGAGTTATTTCCGTAAGCTTGCTCAAGAATCATATCTCCACCACTAAATAATAACGACCATAAATCAAAGGGATTTTATAATGGCTGTAATGTGGTTTAGATAAGGTATGACAAGAAGAAGCTTTTTGGCTAAATACAATTGGAGGGAATAATACAAATTTATCCACGCAAGTTTCAACTTAAATCAAAATTCACTTGATTCAAAGGACATCTCTTTCAATCACTTTTTCTTTTATTTTCCTTTTTTCTTTTTTCTTTTTTTCTTTTTTATATTAAAGAGGAGATTTTGTTTTTTTTGTTTTGTTTTTTTTACTTTTCCCCATTCTAAAAAAAATCAAAATAATGCAACTTGAATCATCTAATTTTCTTTTCACACGTTTAGTCAAAATACTATACAAATAAGCTAATACAATTCCTTCAATTTAAGGGTTCAAAATGATTAAGGATATCAATAACAGAAAGGGTCAATTGGGCCTATAACAAGGTTATTATGCAAGAAAAGAAATGGTAAGGCTCAAATTGTTTTTCTAAGGATAAAAATTAAGGTAGGCTTGTTTAGGTCAAAAATGGTTATCCTAAATGCCTTCATCATCTTTATACACAAATTCATCAAAAATGTGGTCTCAACATGTATTCAAAAGCAAGGTCTTATATAAACAAGCTACGTTTGATAACACACAACAAAAAGATATATATGAGCATATATATGATGAATTCTCTTAGGCTCAAAGATCATGTAGGTATCAAAAATTGCATGAAGTATCACACACTTTTCATTCAACCAATGAGATACTTGAAAAAATTAAATGAAAACACTAATCATGATTGTCTATCTCATGCGTTATATCTTAAATCAAAAATGCATCCTAACTTAAGAATTATTCATGAACAACAATAAAAAAATTTTGAAGCTATCATAAGGAATAATTAATATATGAATCAACTTATCATGAGTCCAAGCACAAATCGTAGAGTTTATCGTAATAAAAACTCGTTCTCTCACACCTAAATCATACATTATCCCTAATGTATGAATAAGATACTCACAACTCAATAAAGATAATCAAAAAATAAAGCATAAAATAAAGGACTCCCCTGAATTGTAAGTACCTGAAAATTATCCACGCACGCTTTTTTTAGTATCGATTTCAGAACTTGCTGTAGATTGAGGGTGTGAATTAGCATTCATCGACCATTTTTCTTTTGCTACAGCCTTGGTATTAGCTTTAGAATGCCCCATAATACTAAACAAGATAAACAAAAACTACTTGGAAAAAGATTAAAAAACAACCTAATAATAATTAAAATTTAACTAAAAAGAAAATAAAAGAATTTAGTTAAAACTTTAAAAAAACGAGTGGGGGGTGAAGGTGCTTTTGTGGTGGTGCTTTGGGTTGCTGTGTGGGAGGAGGGATACTTATGGTTGGAATTTTTCTTTTAATTTCCTGCAAAGACAAACAAGCATATTAGGTTTTTAGGTTTTTTAAAAAAAGTAAAAAAATATTTAAGTAAATAAAGAAAATAAATAATTAAATGAGAAAAAAATTTTCAAAACACTAAATCACATAAAGTGAGATCTCGCCTTATGCGATTTGGTAATATGAAATTCCATAATACTAAATTACATAAGGTATGATCTCACCTTATAAGATTTAGTAGTCTAGAATTTTAAGGTCTTCACTTTAGAACACTAAATTACATAAGGCGAGGTCTTCCCTTTTGAGATTTAGTAGTCTGGAATTTTAAGACCTCCTTGTTACTTTAGACCAATAAATTTATTTTCAAAAGTAATAAAATGCAAGCTATATATAACTAAAACAAAACAAAATAAAATAAATCAATCATATTTTGGATTGGCTCCTGAAAAGGGTAATTGTTTAACATCGCTATGTTTAATGTGGCCAGTTCTTCCCAAACTTCTATGTAATTGCAGTTTTGTTTTCCTTAAGTAGTGCCACTAGCCCTTCCTCTTGCTCTTTAGTCAACCTTTTTGAAATGATTGTAGGTAATGACTTTCCATCAACTAAATAGACATACTTTAGGTAATTAGGTAACACCTTTAATTTGATCTTTATAGCCTACAAAATAGATTTCTTGTGAGTTATAATAACTTCATCATTTAAAGTTTTCGAATCTATTAGCGTTGCTAACAGTGATTCTACAACTTCACAAGTTTCATTAATTTGCTCGTTCACTTTCGATTTAGCCATACATTCCAACTTATCTTCAACACTCTCTTCTTTAAACATATCCTGAACAAATGAATCCACAATATCCATACGATAGACAGATTGAATATCACTAGGGTATTTTATTGCTTCGAAAATATTGAACTTACTATCTCTTCATCAAACTCTATAAAAAGAGTACTCTCATCCACATCAATTTTCGTCTTAGTTGTCTTCATAAACGGCCTACCCAATAGAATCGAAACTGAATGTTTTACACTATCTCCATCCATTTTCAAGATGTAAAAATCCACTGAAAATACCAAATTATTAACTTGGACTAAAACATTCTTAATAACTCTAATAGGATGCACATACGAACAATCAGCTAGTTGGATTATCACATTAGTTTTTGTAAAGAATTCATTTTTAAAGCTCAATAAATTGAGTATGGAATGACATTAATAGATGTACCTAAGTCTAGTATGCAATGCTTAATTTTTGTATTACCAATAACATAAGGAAGTGTAAACATACCTAGATCTTTGCATTTTTATGGTAATTTCCTATTTATCACAGCTGATAAATTGTTACCCAAAACTATTCTCTCCTTGTCCTTCAGCTTCCTTTTATTTGTGCACAACTTCTTTAAGAATTTTGCATATTTCAGAACTTGCTTAATGACTTCTAGAAGTGGTATATTGATTTCTACCTTTTGGAAAGTTTATAGGATCTCTATTTCATATCCATCATCTTTTAGTTTAGCCAACCTGCTAGGAAAAGGAGATAAACGTGCATTAATTGATATTAATAAAGATGAATCATTTTTTACCTTTGTTGATTCTTGAGTTGGAAGTTCATCCTTCATTTCTCCATCATCGTGCTTTTCTATCTCCATTGGTAAAGAAGTTCCATATTGAATTTCCTAACCACTTCTCAAAGTCATTGCACTCACATTCTCCTTAGGATTCACCACTGTTTGGGAACGTAATTTTCCCAATGTTCACGCTTCCAATTTATTTACTGAGGTGGCTAATTGATTGACCTGATTTCTTAGGTTTTGAAGGCTTGCCTTTGTTTCCTGTTGAGATTGTTGAGTATTATAAGCAAGTGCCTTAACAATTCCATCTAAAGACATACCTAAATTTGAAGATTGAGGTTAAGCATATGTAAGAGCTTAAGGTTGTTTAAAAATTTGAGGTTGATATCGTTGTCAGCTTCTTTGATTTCCATAGCTCAAATTTGGATGATCCCTCTATCCTAGATTGTAATAATTGGAATAAGGTTCGTACTTTCGTTGAGGTTGACCAGGAAAGCTCGCTATTGCATTAACTTCTTAAAGAGAGTCTTATTGCAATGTAGGGCACATATCAGTAGGACGTCTAGAGAATGAGCATATTCTGTACACTCTTGTTGATTGCAATTGACCTACAGCCATTTAATGAACTAGAGTGGTTAAATCAGAAATTTTATCCTTAAGGTGCGTGTTACTTTCCTCATTCACACGCTTAATAGCTCCATCCATCCCTATCCTAAACTGTTGAAAACGTTTGGCCATAATTGATATCAACTGTCTGGCTGCTTAAGGTGTTTTGTTTACCAGAGCTCCTCTACTAGCTGCATCAACCATACTTCGATCCATTAGCAATAGTCCTTCATAAAAGTTTTGAATTAGAAGTTGATCGGGAATTTTATGTTGTGGACAGCTAACACATTGCTCCTTAAACCTTTCCTAATATTCATATGATGTTTCTCCTGTAATTTGTCTTATCCCACATATCTCCTGTCTGATAGTCGCTGCCCTTTATGCAAGAAAGAACTTCTCTATGAACATTCTTTCCTAATATTCACATAATGTTTCTCCTGTAATTTGTCTTATCCCATATATCTCCTTTCTGATAGTCGCTGCCCTTGATGTAAGAAAAAACTTCTCCAGAAACATTCTTTTCATCTCGTTCTATATTGTTACTAAGCCAGGTAGAAGATAATATAACCAACCCTTTGCCTTACCTTTTAAAGAGAACGGAAAGGCCCTGAGATTAATTTGTTCTTCTGTCACCCATTGTGGCTTCATTCCAGAGCAAACAATATAAATTCTTTCAGGTGTTTATGCGGATCTTCTCATGCAAGACCACAAAAAGTAAGCAGTAAGTGAATCAAACCATATTTTAATTCAAAATCTACCTCCACATCTAGAAATTGAATGCATAAAGGTTGTTGATTCAAATTTGGTGTCGCTAACTCCCTTAATGTTCTGGGGTTGAGATTTGTTATCTTTTCGTCCTCTTCTTGAAAATTAGGGTGTTCACCAATTGTTAGATCTACTTCAACTTTCACGTCTGGAGGTGAACGACTACTTCCTTGCTTAGTCTCTTTTCTTAAAAAACGCATTGTCTTCTCAATTTCTAGATTATATTGCAATTTACCTATCTGAGAAGTACGAGTCATACAAGACGAGAGGTTAGTAGTAACTGTAAAAATAAAAGCGCAAAGAAACTAAGAAACTTGAAACAGTTCCCCGATAACGACACCAAATTTTGATCGGGTTGTAGAAGCCCCCAAAATAATTTTGCTTCTTTAAACTTTTTGTAGCAGTCGTGGAACTAGGTCGAATCCCTAGAGAACTAAATACTAGTTTCTTAATTTCAAGCAATAAACTTAAACCCAGGGGAGGGGAGGGGGTTTGATTAAATAACTAATTAACTCAAATTAAGACGAAAACAAATTAAATCAACTGAATTTAAAAATGAAAAATTCAAGATTACCAAACTTCGATTCAAGGGAAAGATCTCATATAATTGTAACGTTGATCATTGGTCTAAAAAGAATATTTTCATGATTCAAGCAGTTAGTCTGAAACTTATTAGGATAGTGGTAATAAGTCTCAAATTTTCCTAAATTAATTGATTCAAACCCAGCATCCAAACCAAAACTTATCATCTATTGACTGAGTGTGATAGCATTCTATATCAAATATAAGATAGCAATAAGCTTCGTGAAAAAGACTAACCTTAAATTAAATAATCGAGATAGCTGCAATTATTCAACTTAGTTTTCTTAGTTATCATAAGTTAAATATGGAAATTCATGAATAACCTATTTGCTACTTGTACCAATCCTTCATGACAATTACCAATCACTGAATTCATGGATAGGGATAGAATAATCAATATTAAATTAAATTGTCAAATTAATTTAATATCAATCATTCATGAAATATAGGAACTCAAAACAAGAAATACTTGAATTAAAACGTGAATAAAAGTTTGAAACACAAAACTTCACAAAGTTACAACTAGAACATCGAATCCCTTTGAATTAGAATGAATGAGTTTAGCCACACATGGCTTTCACTATAATAACAAAATTAGAAGAAAGACTAAGAATTGCGAAAAACATAAGAGGAGAGAATGTTTTTCTGTTGTGAGGAACGTCCCTTTTGTGGGGTTTTCTAATCTAATCCTAATCTAACTCTAACTCTAACTCTATCTCTAACTCTAACTCTAACTTGTAAAGATGTTTATCTGAAACGAATTCAAAATCAAACTCCTACATGATAGTGATAAGAGGAATTTTCCCAGTTAAACTTCAACTCTTCAAGTGATCAACCTTATCCAGTGCAACATTCTCCCCACTTTATCCAAAATTTGTGATTATCATCAATAGAGTTCCAATTTAATGCAATCTCCCAAAACAAAAAATTTTCCATATTTAAGAATCAAAATAAATCCAAAACAAAGAAGATAATATCAAATAATATAGCAAGATCAGATCTTATCACATAGATATTGTTCTACAAGGCTAACCTCTTTTTAATTTTAAGCTATTATTGTTTGGGTTTATATAAAGGTCTCTCAGAGCATAGTTTAAAGTTGCTCTTACTTTTTGAATTTTCTCCCATTCAAGTTCTTTAATTTGTTCTTAATAAATTAGAGTTTCCTCATTCATTTGTAGGTATCAAAACCATCTACACCTGTTTTCAATCATTTAGTTATGACTTCTTTGAATCCCTTTATACTAGTTAAATAATTAACGAATTTGAAGGGAGATATTCTTTCATTTATTATTACATCTACCTTAATCTCAATTGCGAGTGATTATAGGTAATTTTACCTTACTTTTTGTTCTTTGACTGAATTATATGGCATTAAATTTTTATTGTTTGTTGCTTCATGTAAAATCATTTTTTTAATAATGCAAATCAAATGCTCCATTTCAATTGACATACTCCTTAAATACATCATTTTAGTGATTTAATCTTATATCAACTCCCTTATATGGAGTATTCTTTTACTCCTTGGTTTTGTTTTGAATGAGCCACCTTTCCATTGCATGAAAAACTTTGTCAGATTCCTTAGCTCCTTTTATATTGGGCCTATTATCTTTTAATCCCATTATCTCCTTATAGTCCCCTATATTGGATCTTTTTCTCATTTATTTCCATAATCTTATTTCATTTCCTTTTTGGCTTCCATTTGTAAGTAACTACAATTTTGGACTGTATTAAGCTCCCATCTTTATTTAATATTTAAGTCTTAGCATTTTAGGTAAGATATTATTCACCTCTACCTTTAACCAGATTCTTGCATACCCAATTATATTCAAAGCTGTGCTTTGATCCATGCATGTTGGTTTTGCAATGGAACTAGCTACTTATCTTAATCTAATGGTAAAATAATATTCTAATGGGATATTACAAAAATCAACCCAAATTGGAATTATTCTTATGCTAAATCTATCTAGTATCATCCTTGATCTCCATTGTTATAGCAGTAATGGCTTACCATTGACTTGCGAAGGACTTAACTCCACTTTCAAAGAGTTAGTTTTGGTATTGAACTTGAATAAAAAAAGATCCTCCATCTTCTCCCATTACTGAATGCATCAAGATCTTGTGTGCATACGCTTCTCAAACTAGTCTTCAAAGCTTTTACTTTGCATTGCCCGTATACATTTGTGGATAGAAGAAGCATTTGTTTTGTGTTGCTAAGGTTTGTTCTGGTACAGGAAACACTGGTTCGTTAGAAGATGTTTGAACCAAACATCTCACTAGATTTCACAGGAACAAGTCGCATGGATTTCTATCTGTCAGATGGTTTCTTGTGGCAGTTGAATGCTTTTTAGAAGCTTTTTGTCTAGTCGGTGCTCTTTACTCACTCTTTGGTTCTAGTTTCATACATGTCTCCCAGGACTAAAGAAGTCTCAACTTAGTTATGACAGAGTTGAAGAAACTCCCGACCAACTCTACAGCCCAGACGTCAGACAAGGTTCCTTCAGCATCAAATGAGTAGAATCGCGTAACAACTACTCTATCCTTTCTTTCCTTTGTTTACCACATATCTTCCATATGCGTATGCCACGGACGGTGAAATGAGATAGTAGAATATTGCTGTATTAACCCGTGTTGGTTTTTGTGTAAGCAATAAAAATAGAGCAGCAAGAGAGCAGCCTCGTCGGACTGGGAGGAGAAGAAGGGAGACCCGGTGGAGTCCAAAGTTACTAGATGGAAGCAAGGTTCTTCTCTGTTGGAACGGGTACGTAGGGCGTAAGGTACTTCGCACATGTTCCAGGTAAGGCCAGAACTGCACCTCTCTATCCCCTTCAACAAATATGCCATAGTCCTTACATTTCCCTTCCCTCTTGTCGGAAGTTTTATAGGTAACCTTTACATTTACTGTTTTGTATTTTGCTAAATGTGTGTGCATGTAAGGTTTCGGTTAAGAGCGATTTTATTATTATTATTATTTTCAAACTACGTTACTGTCCAGTGCTTTGGTCTTTTTCATTTTCTCGAGTGCAATGATCTTTCCTCATGGTCTGCTGTAAGCTCTGGGGGGGGTCTCTCCTTTTCTAACTTGTCCATAAGGAGTCATGGCAGAAGCTGAAAGCAGCTACGGCTGCTGGTTGGGGTCAGGTTGGATAGGGATGAAGAGGTCAACTTGTTCTGCTAACGATGGATTATAGACTCTGGCAATTGAGTTGCCAGCTACCTCGAGCATTCTGACAGGGCGGCTATTGCAGGAGAGAGGCTGATCCTTTCTCCTCAGTCTACCGTTGGACGCTGATGGCGTTTTCTTACCTTCTCTTTCCAATCGTTCTCCCCATTATTTATAACCTCTTTTAGTCAGCTCTCTTCTTACCATTTGCTTTGTTATCCCTACCCACTAGCCAATTCTCCTTTCCCAAAAATTAGTCCAGAGGGTCATAACTCGTAGCTTCTTTATTTATCAAGCATCAAAGCTCTCGTCTTACACTCCAAAACCATTTTTAAATTCTGTCTGCACAACCCTTTACGTTATTGTTTCAATCCCTGTATACGAGCGTGGTTTTCACATTGAGTGGCAGGGTTGTTTATTGTGATAGGTGGGACTTTTTATTTTTTTATTCCTAAGACTAATCTTACTAATATTGAGTTTATATTTTTTTCAGTAGGAGTTTTATCATTGTTATTACTACTTCTATTTTTTAATATAATACCTATTATTTATTTAGTGATTCCTATCATCTATTTTTTATCAATTATTATTATTATTTGTAGTATTATTATTATTATTTTACTCTCTATCTTTATTTTTATTTTTATTTTTCTTATTCTTACTATTCTTATTTTTGTTCTTATTATATCTATTATTAGTATTATTCTTACCATTTTATTTTTTATTGGTATTATTATTATTTTTTATTAATCTTATTTTTATTTTTATTTTTATAATTATTGTTCTTTCTATTTTTATTTTTCTTTTAATTTTATTTCTTATTATCTATTATCCTTATTATTATTATTCTTATTATTATTATTATTATTACTATTACTATTACTATTATTATTTTATTATTATTATTATTATTATTATTATTATTATTATTATTATTATTATTATTATCTTACTATTTCACTAGTCTTTTTCAATACCTCGATTCCTAGCTCTATTTCCTTCTCAGGACGTGAAAGGTTAGTTCTGCGGGTCAATTCGAGGATCTCAGCGTAGGAGGAATGGCTTCTAATGCTGCATCTCGAATCCGGGATAGTGGGTTGGGGCATTCAACTTGTAAGAATAAAAGAGGTGGCGATTTATTGCGTATAGGTT
>JAOTAY010000005.1:20770110-20781047 GCA_025629805.1 Erythroxylum baracoense
GAAACAGCCTCTCTACTATGTAGGGGTAAGGCTGCGTACTATCAGACCTCCCCAGACCTTGCGATTTTGCGAGATTCCAAACTGGGTGATGATGATGATGATGATGATGATGATGATGATTTTGCTCCATCTAGCTTCTGTCCATATCTTCATTTATGGATAAGATGGTCTTTTTCGATAAAATAACCAAATATAATGCTAGTCCATCTTAATTTTCCTACTTGGAGTATTTCTAGAGGCAATATGATTCCCTCCAAATCCTCTCCTTCTACTTGCACAATGTACCTTAGTTTGCCTCGTGGGGTCTTATCCCATACAACTTGGCTCAAAACTTTTCTCGTAAAGATTTGATAGGAGCCTGTATTTTCTCAAATTTTAGTTTATAGGAAGGAATAGGATTTAGAGGGTTGTTTGAAGAGAGTTACTCCTTTATGATCAAAAGTTCATGGGTTTGATTCACAGAAACAACTTCTTTGTAAAATACAAATGGAAGATTGCGTACAATTAATAACCCTCCCCGACCCTCACAAAACGGGGAGCCTTATACACTGGACCCTTTAAAGAAAGGGGAAGAAAGGAAGTCAGGTTAAGGGTTGGAGCTGAGAAGTCATGAGTTGAGATATAGGAAGGACTAAGATTAGGATTTATAGTGATTTCTTGAATTTAAGGTCTAGTGACTAAAGTCTTGAGGTTGAAGATGAATATTGGAAGAAGTTGAAGCTAGAGTGGTCGTCAAAGATGAAGGTACGGTGACTAAAGATAAATCCATTATCAAAAAGATGGCTAGGAGCTACACATAAGAGATCTTAATTAATTTAATTATCATAAATGGTGACTAATTTTATAAATATACCTCAAAATTTGACTAGTTAACTTAAATGGAAGAAGTTCAATGAGAAGCTTAAGAAAACTCTCCTTACATTAGAGACATTCCCAACTCTTTATTCATTTTGTTCAAAAAAGTTTTATAATAATTTGAATTTTATTGCGTTAAAATTTTCAACAATTTGTATTATTTAAAATACATTTTTATTTCTTTTAAAATTTAAATCATCAATTAAATTCTTTCTAAATCAATCAAAACTCTTTAGATTTTTTGCCTTTTATAAATACATAATAAGTCTTGTCTAGTTATTTTTTCTATTTATATAGTTTATTTCATAGTATTTTAATTATTTATTTGATTTTATTTTTGTAAATTAAAATAGAAAATAGGGGTTTGAAATAATTTTGGGATTAAAAAAGGTTTGGTGGAATAAAAGGATTAAGATCAAAAAATGAAGAAAAAATGGGGGCTGAAAATAAATTATTGTTTAAGGACCTATTTGCAAATAAATGAATGAAAAGGGCTCAATTGAGAAATTAAGATATAGCAACAAACGTTGAAAGCAATATTATGTGTTTTGTACCGTACCGGCCATAAAATGGCACGAAATTAGGTTTATAAGTACTAGTCATCGATACCGATACTTGCCAAATACTGACTGGTACTATAAATTTTAAAAATCTGGAGGACTATTTGGCAAAAAAATTGTTAAAAACCCCACCTCAGTGCTCCTACTCTGCTACTCTCTAACATTTCTCTTTCACTTAGTCACTTTGTCTCTTGGTTCTCCTCTCTGGCAACTCTCCACTATCGTCTCTTCCTCTAGTTATGCTTCTCCATCGCTGCTACTACTACACCTCCATACTGCCATTGCTGCTTGTCACAAGCAAAGCAAATTATGTTGAGCATATAGCATAGTTTTAGTTGCTGGAGTGATTGGCAAAGTTTACATGCTCTTGTAATTAGAGCAAAACTCTGTAGATCGAGAGAAAAAAAGTATTTGTGCCATGTATAACAAGAAGAAGAGCACCTGAGTTGCAATCAGAAGCACAAGTTACAAAGACAAGCAATTATGGATTTTAGGTTTTTAACATGTGGAGAGGCTTAAACAAAGTGTAATTTTTATATCCTATAATTCTTTTAAAGTTTCATTGTTTTAAATATGGTGAGTGACAATAAGCTTTAGTTTTATAGGTTTATAGATATGGAATTCTTTTCATATATATATATATATATATATATACCATAAAATTTGAATTATTGAATAAAATTTAATATATTGTTAATTTATTTATTTACAAAATATAATTAAGATGACAAAATTTATTTATCTTTTAATTTATAATTACAATTATGATAATATTATTTTTATTGTCAAAATTAAGAATTATTATAATAAATTTTTATGGTGTTTCTATCACTTTTAATTCAATTGTAATTATTTTTTTGTTAACGAACATATTTTAATTTATATGATTTATCTTATATTTGGTATCCATTCGATTATATTAATAATATAATTTTACTTTAAAATTTTTCTTTACTAATAATTGTAGTTATTATTCATATGTAGAATATGTGAAAATAATATTAAGAAAAATAAATAAATTACTATTATTTTAAAATTTTATTATTATGATTTTTGGAGATAAAGTTTGTGTAAATTTATAAATTATATAGTATAATATATTGAAAGACTATTTTGCAATTATAAAAAATTTAGGAACTATTTTATAAATTACAAAATTACTCAAAACGATACCTAATATTAATCGATATTGATATAATATTGTACCCAAACTAAACTTGGTACCGATACACGGAACTCGTAACATTGGTTGAAAGAGAAAAGGGTCAGGAAAAAAAAAAAGGGTATGTGTGGACCTAAACAAAATGATGCAAGGCAACACTAAAATTGGGGTTTAGATCTTCTATTCCCATAAGTCTGTTCCAATTATGTTTTGTGCCGAAATGATATCATTTTATGTACATTTAGACATAAAATGATGTCTTTTTAGAGCAAAAATATGATTGGAAAAGCTCATGGGAACAGATGATTGCATGCCCCAAAAACGACCCACCTTAGTTGTTGAATCCGGTGGCAACTTCTAAAAATTATACAGCAAGGAAATACTCGTAGCATAGGAAAAATTCCAAAAAGATACAATAAAAGACATAAACCTCCTATATAATATAAGAAATTTAAACATCTTTTGATCTTTAAAATTTTCAAAAATTTTCCTTTTAATTTTAAAAGTTATTTTCTTTTAAACTTTAAATAAAAAGCAACGACCTAACACATATGGTATAAATATAAAACATGAACCACCTAAATGCTATTTATACAATGATTTAATTAAATTATTAAATCATAACCGAATTAATTAAATCTGACTCAAACTAATAATTTATTATAATTATTTTATAGTATTAATTTAAGTCAAATCTAATTCTTTTGAGGAGAGTTTAAAAATTATGTATAACTTTTGATTAGTTTATATTTGATATTTATATTATTTGTATTTTGTTGTTATTTTTAATCAAAAGAGATTTTATCGAACATGTCTTTAATTTTTTCTCTATCTGTTGGCACGTCTCTTCTCTGTCGTTTTGACAGTCTTTCGCATGAAACCCTATTTTTCCCCCTATTCGAGGCTTTCTGTGATTCTCCTATAGAAAGCGATTTACAGCATCTATCTATTTCAGATGAGGAAGATGAGGGTCTGGATGTCACGGTTCTGGTCTGATGTTGGGGTTGCGCATTATGATCTGTGTATGCTAGGTATGTTTTTGACCTATGGCGTTATCAACTTTCAGGCTATGAAAAACACTTTAGCCGATGTATGGCACCCTTTGGGGGGAGTGGAGATTACAGATCTAGGTGCAAAACAGTTTTTGTTTCGATTTTTTCATCAAGTTGATCTTGAGCGTACATTAGACGGCGCCCCCTAGTTTTTTAATCGCCATCTTTTGGTGTGACAGAAAGTGGAAATCGGCGAGAACCCTATGCATATCCCTTTACTATATGTGGACTTCTGGGTTCAAGTTTTGCAGATTCCACCTGGATACAGGAATGCCGACGTTGCTAAAATGCTAGGGGATTTTGTGGGTGAGTTTCTTGAATATGATGCTGCAACGAGTAGCTCAGAGACGGACGAGTTCATGAGGATGCGGGTGCGCTTGGATACTCGACAACCAGTGAGACGAAAGAAGCGTTTGAATGATAAATCTGGTACTGTCTTTTATGTTTCTTTTAAGTATGAAAAATTGTTGGTTCTCTGTTTCCTCTGTGGAAGGCTAGGACACACTGAAGCTTTTTGTGACCTTTGGCTCCATCACAAAAAAGATGATCTGGTGATTGGGTGGGATGCCAGTTTGCAAGCGCCGGCCAGTAGGCGGCGACGACAACAGGTCAGCCCATGGTTACGCACTTTTGGCCAGGTAGTAGTTAACGAGGTTGATGAGGCCAAGCAGGGCTCGGATAGTCGACATAAGCCTTTCACCAAGGCTCAGGAATTTCGTTTTTCCTTCTATGGCAAAGTTACGGTCACTGATGGAGGTACTTCTGACATGGACTCTAGAATGTCTTTGGAAAATTATAACATGGAACAAGGTGTTAATTTGGAACAAGCTGAGGAGGAGGGCCTAAATACGCCCGAAGACCTCAAAAAAGGACCAAGACGTGTTGCTCACATATAACGCTCCTGATGTTTCTTCTCACAAGGATTCTTCAGCAAGCCAAACTGCGACTTTCCTCAAGCCGCACAATCAAACATCGATCAGTCTCAAGAATCAAGAAGACCGTTAGCCATGAAACTCTTAGGATGGAGCTGTCGGGGTCTGGGCAATCCCCGAAGAGTGGCAGCTCTCAAAGATTTTACTTTAAGTCATAAGCCTAGTGTGGTGTTTTTAATTGAAACCTTGGTTTGTAAAGAGAAGTTGGAGGCAGTGAAGCGGTATTTAGGATTTGACAATTATTTTGACGTTGCCTGTACTGGTAGAAGTGGGGGCTTAGGTCTATTTTGGAATCATGATACTGTTCTTTCAGTTCAAGGCTATTCTCAACAGTGCATTGATGCTGAAATTCTGGACAACATGTAGTCATGGCTACTGACTGGGTATTATGGGATAGCAGATAGAAATAAAAGGAAGGCTGCATGGAATCTTCTAAGGGCCTTGAAAGTGCGAAGTGATAAACCATGGCTTTGTTTTGGTGATTTAAACAACTTGGCTGCTCATTCGGAAAAATAGGGAGGGTGTTCCTATCCCCAAAATTTGTTGAATGGTTTTCGCACGGCTATTGAGGATTGCCGGCTTAGTGACCTCCCATCGACCTGTTATCGTTTTAACTGGGTTATGAAGAGATTTGGCAGAATTTACACGAGAGAGAAGCTGGATCGAGCAATGGCGACTCAGCGATGGTCAGATCTATTTAATTCGACCTTAGTCACAACACTCGTATCACCTACATCAGATTATGATCCAATCCTTATTAATACTATGGTCCATACGGATGGGGGTAATTATAGGAGGTTTAAATTTAACAACTCATGTCTCTGTGATCCCGAACTCATTACCGTTGTTCGGAACTCTTGGACAGCGGAGGGTAGTTTTGGCATCATGGAACAGAAGGCAGCCTGTATAGGGGCAGTCTCGAGTTGGGGTACACAACGAAATCGGCTGTTTTGGCAATAGAAGAGAGCAATTATGAACATATTGGCGTTTGATAGGGAGGTTGCTCCTGGGAAATGTAATCAATTCTTGAAGGATCAGTTAACGAATTTACTGACCCAAGAAGAGTGTCGTAAAAAACAATAAGCTAAGCAATTTTGGCTAACTAATGGGGATCGGAATAGTAGGTTCTTTCGTTCAAAAATTAAAGCAAGGAGACGTAAGAACACCATTATGGGTATTGTAGATACTAGTGGGCAGTGGACTACAAATATGGCCATGGTGAAACAATCAGTTGTTGATTATTTTTCTCTACTTTTTGTGCCCGGCGACTCGGACAGGGATGAGCTTTGTAATCTAGTATCATTGGTTCGGCCAACGATTGAGGAAGCTGATAATGTCTTATTGATTGAAGTCATTCGAATTGAAGAGGTAAAGGCGGCAGTGTTCCATATGCACCCGGATAAAGCACCTGGCCCTGACGGTCTTATTCCGGTCTTTTTTCAGATATTTTGGAGCATTGTTGGTGATGATATAGTCTCCGCTTACAATCGTTGGCTGCAAGCAAGTACTCTTCCTAGCTCTCTTTCTGACACTACTATTATTCTAGTTCCTAAGCTCAATGATCTAAAAGAAGTTAAAGACTTTCGACCAATTGCCCCTTGTAATGTTCTGTATAAAATTTTGTCTAAAGTCTTAGCTAATAGACTGAAACAAGTGTTGCATAAAGTCATCTCAGATTGTCAATATGCTTTCATTCCGGGAAGGGAGATAATGGATAATATCTTGGTTTCTTTTGAAATGATGCATTCTCTCAAGAAACAGACGAGTGGTGCGGTGGGTTCGTGTGCCCTTAAGGTGGACATTAGCAAAGCCTATGATAAGGTTGATTGGCATTTTTTGTGGGCAATTATGCGTAACATGGGTTTTTCAGACACTTAGATTAATTGGATGAAACTGTGTGTTTGTGATATCACTTATTCGGTTCTTGTTAATGGAGACTTAGTTGGCCCTATAGTGGCAGGGCGTGGATTGCGACAAGGTGATCCTATATCACCATATTTGTTCCTCATCTGTGCGGAAGGCTTGACTACACTATTTAGAGAAGCTGAAAGGAGAGGTTGGATAAATGGTGGCAAGGTCGAACAGAGTTGTCCTCGCATCTCTCATCTTTTATTTGCAGATGATTCATTATTCTTCTTCAGGGCAAATACTGGGGAAGCGAATCGAGTCAAAGAGATTCTAGAGAAGTATGGGAAAGCTTCAGGACAAGCCATTAATTTCTAGAAGCCTGGGATTGTGTTCAATCCCAATACGAACGTTGAGGTAAGGAGTAGTATTGAGCAGATTTTGAATGTGCATTGTGTGAGATCGGATAGTATGTACCTGGGGTTGCCAACGGTTGTGGGGAGAAATAAAAAATAAGTGTTCAGATTCATTAAAGATCGCATGTGGAAGAAGATGAATAGTTGGTCTACCCACTTCCTTTCTCGAGTGGGTAGGGAGGTTTTAATTAAGTCTGTTCACCAAGCAGTGTTGTCCTATTGTCTGAGTGTGTTTGCATTCCTTATTACTTTTTGCGATGAGATACATAAAATGTTGAATAAGTTTTGGTGGAAAGGCAAGCTGGCTGGTGGTAGAGGTATACATTGGATCTCTTAGGACAAGATGTGTGGAAGTAAGGATAGGGGTGGTATAGGCTTTAAAGATATTAGAAGCTTCAATATGGCACTGCTAGCCAAACAAGGGTGGCGATTGATGCATAAATCTAATACCCTTTTTCACAAGGTGTTTAAAAATAAACATTTTCGAGACAAGGATTTTTTAGAAGCTTCCTTAGGCAATTACCCTAGTTTTGTGTGGAAAGGGATATGGGGGCAAGTAGCATCTTAAAGCATGGTGTGAGATGGCAAGTTGGTAATGGTGAGACTATCAGGGTGGTGAAAGATCCTTGGATTCCTTTGGCAGCTCCTTTTAGGTTAGAGGGTTGGGAGGGGTTTATTGATGAAAATATGAGGGTGTGTGAATTGTTTGTGAATGGGAGGAGGAAATGGGATGTTGGGCAGGTTTTGGAACTTTTTCATGTCAGGGAGGGGCAAAAAATTCTTAGTATACCCCTTAGCATTCAGAATAGGGCTGATGTGAGGGTGTGGCATTTTGATAAAAGAGGGGTGTATAATGTGAGGTCGGGGTATCACATTGCTTGCAGTCTTTTTGGGAGAGGGTATGGAGATAGAGAGGTTTGGTGGAAGAAAATTTGGCGTATAGAGGTCTAACCAAAAGTGAAAGATTTAACGTGGCGAGTTCTTAGAGGTGTCCTGCCTACTAGGAAAAAGCTTAAGAGTCAAGGGGTTAATATTGGGGAGGGTTGTCCATTCTGTGGGGAAGTTGAGAGTATTGATCATGCTTTAATTAATTGCGGTGTTGTTAGGAGAGTGTGGAGACTAGGTGGATATTTCATCCCTACTCATAATGTTCTCTTTCACAAATTTTTAATGCAGGTCCTGGCTTCTCATGATGCTCACCACCAACAAAAGTTTGCTTCGTTGATGTGGGGCATTTGGAATATACGAAACAAGCTTATTTGGGAAGATAAAGTGCTATATCCAAGACAAGTTTACATGTAATCCATACAAGCTTTGCAGGACTTCAAGGTGGCTCTTGCTTCACAGGTTGGTCTTCAGCCGTATCATGCAAGTGTCCAAGTTGACTTGCAGTATAAACGCTCAAGCTGGGCTTCTTCTTTCCTTGACCGTCATCACCTTGCTACTAGTCTAGAGAGTCGAAGTGTACAGTTTCCTCTTCCATCATCACGTTCGTCCGTGGCCGCATCTTTGTCACTTTGGCATGGACATGTCGATGGTGCACTTTTCATGGATTCCCACATGGCCAGATATGGTATCCTTTTCGAAGATGACGAAGGTCTTTTCATCAAAGCAATTTCGGGTTACTATAAAGGGATTCTGGATGCTAAAATTGTTGAGGCAGTGGCATTACAGCAAGCGTTACTGTTTGCGCAAGATCACCTTCATCAGCCTGGATGTTTTTATGTGGACTCACAACTAGTTGTCCATGGTTTAAACTCTAGTTCTTTAGACTTGTCTGATTTTGGCCTTGTAATTTCGGATTGTCGTTTTCTTCTAAGGCTTCATCCAGATATTGAAGTCAGATGGATTCGTAGGCAAGCTAATATAGGAGCTCATACTCTAGCTAAAGCAGCCTATCGCTATGCTAGTCAAGTTATTTGGGATACTATCCTAATTCCCTTGTATGACTATTTCAGTACTAGATAATGAGAATTGTTTCCTCGTTTCAAAAAAAAGAGATTTTATAGAAAAATTTGAAAATTAGAATTCTAAATTTTAAAAAAAAGTAAATATCAAAAATAGTATAGTTTCAAAATCTCGAGCATTTACCATCCCAGCAAATTGTTTTTAATCTTAACCTTTGACTATTTATTTCTTTTAAGAATGTCCAAAAGTTTAGCCTTTTGATTATGTACGAATCAATACAGAATAGAACTTCTGGTAAACTTTTTTGCTTTAAAATTTCTAAGCCTCCTTCTCTCTCATACCTCTCTTGCTGTTTACCTAACCAAGTCTAAGGAGCCCCTTCAACGACTCCTAAAATTCGTTTGGGTAAGGCATTATGAACATGATTTTTGGCTTTCTCTCTATTAAGGTTTTTATGTTTCAATCATCTTATCAATATTTTCCTTTCCCTTTATCTTTAGGATGCTCAATTCATAGAGAATCATAGATTGAGAGGTCGAGACATCAATTTCCACTATTTTTAGGCTTTTTTGGTCTTTAGGCTTTCAAGTTTTTTTTTGGACTAATCATTTTCTTTTTCTTCTTTTAGGTCTATTATTAGGAGTTAAAAACCTTGAAACTCTATAGGAGGCCAAACCAAATGAAACCATCAAACGCTTCCAAAGGTATTTTCTTTCTTTCTTTTTTTAAACCTTTTTAATTCTGATTCTTTTCTTTTTCTCCATATTTTTTATGTGTATAAGTTTTTTTCCCCAGTTCTTTCACAGCATGAATTTTCGTCTTACTGAATATTAAAAAAACTTACTGTATTAGGGTTTCCTGTTTGATTAAATGTTTTAGCCTCTGGTTTTTTTCCAAGAGATTCAGAGATTGTTTTGATAGTTATTTTTATTTATGAAGTATTTTATATAATAATTTAATAGTATTATAAATGTAATAAATAAATTTAAACTGTCGTAAAGAAAAAATGAATGTAGTATCAATTACAAAAAAAAGAGAGAGGGAGAGAGATTGAGAAAAAAGTGAAAATAGAGATTAAAAGATATAAAATGGGAATAATACTTTTAATTTTGTATCGCTAAAAGTTGATCATGCAAATTATAGTTTGGTGTGCACTTAATTTTATCTTAAATTATGATTATGTGAAATGATTTATAGGCCAAAAAGATATTTAGTTATAGGTAATTGAGAATAAGAGGTACTTCTTTAATATTTATCAGTCACAGGAAAATGAACTAATTGATTTTTTTTCAATAACATATTGCTATTTTATATTTTTTATGTATGGATAAAGCTTTATTATCTCTCAAACCATGGTTCTTTAATTTAAAATTAAGCGTAAGCATAAATTCTATTTTTTCTTAATATTGGGTTAGTCAATCCTATGTGAAATCTAGTTAATCACAAAAGAAAAAATAATATTAAATTAATGTGAAGATGTTAAATTTGTGTTTATAAAATAGAAGGCCTAAAACTAAGTGGTTTTGGGAGATAAAACTCATGTGATATGTAAACAGCTGAGCTGAGACAACCCTTTCCTCCGTCTTTAGTTTCCTAATTCCCAAATTTCCTCTTTACTTTCTCTCTATACTTTTCTCTCTCTCTTTCATATTTGGCAGAGAGGAAAATGATTGCAGTTCAAAGATGAAGGTCCATTTTGTGGTTGAATTATCAACTAAAATTAATTGTTGCATCTTTCATTCGTTTTAGTTAACTTATGGCTCTAGATAACTCAATTTTGATTATATTTCGGTGGTCGTTGGGCTGGCTTTGTTTCAGTGATCTCTGGGCAAGGACCCTTTTTCCCAACACTTCATCGTCGGCTCTATCTACCAGCGGTCTATTCTATAGGTGTCTGATGCTGGCGTCATCGAAACTTTGATCTCTGACCTTTCCCTTCCTCCAAATACATCAATTGTTGGCTTAGCTGTGGATTCTGTAAAGAGTCGTCTCCTTGCGGCTATACACTCTATCGCCCCTCTTACCACCTTTCAATGGCATTGCTGCCTATGACCTCAACTCCTGCCATCGACTTTTCCTCTCTGTCCTTGCTGATGATGCTAATCACACTTTCCGGCCTATTGCGAACGATGTGGCAGTTGATTTCAAGGGCAACACCTATGTCACTAATTCAGCTGGAAACTTCATCTGGAAAGTCAATGCTCAAG
>JAOTAY010000005.1:20782671-20811494 GCA_025629805.1 Erythroxylum baracoense
CACCCATATATCCTCTCAATGCTTCAGGAATCTCTACGCCATTTTCTCTCTGGTAGTTCTCCAGTATGCAGCAAATGGTCCTCTCTGTTGCTGTCAGCGTCGAGTTCAATAAATGCACGTATTGCTTTGCCTGCTCGTTGTTCTGTTACAAAAGGACCACCAAAGTTTTAAGTAATCCAAAATGAAAATTCCATAAGTGATATAACCATGGTCGAAGCACTAATTTGTACTGCATGTCGAGTTGCAGAAAATTACAGTTTCAAGCAGACATACCTTAATTTTCTAAGCAATACAATTTCTGAGCCAATCAGGACAAATGTCAACAACGAAAGAGAATGAAAGAAAGCTTATAGTGGAAATGATTATTAGCATGAGCATAAATATCCAACAAATACTTTTACTTGACCTAACCCCACTGTCCAGATGGACGAGGGAACAGGACCACACTTCATGCAGGACTTAAGTTCACTAAAAGGCTCAAACCAGAGTACAGCTATAATCTAAGTTTCAAAACATAAATAATCAAAAACATAAGATTGTCCGAATTACTATGTTGCTTCTTGCAATTCATAGTTTTCATTTCCTTTAGTAGCAATTTCCAAAACCTGAAGAAATGAATAACCATCTGTAGTAATGCCCATTAGGTCGATGAAGTATCATGATATATAAGGATCTGTTTCTTTCAACTTAGAATCTAAGGAATCTATTTGCGAATATTCTAAGAGCATCTACAGTTTACTGGTATTATCAAATCTGCTTCTAAAGGAAAAAAAAGAATCAACACGAGTTGGGTACAATAATTGTTAAATTAATAGAAAAATCTGACTTCTTCCCTATTTTACTAGCCATGGCTGGCTAAAATAACACCTAATTTCTATCCATTTTGAGTAACAATTGCACCCTTCATATCAACAAACCTAGTGTAATATACTCTACATCCTTCAAAAGAAATGTAAATCCATTGTCCATGAAAAAGTATCCAAACTGCACCATGACATGACCACAATCCCTTCTGAACCTTTAATTCTCAAAATCATTCCCCAACATATGCTTTATCTTATATCTTGATCCTGTTTATCCACAGACACTATAAATGCAGAACAGCTGCTGCTGCTCAGTTCAGAAGGTCTATTTGATGCTTTCTACTTACAAAATGTTGCTATAACTTTAGATTTCTAAGATGAACATCCGAATGGTTTCATAATAGTAAACAGTCAAGAGGCAGAAGAGCTATACACAATCACAGACTTTTTAAGGGCAGAAGAAAATAACATGTCTCCCTCTGCAATTTTCAGCGTCTAAAGAAAAGTGGATGCATATAGAAAATCGGACTAAAGTCCGCTGATGCAAAGCAATAGTAGCATATAATATCTACCTTTTTCTGCCCATATCGAATTTCCAATCTTCTTGACTGGTAATCAGTACAATTTGAACATGAGACCAATTCTCTGTAAGTTTTTGAGGCAGGAAACCATCCTTCCAAGTCATACTTCTTTGCAGCAGCATCATTCAGAGCACCAGAGACAATAGAGACCACTTGATAGGGGATATTGAGCTGTTTTGATGATAGAACAATGATCAAAACACTATTTTTGCATTCCTTACTTTTCTGTTTCCTATCTAATTATTTTGTTACAATTATTATGGAACAGTTGAAATATACAAAATTTGTAATCATACCATTTTGTAAAAATCTTCAGAATTCTTTATCATTTCTTCATGCATATCCCAAGAGTCGTTGCCATTGGGGCTAGTGATACAGAACTGCTCTATTTTCTCAAACTGATGAACCCGGAAGATCCCCAAGGTATCACGACCATGTGAACCAGCCTCCTTGCGGAAACAAGATGAATATCCAGCATATCTGCCAAAATATTAGGCTTAATAACATAAACCAACCTATCTTAGCATTAAAGGAACTGAACAGAAAGTATCACCTGATTGGCAGCTGTGATGGATGAATCCAATCATCTACATGATAAGCACATAATGGTTGTTCAGCTGTAGCAATAAGATATTTATCATCTCCCTCGCCAGTCACCTATCACAAATGACAGAGATCAGAATAAGTGATGCATTAAGGATTACTAAAGTTAAAAAAATTATCTACCTTATAAAGCTCTTCATCAAACTGGGCCAACTGAGCACACTTAGCCATGACGTCTTTTCTCATGAAAAAAGGGGTCTGCAAGGCAGTGTAGCCCTTCTTTTCCAAAAAATCCAAACCAAAGTTTATCAATGCTTGATTGAGTCGCACACCATCTCCTTTAAGGTAGAAGCCTCTACCTCCGGCTACATTTGCACCTATTCATTAAGACATGATATTTGTTATATTAGTTTTTCAAAAAACAAAATTAGTTGAATGCAATAATTGAGTAAAAAAGGGAATAATCAAGTAGAAATATGAATGCTAAAGTACCTACCTTTCTTGGTATCAGCAATGCCAAGTAGGTCAACAAGCTCAACATGATTTTTCAATTTAGGCTGCTGGCATTTCTCACCCCAGACTCTGATAACAGGATTCTTTGCCTATGATTAGAAGAATCATATACATATAATGATTGTTAATTATCATTCATTTATGAATGATATTATAAGAAACTGACACATGCATACCTCATCATCACTAAGGAATACAGAATCATGCACAAGGTTCCCAACTGTTTCCAGTTTAGAATACAAAGCAGCTTTAGCATCTAGCACCTCATCTTCCTTCTTGGCAGTTAATTGCTTGTTTTCATCAGTACTTTTTATCATTTCAGTAGCATCCTCACCCGCCTGCCATTTTTTATTTTTATTTTTATTTTTATTTGTACCAAAAAAAAGTACACACACACAAGCACTTTTTTGATATTGTAATAAAGATTAGTATTAGGACAACTATAATAAACAAGGGAGAGAGAGAGAGAAAGAGAGAAGACTCACAATTTTGAGCTGAGCAACCCTTTTGTTGATCTGATTAAACTCTTTACGGAGGTTGTCGAGCTCAAATTGACCTGATTATAGCTGATTAATTACAGCCTGAACATGAACATGAAGTAAAAAAGAAAAAGGAATGAGGAGGAGTTGAACATACGCTGCCTCCATTCCTTGTCGAGAAAAATGATTTGGTCGACGATAGAGACATCAGCAAAACGACGGCGTTGAGACTCACGGATGATTTCAGGATTGTTGCCTTTGTCTTCTCTGAACAGATTTATGTCCAGCATTTCTTCTTCCTCTCTTTATCTTTTAAAGACAAAAACAAAAACAACAACAGCTGCGACTGACGGCGAAGGTGGTGTCCGGTATGATAAATGGAGTGGAACTGGAAGATGGGTTTGGACTTTGGAGGCTTTTCCGCTAGGGATAGGGACTTTAGCAAGAGGAGGAATTCACTGAGACAAACGGCGTCGTTTCAAATTAAATTTTTCGAAAATAAATTTGAAAAATATTTTGACTATTAGTAATGACCTAGTTTTGATGGCTCTCCATCTTCGTTGCGAGAATTCTAAACTCATACAGACAATTCGGACTTGCAATTGGTTTTGTTTCTCTCAACATGTGCCAAATGTGAATTTGCTGCCACTTTTTCGTGTAAAAACCATATTGATCCCAAGAGTCCAATAACAATATTTCAATAAAAATTCTATTAGTCTTGAAAATATGTGATCCTACCTTTAATTAGTAACTCGTTATATTTTACTTCTAGCTCATCAATAAGCCCATTAATATTTTTGGACCCTATGAATCATCTAATGCATGTATTAGTTTAGTTACTTGCATTTTAATTTATAATATTATTAATTATATTTGATATTTTAATAATAAAGTAAAATTCTTAGAATAGTTAAATTGCGATGAGATCATAATTAGAAAATTTTAATTTTAATTAATATTATTCCTCCAGTTTCCATTCTCTTTTTATTCTTTTAGACCTACCAGTACCACCTTATAATTATAAAATTGTGTCTCACGTAATCTAGCCTCTCTTTCACAATCGTGCTCCCTGTCATGTCATGTAGTCCCATACACACCTATTATAATTGTGCTCACATGCATCTTACATCTTCTTCATTCTTCAATTTCCTTATTTCTAATACTCAACATATTAAACGCTTCTTGAAACATAAAATTAAGATCCAATTTTTGTTATAAACCAAATAAACATTTAGAATACATACAAACACTAACAATAACACAATTCTAAGTCTATACACATGATAATCATCTAAGAAATACTTAAAAACACACTTAAACACCTGTAAAAGCATAATATAATCTACACCTATCAATATTTCCACACTTAAACATTTATTTGTCCTCAAGCAAAACAAACACACACAAACAAAACATATAAAACACATAAATACACAATCATGCAATAATACAATAATGTTATAATGACATTAAGTCTTATGTACTTAACTTAACCTCAAATATCAATCACTTAAAGAGTACCAACACACTAACTTATTCCTTTCATGTGTAAGTGCTTTGATTTCAATATACATATAAATTAAAATATTAATACCTTATTCATACACCTATGACACTTATAAGCATGCATTTATTATTCATCATCATCACATCCAGTCCGAGTCTTGCATCAAAGCGGGGTCTAGGGAGGTCTAATAGTACGCAGCCTTACCTCTACAGAGTAGAGAGGCTATTTTCGGTAGACCCACATGTGAATGTGATAATGAAAAAGTGATGCAGGTTAAAAGAGAAGATATGAAAACTGATATGCTAAAAGAGTAGGTAAATAAAAATAAATAAATAAAATAAAATAAAATAAAATAAAACCAAAGAAGACACCTGATATGGTGCCCATATCTGCTAGGATAGAAATAAGTACACATTTTAAAGAGAGAATGATAAGACAAAGAATAACTAAGACTGAGAATGGAGAACTGAACAAATACTGAGAGTTGAGCTACCAATTTCAGCATGAAGTAGCTAAGAAAAATATTTAGAAGAAATTGTATGCCAAAATCACCTTGCTTATTTGGACTTTATTTAGAAGCAAATTACTACTACTCACCAAACTTCCACGTATCTGTTATGCTAAGTCCATAACTGCTTCAACACAAACTATCATTCTATAGTAGTCTAATATCCTTACCACCAGATAAAAGGGGCAAGCTTTGTAAACACTGAATGCATCATTTGAAAGGTAAAAAGATGACTTCACAAGTAGTCTCCTAAAGGGATGAATCTAAAAATTGATCACAAAACTTTCGGAAAAGACCTCTGGTGCTAAAATATGTGAAGTCAGCAAGGAGACAGCAAATTAATCAAACTAATGCTATCACAACAATGTTACTAAACATGACAGTACTGATTTCTGGGTCAACGAATGTGCAAGATTTGCACCCCTAGTGGATGTCCGAGCTAATTAAGCAAACATGGCATCGCATTAAAACCTACAGGCAAATTTCTGTGCTGATCGATCATCCAAACTACAGAAACTAACTAAAAAGGTGCATCCTACGTTTCACATTGCGATCTCACATTCATCAATTATAAATCCTTCACGACATTGATAAAATTCGATACAAAATTGGAACTGCTAAAAATTAAGAATCAAAATATGAGACAAGAAAGGAAAATTAACATCAATACAAAAAATGTGTTTATAGTCTCATTCGCATGTATACATACGGTGTAAAAAGATGTATTTTCACACTAAGCTCAAAACAAGTCAATCCTATAGCCGGCGATCCATCGGCTTTAGTAGCCAAATTCTCACTTCAGAAGCTGAAAAGGGCAAAGGGAACAAGGAAACAAACAGAATTCTCACCCGATCCTTACAAGTGAAACTCGAAACTGAGTGTCACAGAAGGAGGAAGTAGCGTTTTGGGAGAGAAAATCCAGGAACATAAAAGAGGAGGGAGGGAGAGGGAGAGAGAGAGAAGCGTTTTTCTTTTCCTCTGCTTTTCAACGTATAGTTTTAAAAGTACTGCTTAAGACGAAGTGAAATCATAAAAATGCACAAGTAACTTAAACCCCATGCTCTTGGTACTCTCGTTATGTCATTTTATCAAACAGTTAGGATATGTAAGTAGTATACAGAGAGCGATAAAAAGAAAAAAACCTGGAAATGGAATCTGAAGATCAAGATTGCAGAGGGTGCGGTCCTCCTAGGACTTCTCGCGGCCCTTTTGGATCTGAGGTGTTCCTTCACCAAACGGACTTCCTGCGGCCCTTTCAGTACTCAATCTTCTGAAATGTAAATAAAAGGCACAAAACCAAAAACTGAAAAATCAACGATTCAGATCTAGGGTTCCGAGCTTTTGATCAAAGCGACATGACATTGGAATGGGTTGTGCTAGGCTATGCCGCAGGTGCGGAGGCGATCATGGTGCTCCTCCTCACAATCCCAGGCGTCGATGGCCTCCGCAAGGGTATATTGGTTGTGTCGAAGGAAAAGTATATTGGTTAAATTAAATATATATTACTTAAATTGAATATTAGTAACTCTAAAATTTTAAATAAAGTTTTTTACAAAAATAATATTTATATATACATATGTCTGTTAGATGTGAAACTAAATTCAAATAATCAAAATATTATTATCTTTTGATGTATTATTACGCACAGGTTAATATATATTATAAAAAATAACATATTATAAAAATGATTCATTAAAATATAAAATAAATAATATAATATAATACAATTATTATAATATTATATTCATTCAATATGTTGCGGATAAATGAAAAACTATTCCTTTGGAAAAGGAATGAACCAAAACTCTAATTATCACAATGCTTTAACTAGATTTGTTGGTATTACAGATTCAAGGTTAAGCTATAACCTATGTTACATACAACACTCCCCATTTTCTCCTGATAGTCCCCAGAAAACATCAAGCCTGAATCAAATTATTCCCATTGTAAAGTTCCTTTCCTTCTTCTTTCTGGTCACTAACTTAACCAAATGCAACACCTATTTTGACACACATAATCTTACATCTCCTGCATACGACCCTATAATTACAAAGCTATTCACTACAATGCTTTGTGTCTGCTGAATGACTTTGTAGAACAAGCAGCGCCATTCCAACCCAGTATTTAACCATAAACAGAAGCTGATAAAAATGGAGGCTGATGATCCTCTTAAGCAATCAAGGTATCTAAAATGGCTGACTTATGCCTTTTATTCCTTTGGTCGTGCTAACCAGAGAGAACTTAGAGCTCGAAGCCTAGAGAAATAGTCGGTTATGGCGAGAATTGCACGAGCAGATTGCCGGGTTGTCAATATTCGGTGCATTTGTTCTAGTGTTTGCTGCCTCAGATTGTCAGCCTGACCAATGCCAAGAGAAAAAGACAGGTGAAGATTGGTGCAGTAAATAATAGGATTCCAAAAATAGAGGTAAAGCAACAATTGCGATGACTGGTCTGTTTGATGTTTAACAGGCTGGTAACTATGAAAATAACATAGAAGTTCTTATGCTTCTGATTGTCTTTGTTCTTTTGGAGACATTATTTTTGACAGCTATCATGAAAAAAAAACTTCCAAATCAGAATTCTCCTTCTCCGTAAACATCCGAAGCAAATGAGGAAGCAATTAAGACATTACAAGGATGCTTTAATTCCAACATCTGAAGTACTTGGTGCCTGGTTATCAGTATGGATTTCAACAGTAAAAGACACCTTGCACAGCAGTTTTAGGAATCCAATATTCTGGACGTACAACATAAAAAGACAATAAAGATAGCTAAAAGTGTCTAAACAGATTACCTGTCGCAGGAATCCCTCTAAAGTTCCTAACTTTCCCATGGCCATGGCCATTTGACCCATATAATTAGCCACCTTCCCAGATGAATCCGAGACAGCTGTGCCATTGGCCAAGGTCTCAGCCAGAGATTGCTGTAATGCTTCCATCCCCTGTGACAAAGCATCTTCAGCTTGTTGGGATGATTGCTGCAAGTTGTAAATGGCCATCACCTGCTGCTCAGTAAGAGGCTCTAATTGATTGACGAGAAGCTGCACCAACATTGGGGATAGCATTTAAGTTTGGGGAACAGAACATGTAATCCCTACTTCTAATTTGTAAATCATCAAGTGACGAGAAAACAGGCAGGAGGTATGAGATGTCAAAATTTCTGTAAAAAGTGTCCCGTTAGAGATCTATCATAAAAGATTTTACTGTCACAAAATGCACAACTTCAACTCCATAATATATTTTCGTAGACACTGAGGACACCTATTATGTCTCCCAACAAGAATGGTCAAATCAGTAAAACTACCACCAAGCAGCAGGACAGAAAAGAGGAGAATTCTTCTCATCCATCTTTAGCATATATAACACTCGAGCAGTCAAACTAGACCAAGAAAATAAAACAACATTCGATAAGTTTAACGAAAACATTAGTTAATAAACTTACTTTCAGGAGCTCAGATGAACGAAAGCCGCCAATCCACATGAAACACCGTTCTGCCGGTGTCTTCCACATTCCTGACAAGATGTGGAAAACATCAGCTTTTGCTGCAATTCCTTTCAACCTGAAAATGTCATTGAAGTGTGTAGAGGAATTGTCAACTATGGTGCGTAGTTCAGTGTCTCCAGCATGTGAGTTGACAGCAGCTCTGAGCTCACTTATCTGCTTGTTATGTTCTTCTAACCACCGTGCATATTCTGCATCAAATGCCAAGGCACCTGCAGAATCCATAAACCAATATGTTAGGTATGTAGGATAACATGGCATCTCTAGCAATCGACAATAACAAGGAAAACTAAACAATAAAACATAGGTTGAGCAGGAGAAACTTAAAACTAGTGCAGTCAGTGGTAATTTGCAAAATATTTTCATTGTCAAATAGACAGAAGCCTGACTCAGCATAAAAATCATCAGTATCTCAGAGCAGATAACGATTTTCTAAATAGCAAACCAAAATTGTAAAACAAAGACGAATAAAGAAAAAGGGTACTGATCAACACTATATCAAAAAGATAGAAAGGGAAATGAATGTAATAAGACCCTTGTTCTTCATCAAGCATAGCAGCAAGAAAAAAGATCTTGGGCGTCCAAATGTTGACTTGAACCTTGGGAGAGAAAAAAAAGACATACTTCAGTGTCTAAATGACAGAATGGTGGCTTGTTCTCAGTAATTCTAACTGATTACTAAATTAGCTTTAGATAAAAGTTTAGCTAGAATAAAGTACCAAATCCCTATTTGAACATATTTACAAGAAAAAAATCTCATAATACTCCATGGCCATTTAGATGCATCCATAGTCCAACGGAAAACGTCTGCATGGTTGCCACAGTAAAAGTGTTATGGTAGGATGAGTTGGCATGTCAACCACCAAGTTTATGCATTATATCAGTTTTTAGGAACTATAAGCTGTTCTTCTAATTAGAATCAAATTCACATACACTCCTGATGTCATAATGGTTTAACTCGGTAGGGAAGTCTCCATAATATAAAACTTCTTCAATACCCCTTACATTTTGTAGAATTAGAATGGTCACAAGATCATTTAAAATTACTGTTTTACTTTGGCATATTTTCATTAACATATTTATGAAACAACACACAAGTCTCAAGCAATTACACACAAAAGCACCTAGATTATCCCAATAACTAGTTTCAGCTTTCCTGAATTGCATCATGCTACTGGATATGAAGTCAAATAGAGTTCATGAGCACTTGGTATTGCTATTATCAGATATGATTGAATTGGCATTCCTACGAAAAACAGAAACAGTTAATTAGAGGAGGACAGAAAATAAATTAAGTACCATTTCCGGTCATTGAATGTGATTGATCTCCAGAGCTTGAGATGAAAATACCCTACCAAGAAAGATTAAATACTTGTATAAATTTGTACACGATGCAAACAAGCTGAAACAATATAAAAAAGATGAAACTAACAAAAGGTACCATAACAATGAAGGAGAGATCGGTTTACCTGTTGGCGTGCTCGCTGTAGCTCTTGTTCAAGTTGCGTCAACTTCAGCCGGCTGCTTTCTAACTGTTGTACATATGCCTGGTAACAGGGAAAAGAAAGTGAAGAAGCTCAGAAACACTAGACATGAAAACTGCACAAAGGAACTTGCATGTGTCCTCAATAATCAAAGCTTCATCCAATCTAAAAATGGAAAATAATTCAATATCACATTGGACTTACTTTTTTCCTCAAACGACTTTTTCGAGCTGCTTCTCGATTTTGTGCAAGCCTACGCAATGCCTGCGCAAATAATAACAAAGAACAGAGCATAAATGAATTTAATACCACCATCAGTAGATATCTTCTGAAAAAAATGTATGAAAAATTAAATCATAAGACCTTCTGATCCGTTGTTTTCTCCTTTGATTTATCACTGGAATCGGACACCAAAGCTGCATTTAATTGGCCTCTTTCATACTGCACACATAAATTGCTAAAGTTACAACCGACAACTATATTTTCAGCAGCATACAAACAGGGAAGCATATGTCATTGGAGAATAAAGATTAAAGACCAGAACAAAGAGAGTAAGTGGTGCCCACTTGAATATAGATTAATAAAGTATTGAGGAAAGTAAAGGATGCAGAATAACAACGTCAAGACATCACCCTTTGATTTCTCTCTTCGGTGTCTTCTGTGGAGCCATCAGTTCCACTGGCATCTGCTAAATTGATCTCTCCCCAGTTCTCTGGCTGATTCCCAGGTATAGAAATTGCATTTGGTTGCGATTCCTTTTGCAATGACAATGTCTGGGATTCCATAGCAGCAGCTGATTGACGTATATCAGAAGAAGCAAGTGACTGATATACAAAGGGGAACTGACTTAGTAGGCAAGGAGAACTGAGCTTTCATGGATACTCACATTTATTTCACCTATAATTATGCAAATTTTTAACAGCATAAATCAAAAGTTCACCTTATTCAAAGTGCCAAAATGGACACCAGTACTGAATGCCTGGCTGCTTGACTTTAATTGATTAAACACAGGATCTGAAACCATAGTAACAAGGATGTCAAGAGTTGATGCCAGAAAAAGATGCCATCTTAAATGTGGAAAAAATGGCAAAACACAATCGGTATGACAGTTCCCTGATTGCTAGTTACAACTCACGCACTCATTCCGGACCTCATTGAACTAGTATGACCAATGCATAATTACAGTGAATAGCATAAACGATAAATTTTTTCTATAAATAAGACAGATGATGGCCGGTTAAAAACTCTTAGAAGGATAAGTCGAGGCTTCAGTGAACACACCAAGTAACTGACAAGAATCTAGTTAGCAGACACGGAAAGACTTGAGACAGAGGGTTGTGCCCTCGGGCAACAAATTAACAAAAATGTAAAGGGGCAAGAGCAACATTTAGTTTAATGCCTCATAATAAACTTCTCAAATATCATAAAGGAGAAGCTAATTAAGACAAAATCTAAAAAAAATAAAATGAAAATATTAAGTACTTCTGCTAAGGTCAACAGCATCTTCTATACGAAATCCAAGAGATGGCTCAAGTGTTCCAAAGTCTGAAAGTCGAGAATAACGAACAGCATTCGATTCTGCCCCACTGCAAATCATACATTATTAGAAATATTAAGTACCAAGCCAGAAAAATATGCAGCAAAGTAAAGTTTTACATTTATACACAGGATATAAAACATTAATTCAAAATTGTGCCCAGGACTGAAACTCATTTTACCGCCACAAACAATCACCTTGACAAAGAATGTAAAAGTTTGGGCACAATTCCAAGAAAAACTTTAAAGTAAGGAAGGAACCCTGGAATCAGTTCAAAAGGTCACTTGCTCTATTTTATTGATCACTTAAGACTCAAAAGGAGTAAAACATGGTTCAGCTTGACACTAATTGGAGATTCAAAAATGAATTTACATGTGAGAGCCAAAATAAATTCTTGACATTGTAGACCAATAGCAATAACGCTACTATTACTTTCCTTGCTCTCTCATGCCTAAATTATGATAAAAACAATTAGACAGCAGCCAAAAGTATTCCAGTAAACATAAATCACTTTATCACTCACACAGTCATGCATGTTGCTTGCGATAACCTGCAAGTTTTAAAGTACTAACAACTCTAATACAAAAATTTCTAGGATCACAAAACAGAAAGAAATATTCCATCGAAGAATTAGGCTTCCATCCATAGTTTTTTAATGCATAGGTCCCATAAAACAATGAAATGAAGGAAGCAGGAAGGTAGGTAATGAAAATGGGAAAGGGAAGTTATAAGAAAGATCAGAGAACTTGTATAAGAAAAAAAAAAGAACCGCAAATTCAACAAGTAAAATGACTGACATGAGGAAACTCACTTGGAATTTGAAGCAGGTTCTGGAGGAACGAAGCTTGGCATGTCAGCCACAGCTTTATTGTTCTTTTGTGCACCGACACCCGCTGCCCTACTACCCATTAATCAACTTCATCATCACCAATATCACCGCAGACAGAAAACCTTGTCAAAGTGAACAGACCCTCTCAGAATCAATCAAGCTCAAGAACCGAACTGTCCTACTTCACAAAATATAAAGGAAAATTAACATATTTTCACCACCAATACCATGCAATTATAGCAGAAAACACACCATAAGAGGAAGAAAAACAAAAGCCCACCAACCAAGATCATTAAACAAAACAATCAGCAGAAACCAAGTCCCACATACTAAAACAATAACCAAAACACTGCTTGTCTGCACACCCAACAGCTCAAAAGGTCAATATATGCCAATACAAACTTCAAAACAAATCGAACCAACCCAATAACTATTGAAGTTAAAACAACAATGAATTCGAACAAAGTTCCAATCTTGAACTGAAAAAACACCAACCCAGAAAAGCAAACCCAAGAAATAGTGCTTAAAGCACTGAATTAAGACCAACTGAGCAATACCCAGAAGCAAAAACGTTAAGAACAGCCCAGAGAGAACCCTAACTAGAGAGCCTCTGCTGAAAGGTAAAAACTGAATCTTTTTGACTTTTACCTTCATACTTGTAAACAAATATAGAGCACACCCAATATGAAATGATATGTGTTGGTATATGCACACAAAATATTGTTATTTTATGGTATATGCACTGAACTTCCCTCCCCAGCTTTTATCAAAAACATTTACGAACAGAGCCAACCTTGAAGTTTGAGCACCTTAAAATTCGTTATTTATTGTTGCATTTATTGGTGGTTTTTGGATTCTTTCAGTCTCGTTAATTAGGAGACAGTGAATGACGTTCAAATCGTTCAAATCTGCTGCTGTTAGTTTTGTTTCCATTTTTGTTTTCCAAGTTAGCATTTTCTTTCCTCTGTTTGTTCACGAAGAAAATTTTTGTTAGCCAAGAAAGGTACTTTCAATTTTTGAACCTAACAATAAAATTTTGGATCTTCAACCTTATCCAATCCTAAATGCTATGTGGTCTTCTCTTAAATTATTCTTTCACTTGTAAAATAAAATTAATAGTTTCTTAATAAATTCTCCAACCATCTTCCCGTCTCAAATGATATATATAGTAAGTGATCTTAATGAGATGACAAGGAAGGTTTTAGCTTATGATTCAAGACCTGATTGGAATCTTTGCAGCAATAATTATGGCAACCTATTACAATCATTTTATATGATATGTTAACTGATATTTTAAGAAACGAGTTTAATTCGTCTCTTTTTATATTCAATTTTAAAAACTCAAAACTTGATTTTGGCTAATGAATCACTTAAAAAATAAAATGATGTCACTTTATTAAACTTATAAATAATTATATTACTTAGTTCGAGCTAAATATTTAAGATATGAAAATTAATTTTTTCTAATTTGAATTTAGTTTAAATGACATTAAAAATGGATTTAAATCGTTTACTTTAATTAAGATTGAGTTAGAACTATCTAGCTAACCATATTTAAAACCATGCCTTTGGATAATGTTTTGTAGCTTTATTTCTTTTTTGAGATAAATGAGATTGAATTGGAATAATTCTATTAAATTGAGCTTATATAATGACAAGATCAGTCAAAGTCAAAATCTATCCGGTTAGGTGAGGACTTTAAAAAAGGGTCTCATCGTTAGACACTAACTCTTCTCAGTGGAAGCATGTGTGGGAGAGTAATACTTAGAGGTTATGATAATGAGAAATGCAAATTAAGAAACACCACAGGAAGTTTCTTATGTTCATATTGTTCATAACACTTTCTAACTTTCCATTCCAAAAGGGAGGCTGCTAGATTCATCCAATCTTATCATTTTCAAGTCTAAAAGTGAGCCAAAATCTCAAATAGTGGAGAAAAAAGGTTAGGGAAAATTTCAAAAGTGGCGCTTATCCAAATAAATTATTGAAATAGGACAATAGATTACTAGAATGAGTGATTGATTAATGCAAATAGGACAAACTATTAGTCAATGATTATTATCTATATTCCCTACACAAATTCTTTTGACAGAAAATTGAAAAATTAGGGCTTGAATCCTAAATTCTCAATTTTTAAAAACTAAAATTATATTAAAAAAAAGGTCAATTTCAATCACATGTTTTAATTGAAGATGTTATTAAATTATACTTTTACTCTTTAATTAATATTTCATTCATTTGGAATTCATTACTAAGCATGCAATAGTAAACACGAGAATTACGACCTATTTTGATCTGGTTCAACTTAGTTTAAAATTAACAGGATTAGGTTTAAGACGAACTTAAGTTTGGAAGTCGCCTAAATCTTAATTTGAAAGACTCAATGAATCTGAATCCCTCCTTTAATACAACATTATTTTAGTTTAATTATTTAAGATAACATTGCTTTAGTTCATAGATTTATAAATTTTAAATTCAAAAGTAAGTTAACTAAAACAATATCATTTTAACATGATTTGTTTGATTCACAGTCTTTTTTATTTAATAATACTTTTGGACTTTTCGCGTTTGATATTATCTTCTTTATTACATTAATCATTCTCCTTTTTGACTTAAAGTAGAGAGGATTTAACTTTTAACTACTAATGATTCAATCAATTAAAGAGAAAACAACAAGAAAGGAAATAGAAATATAAGCAAGCAAAGAATAATATAAACAACTTAATATAATATAATTTTTTATCAAACCGTGCGTTTAGGGACTCCATTATTGTAACAAGATATGGAAGCAGCCTCTTAACAGAAATTTTGACCAAAATGAGTCATTAGCTACGGGTACATATGCTCAGTTTTTATAAATCAATTCTTCCTATATTCTATTAAATCTTATCTACACATTTATATAAAACTCATATAAATATATAGATAAAATTAAATACTACAGAATTGGAGCACCTTAAATGGAGTAGATGATTCCGCGTGTTAGCAACAACACTTTCTTCATGTAAATTAATATTTATTAAGCAATTAATGTCAAAACAATAAAATAATAGTAGAGTGTACTTAATTTCTCTAAAATAATATAGGGCGTGTATCAAATTTCATTTTACTATAAACATTCCTCCCTCTTAAAAGATGAATATATGAAATTATTTTTAAAAAAGAAAATATAAAAGCTAATTAACTTATGGAGAGAACAGTACAGTTTTGACTTTCGCGTTCTTAAACCCAAGACTGGACTTTGATATATATATTTATATAGACTGGACTTCAAAGAACAATCGAAAAGAAGAAGCTTTGTTTCACTCAAGCCCAACATTTATTTGAGGCCCTATAGAATTGTCTTAAGAATTGGTCACACTCTTCACCTATGTCCTATGCACTCCTCCAAAGTAGATAATCTGAATATAGCATTTATTTAATTTTATAATTTAATTTTATTGGTATTACTAAGGTTGCCTTCCAAATATCTTGGAAATTTTGTTGGTATGTCAAAAGTTAAAACCTTCTTTTTAACTCTTTTTAACAATGTTTTATAAATCAGACTAGAACTTAAACCAATAAGACAAGAGTTTTAAGATTTAAAAAGTTCAACTAGTGTTAGATCGTCATAAAATCGATTAAAAATTAAATAAAATTAAAGAATTTAAAAATCATCGAAAACCTATCCTTACCTATAAAAAGTTAAAATTTAATTAAAAAAGATAATGTTAAATAAAAATTAATCGGTTTGTTTTGGTTTACAAAAACTTATTAGTTAACAAAAACTTTTCAATCAAATAACAAAATAATCGGTTTTTATCAACAAATATTTTTAAATTAAATCGAACCGAAAAGTTAGAAATTAAATCGAAAAACTAGTTGGTTCAAGGTTTTAACTATTAAACCGGCCGAATTGGTTTTGATTTTTAAAACATTGCTTTTTAATACTTGTTATTCATTATTTATTCTACTTGAAATAATCCAAAATTGAGATGTTGAAGAGGAGATAATGTCTTACTTAGATCAATTAAAAAATGATCTTTTATAAAAGAACACATTGAAAATTGAGTGAAAAAGATGCATAGTTGGATAATAACCAACTATAGTGCACTCCACTTGGATGTTGGTTCAGTGAAGGAAAAAGTTGACAATGATTTTGCAACCACATGATATAGATATCAAGACTTGAAAACTTTGCAACAATCTTAATTTGTAGTTTTAAGTAAGGATGATAAATAGTTCGGAGTCTAATTTAAGTTAATAGATTAAAATGTATATTAAATTAATTTTAAATTTAAATTAAGAAAATTAATTTAATTAAACTCGAAATCGACTTAATTAAATATCAAAATGACGCAAGAGTTGGATTAAGAAAAATATAAATTATTCATACGTTAAGCTCATTCAATCGCTAAATGAAACAATGGTATTTGTCAAGCTAGTGCCTATTATGAAGATAACGCTTCCCTTTGCTTCAGCCACACTTTAGCATTGATGTATGTATAATTTATTGCTTGGTTTGAAAGGCAGTTGAGATGATAAAGATATTTTCTTTGCAACTGTGGCTTAGCTCATCGTCCTCCTCTCCTCCTTTTTATCTTACTTCCTACATTCTTTGTTACATATTGTTATCAACCCTATTAACTGGTATGTTTTAATACATCAAAATCCATAAGGGTACTTTAAAATTATTTAATTATCGAATATATCTTTCAATTTTATTTTTAGTATTTTATTACTTTAAATTAAAAAATATATGAAAATTAACAAAATATGATAAAATTACATGATAAATAAATAATACTATATAAAAAATAGTCGCTTTATTAAATAAGAGTAAAGTTGCGTATTATTGGACATTTTCAGATTTCACATTTTAGCGAAATTTGCGTTAAATTATTGTTTTAGTTAATAGATTTTAAAATAAAAATTAAAACAAAAAGTTCAAATTATAAAAATTTTCAATATATTATCACTAAGTAGTGGTGTCACCATAATAACTTAGACGAATGTGCATGGGTTACAAAGGTTGGGATCTTGACAATTAAGACCTAAAAAGTTACGTTCTCCTTTAACTCATATGAAGATGAGAATTTTAATCATTGATTAACAATTTCTCACCAGTAGCGAGATTGATTAAGAAAGAGTAAAGCTTTTGAAATTACTAAATGTTGTTGATTTGACAAGCTTTTGTCCTCGACTCTTTCCGGTTAATATCTTATCTGTATGGTGTCCAGGTGCCATCTTCCTCACGAGTTGCGTAACTGGGACACACTTTCCTGAATCATCAAAGTCAAAACACGTGCGAGAAGTGGATCCAGAGTCCAAACAAATGGTGGAGCTTTTTCGTTTTAACGAATATCTTCCGATGCCTTGAGCAACAACGTTAATGATTTTTCCACCATCTAGATTCTTTGAAATTGGTTTTGCTTCTAGATGACGATCATTTCTTGTGGCAAAATTCAACCCATCAATTGTGGAATCAATCCATAAAAGCTTCTAGTTTTTTGAGGACTAATAAGAGGTGTAGCTACAAAATTTGACCATTAGTGTGAACTAGTGTGTACAATGGAGCTTGTTGATTCAAAGTCGTGGCTCATGATTGCTCGACATGATTTACTTAAAATGGTAATAATAGACTTCCTCGGAGGAAAAGTTTTAGTATATAAGGTAAAAATAGAGTAACTGTCTTTTTTTTAATGATTAAGAATTTGACTTTTTAAATGCGATATTTATAACAATTTATTAATTTTAAGATTGTAATAAATTATTTAATAAATAAATAATTTAAAATTAAGTGATAAATTAATTAGAGTTATTAAAACTTGTTACATTATAATAAATCTAACTTTTCATATTTAAAATTAATACTTAAAAAAATTATAATTCCAGATTTTCAATATATGAAAGCACTTGAAAAGTCTTTACAACTTTTTTTTTTAAACGAAGAAACCCGCAATCGTTATCATCTAGATGCGTATTGAATAAGCTTTCGAATTGACGCAATATCCTTCAAATCACGCCAACCAAGTACTCTATACTAGGCAAGTGTGTACAAAAGACTCGATCGAGAGAGTGTAGATAAGAGGATTCGAGCACAGAATCTTTTAATCCTATGCCTCTCACTCTACCAACTTGACCATCTCCTAGAGGCAAACTCTACAGCCCATTTAAACCATCACATAAAGTGGGGATATTGTTGAAAGTATTTCTTATCGATGAAAACAAAAATAAAATGTACCTCGCTACCTTTCTATAGTAAGTAATAATATTTTATAAAGATTACCATGTGCTAATAAAAAAAAATGTTTACTATGTTTTGGATTTCAATTCAAAGGGTAGTCATTTACATTCAACTTTAATAATCTTAAAGAAAAATCCATTAAAGTAATGTTGACAATAAATAGTAGATTATTGAGAATGGATGAGATTGAACAGTGAGATCAAACTATTCAAGACAGTGATTGAATTCATATGAATTTTTCTACATAAATATTGATTTAATTTTACTTCTATACTTTCCGAGACAGCTTATTTGTAAAAATATAAAGGAAATATTACGTACATTATGACCCTCTCTAAATTTTCACAAAATTAGGAGCCTTGTGCGTGGTTACTTTTTTTTAATTTTACTTCTTGAAATAGTATTTTAGTTTTAAATTTTTAAAAATTAAATATAAAATAATATTATTTAAATAAATTAAAATAAAACATTATTTTGAGTAGAACATTTAAACATTTAATTTATATTTAAAATCGATTTTTAAAATTAATTCAAAAATTTAAAAAATTTAACTCAATGCATTGAATCTGGATGGATGTAATTAAGCCTAAGCCATAGTCCGGCCAAACCTAGGCTAGGCTCAACATCTGATCTGAGTGAGATTTCGGGAAAATGACGTCATAAATATTTATGACGTCACCCAGAAAAAAGTTTCTGTGGAATTTATGATCCACTGATGGCTATGCTTTTGTTTGTTTCTTTCACTTGCTTCTTGTGAGCGTGCATGACACGCTCTAAAAAAGATTAATTATCTCAATCGTTTATCTCCTCTTTAGATTTCCTTCTCATTTTTTAAAAATTTAATCCTTTTTACATTTTCAATTGTAATCAATGGAAAAAATATAATTTCTGTCAATTAAGATATCAAGAGTGAATATAAGTAAAACAAACCTTATTAATAATAATCTTTAATAAAAATTACGTATTATAATAAAATTCGATTCAAATCGTACATAGTTTTAATTAAAATAAAGAATCAAGTTATTCTTTAATTCATATTATTTTTTATACCTAGTATTTGATTTCTATCACTATAAAAACATTAATTTTTTTACAAATTTATTGTATTTTAGTATTACTCATTAATTTTCTTCTTTTATCATTTATTTACACATTTATTGTATTTTAGGTAATGTTTTAAAAACTAGATCGAAAATTAAATCAGTAAGATAAGAGATTTAAGGTTTAAAAAGTTCATCTAGTATTAGATCGTTATAAAACTAGTTAAAAATTGAATAAAATTAAAGAATTTGAAATATTATTGAAGAAGACTGTTCTTATTCATCGAAAAATTTAAAGTTTAATTAAAAATAAGATTTTTAAATAAAAATTAATTAGTTTATTTAGTTTATAAAAATTAATTAGTTCATAAAAATTGACTAATTATTTAATAAACCGATCAATTTTTAATAATAGAAGTTATTAAAGTAAATTGAAGTAAAAAGTTAAAAATTAAAACTGAAAAATTAGTCAATTAAAGGTTTTCATTATTTAACCTATTGAATCGGGTCAATATTTTAATACCTGACTTTAAGAGAAAAGTATTAGATTAAAAAATTCTCATCACCAATTTCTCTTAATATAGAATTTTCAATAAATCTAAAAATTAATCATTAAATAGAACTGATATATAACGCAAGTTCAATTTAACCCAGCTTGAGTCAAGGGATAAAATTCTAAATTAATCAATTCAAATTATAATTGAATCAAATGATGAAAAGAAAATTTCATGTCCAACTTAGATAATAGGTTATTCAAAAGTCTAAATTAATCAGTTCAAATTATAATTCGGTCAAAATGTTGAAATGATGAAAAGAAGGTTTCATGTATCTAGCGAGTAGGGACATGTGTGGGCTTGGAAGCTACTCTCTTTGGTTTGCGCTTGGTTCACATGTTTCTCTTATTTTAATTTCCTGTTCTGTTTCATTTTATTCTAAAACAAAAAACTCTTTGCCTTTGTTTCATTTTCCGTACGTTCTCCCTTATCCTCTGTCACTTCCCTTCCATTTCCACGAAACAGCCTCTATATCAGCATCATCATCACCTCCTCTCTTTCTATTAATCCACCAATCACTGTGACAATCACACCAACTTCCTCGTTCTCTGAATTTCAGGCTACCTTGTCTGTCTCTTACACATATTCATGGACAACAACATAGTTAAGGGCAGGAACACAAGTACCAGAAAGACCAAAATCAAGAAAAAGCCTATGAAAGTTGTGTACATATCCAACCCTATGAAGTTCAAGACCAGTGCCTCAGAATTCAGGGCTTTGGTGCAAGAACTCACAGGCCAAGATGCAGAATTGCCTGACCCCAGTAAGATGGATGGCTGTGACGGTGTTGGTGGTGGCCATCATCAGACTGTTCCGGATGCATCAAAGAGTACTAGGACGACTGTTGTTGTTGATGATGGTGGTGGTCATCATTATCATGAGCATGCACAAGAGGTCCATAGAGTCGTGGGACTGGATCCTAATAGAGAACAACCTCAAACACTTGATTTCTGTTTCGACCGTTTTGATGATGTGTTCATCCCTCCTCAGATGTTGGGGAACATTTCAGGGGTAATACCTCCTAGTTTGCTGCTTGAACTTGAATCTGCTACTGGCATGGATTTGTTTTAAGTTCTTGATGCAATGTAAATTGAGTTTCAGTAACTACTAATGATCGATCTCTAGTTTCCTTTTTATCTTATGTAAGTTTTGTTCGTTTCTGTAATTAACTTTGTTCTATGGAATATAATTCTTGGGTCAAATAAAGCTTAATTGCTCTTAGTAGTATCTATATTCCAATTAGTACAAGCCAATTAGGTTTTAGCTAAAGGAGTCGTCTTTCTTAGAAACTGAAGCAAAGGCATTATGCTATTAATGGTTCAACTTGGACCACTTCCTGAGAGCTAGGAGGTTATTAGAGTAGAAGCTCTTGCAATTAAAGATAAAGCAATCCCAAATTCCCAATTTATAGTACTAGAGTAGGGTTGCTCCTATTCTTCTGTTAATTGATTTTGTTTTAGAAGTACATACTATTTGGTGGAAGGCATAAATTTCAACATTAAGATTCTAATTAAGAATGTCAATGTGTCCAGTTGGCTTTCCTTTTCTTAAGGACAATATTAAACCTAATCGAACTTTATTCCACAAAGATATATACGATATCTTTTTTACGGTCAATAGTTTCAAATTAGACTGCGCCATAAAGATTTGAATTCAATTTTAACTTAAAATTAAAAAATCATTTTAAAACTTAAAATCATTACAAGTCTTGGTATTTTTTATTCCTAATCTTACTTTTTAAATCCTAATTTATAATAATTAATGATATCTTGTAATTTCTAATTTAAAAATTTGGTTAGTTGAGATAAAATTTGATAACAAGGAGAAGCATAACGAGTAACAACCCACTGATTAAAAGCATGATAACTAATGATGAAAGTACCGGGGCTTGTACATGATGCGGATCACAGCTGTGTGTGTTTGTTTTTTTTTGTTTTTTTTGATTGTAACATGTCTTCCAACTTGCAACGCAGGACAAAAGTTGGAAGACTATATTATTGGTGTCCTTTATCTTTTACTTCCATCGGTGGAATTCTTGTCAATTTGAAGCTATTCGATCCGATTCGAAGTTAACTGATCAAGAAATGGCAATTCTTGTCCAGTTTGAGGATATTCAATCTGATTCGAAATTAACTGATCAAGTTTCGAATTGACATTATTTAACTTTATAAAAATATTATTTTAATCGATTATATTGTAAAACTTTATTTTAAAATGACCCGATTCTTAAGTCGAGTTGGGATAGCAACAGGTCCGGCTGTTCCTACCCATCACCGCTCGTAGTGTTGAATACCTTCCTGTATAGGGATTGCACGTCTTTTTCCTATGGAGGGCAAGCAAAGTCCTTCGGGTCCTACTTGCTGGCTCCTCTCCCTCGCTGGTTCCTACCATTTACAGATGCATGCATGCTGGCTCCTCTCCCTCACCGGTTCCCACCATTATAAATGCACGCATGCATTTGAAATTGGTTAGCATTTACTCTATGTACCTCAAGATCAGTCTAAAACTTTTAATTTTACTGACCTTGGAGACTGTGTCGATGCTTCGCTGTTCACTAAAATGATATGTCATTCTGTAATTTTAAATCACATGTGGGTTTTCCATATGGTACTAGTTAACTACTAATACATATGTGAGTGCGCACAAGATTTTTAAAATATTTACAAATAAAATTTAAAATTTTTACATCTATAAATTAATGTTTAATATTGAAATTTATTCGCAAATAACTCCTATTTAAAAAGTTAATAATGTCATCAAATAAAAACTTCCTTATACTCTAGTGTAAGTAAGAGCAGTACACTGTAATCATTGAAACCTTGTGGCTTAAATTACTTTTAATTTTTCTCCATGGTTTTTTCACGTTGCATCCACATGAATTCATCACTTGACTTGACTTGACTTGACTTTCTAAGTGTCTTGGACAACTTAAAAGACAAAAAACAAGAGGGTCACATTAAAGACCCTTTAAAGGGAAGTAGGGCAAGGAAAAGAAACTAAATATTAAAGTATAATCAGGAACCTTAATTTGACCATGTTTACCTAGTTTTGATTGGAGTTAAGATTGCAATATGTAAGTTCAATTTAAATTATTTTATTTAATTCTTGAATTTTACTAATCTCTACCTTGAGACTTTCACTAATATTTGTTAATAAAAATGCTACATGGGATTTAAGTTACTGAGATACATTGTTTTTAATTGTATTTTCAACTTAAATTTTGATGATGGTACATAAAATTTTTATTAAAAACATTAACTAAAATCTTAATATAAAGTGATTAGTAAAATTCAAGAACTAAAAAAAAAATAAAAGGATTAATAGTTGAGTCATTTAAAACAATATTCAATTGAAAGACAATATATTTGTCCCTTCTTGTAATCTTACCCTTAGAGTTAGGGTTGGCGACAAGATTAGTCTAAATAATATCAATTGTAATTGACTCAAAGATTAAAATAACATTATTTTATTTAATATAATTGAAATGATGTTGTTTTGTTTAAATTGGTTTAAACTAGTTCAATTTGTTTAATTCAAATTGAGTCAATATCCGAAGTCAAGTTGGATTCAAATCTCTCTAGGGAGTGATTGAGTTGGTGAAATAGAGGGCATGAGGTCAAAAGGTCTTGTGTTTAAATCTTCCTACCTGCACTCACTCAATCGAGCCTGTCGTACATGACATGTTTAGTACGGAGAACTTGATTGACCTGATTTGCAGGCTATTGCATCAATTCAGAGGTTTATACAGTGCGCATCCAAAAGATAGCTAGGGACTGCGAGTTCTTCCGTTCAAAAAAAAATCTATTCAAAACTCAAGTTGACTTTGACAACAATTTTACATGCATTGCCAACTTTGGACAAGCAATTCAACTCCAGAGCATCTCATAATATTTTTGGACTATATTTGACAAACTTGTACGGGTCCTTCGCCGATAAATAATGAAGAAAAGGGTTGTCTTAATTTTGTTGGTTTACCCTTTGCTTTCTCTTAATCACTTATTATCCCTATCGTTAAGTCATCATGTTCATAAAAAAAATAGTTAATCTAGTTTGGTAATCAAATCATATACAGAAAAAAAGATAACATTTTTCTGTATAAGAAAGGTGAGAAGAGCTAATGATGTTAAGAAAACTAACAAAAAAGTGAAAAAAATTAATCTCCCAATGTCTAGAATGAAGCTCCAAATCATATCAAGAAAAGCAATCAAGCCATCATCTTCTACTCCTAAACATCTTCAAACCTTCAAGCTTTCTACTTGGGACAAACGTCTACGTCCTGTGTATGGCAGTATAATCTTCTTCTACCATTGCAATGCCAACCCAAAAGATCACGATCAAATCCTTTCACTCTTCTTCAAAAGGTCTCGTTCCTTGCAAAAGTCCCTCTCTAAAACTCTAGTTCATTATTATCCATTGGCAGGTAGGCTCAAAGATGAATCAATCGAATGTAATGATGAAGGTGCTCATTTTGTTGAAGCTCGCATTGACTGCGACCTTTCCACCTTCCTTAATCAACCTGACTTTAATGTCTTGGAACAATCGAATCCCGCCTTTGACCCTAACTTGCCTTCGGGATGTATGTTAGCTACTCAACTTACACTCTTCAACTGTGGAGGAATAGCCATTGGTGTGAGTCCTTCACATAAGCTTTTAGATGGATCATCATTGGCCACATTCATTCAAAGTTGGGTCTCATTGACTACTATAGAAGGTTGTAACAACCTAGTATCACCTAACCCCAAATTTGTAGACTCATCATTCTCGCCATCTTCTGCTTTGCTTAGAATGCCTACACCATCTATAAGATTTGGAGGGTCACTTGTCATAAAAAGGTTTGTGTTCCCTGCCTCAAAAATATCACAACTCAGGGAAACCACAACGTCAGGGAAGCAGTATATAAGTGATGTTGATTCAGTATTGTCATTGATTATGAAATCCGCCATTTCTGCTTCAAGATCGTTGTCCAAGCCATCTTCAGGACCCTACCTGTTGTTCCAAATGGTGAACATGCGAAAAAGGTTGCGACAACCATTGCCAAGAAACACAATAGGCAACATTTCTTGGAATGCTGCAATAGAAATCAAGGAAAACCAGATGGAGTTGAATGAGTTAGCAGGTAAAATCAGAGAGAGTTTGATCAAATTTTATAGCTCTAGTCTCAATGACAATGATGAACAAGAACCTCTCCCGATGAGGAAGAGCACCAAAGGTGACAACCCTTATCGTTGCTCGAGCTTATGCGGGTTTCCTTTGTATGAGATAGACTTTGGTTGGGGCAAACCTTCATGGGTCACTAGTCCTGTTTTACGTTGCAAGAACTTTATCTTGCTGCATCAAACAAAAGATGGCAATGGTATAGAAGCATGGATATGTCTGGATGAGAAGGAGATGAGCCAATTTGAACGTGACCAAGATCTTCTAGCATTTGCACACACAAATCCTTGTGTTGTTACTCATTATTGTCGCCTGTGATTCATTTCCTTACACCATAGAAGTGTCAATGGATTTATTGGCCTATTTAAACGACAGTATACTCTTTTGTCCCATCAATAAGAATTAGATTATGCTAATAACACATGTTGTTTACAATAAATAATACATGTTGTTTACATTGAACTTTTTATTTTTTAAGATCGACAGACATTTTATTTATGTCTGTCATCTTAAGTAATCGATTTATTATTATCATCTAACTTATATTTAAGATAAATATTTCAAATTAGGAAGTAAAATTGACAAAGTTTTTGATTGGTCTAGATATAGCATCGATAAAAATAAGAGTGACCAGCATATTCATTTGTCATGTAAGTTGGCAGGTCAGTATCCAAAATTTGTATTAACTCTGGTTTATGAGACCAATTTTGCTTTCCAAAGAAACTACTTGTGGAATAGTTTACAAAGCATACAGAATTCTGTCTCCACCCTTTGGATGATTGTTGGTGATTTCAATTGTATTTTAAGTCCCAAAAGGCTAAAGGTAGGAAGATATACACCATGACAGACGCTAAGGAACTCACCAATCTGTTAAGTGTTGTGGAGTTGACAGACTTATGTGCTACAGGATGTTTCCTTACATGGTCTAATAATCAACAAGGAACCATGCTTATTCAGAAAAAACTAGATCAGTGCTTGGTCAATTCGGCATGGCTCAATTCTTTCTCCCAGTCCGTTGTTCACTGCGGGGAAAATTTGGCCTCATATCATTGTTTTCAACTTATTCAATGTTGTGCTGAGGTCAGGAGAAGGGGTGCTCCTTTTTGATTCTTTAATGGTGTTCTTCAAATGGAGGGATTTCAAGAACTCGTTATCTATTGTTGGCCGCAAGAGATTCAGGGGTATAAGGCATTTCAATTGATGCAAAAATTGAGGAAGGTAAAGAATGCAGTAAAGAACTTCATTTGTACTAAAAATCAGAATATGTCGTTGTTGAAATTGCAGCTACAGTAAGCACAAGAGGTGTGCTATGCTTATCCAGATGATGTGAACAGTAGAGCGAGGGAACATAATTTAACGAGAATCTACAGGCTTTAGAACTAGAAAACTCCATCCAACCACATAAAGCAAGGTTAAATTGGCTTAGAGAAGGAGATGAAAACACCAAGTTTTTTCATGGATCTATTTTAGCCAGACAGAACAACAACAGAGTAATTCACTTACTGGACAATGGCGACTTACAAACAGATTAGGAGATTATTCTGGAGATGGCCAGATCTTACTTTTCACAATTGATGGGTCCAGAGATGGTGGCACTACCATCGACCAATATGAAGAAGATACTGGAGGGGGCCATAAGGGAGGATAGAAAGGCATTTCTAATATCTCCATTCTCTATTAGTGACATAAAAATCACAGTCTTCAAATTGCATCCGTCCAAAGCCCCAGGCCCAGATGGGTTTATAGCTATTTTTTTCAACAAACATGGGATATCACGGGCCAATCTATAGTTGAAACAGTCTTGGAATATTTCCAGAATGCGAAGATGTTGCAGATAATGAACAACATCTTTATATGCTTAGTATCGAAGAAAAAACATCCCCTTAATCTGGGGGAGTTTCGTCCCATCTTATGCTGCAACCTAATATACAAGGTGATTGCAAAATTATTGGCGCATAGGTTGAAAGGAGTACTCGTGGAAACAATTGAACTTACCCAAGGTGCATATGTTCCTCGCAAGAATATGGGTGATAACATACTTGGGTTACAAGAATTGGTGAAAGATTATTTTTCTGGTAGGCCAATTAGGGGATTTTCACTTCTACAGGAGTACCTTCCCCACCTAGGGGATACTTCGATAGCCAATTCCATTTGTTGGCTACCAAACTCGAGGTTTCTTTACCAATAAATCTTGTCTCTGCATTTTTAAGGATAATTTTGATAAAGCAAACACACGCAAGCAAGAAGAGGGTGAATTGTGTATATATAAAAATTCAAGATACTTTCAAATTGTTAAGATCCTAATAAATAAAATAAATAAAAGGGTCATATTGTAGGTGTTTAACAGAGCAAGAAAGCTAAAAAGAGTTGTGAACGCTTCGTTTTTTATTGAAACAGAACTTGGCCTTATAAAGGCTTACAAACCAAACATTACCGGTTAACAACTTAATAGAAAAATTAGGAAATAAATCAGCAAAGAAATCTTCGTTAACAGTTACTTGCTAACTAACCCATGATCTTTTTAGATAAGATTTGCAGCTTTGAATCAGTCTTCAACACATATAAATTTTCAAAAAGATCCTATCAACGTTAAAAAGAGAAAGGAGTATGTTAATTTAAAAGGAGCTTGTTATCGCTCAAATAGAAAAGAATTAATTAATTAAAATGAGCCTGCTAACGCTCAAAACAATATCAGCCAGTTTAATCGATAGGAGCCTGCTAACTTTTGAAAGAAACCTCTTGTGATATAAAAACAGAAGGACCTATTGAAAAATTGAAAGAGCCTCTTGAAAAATTATAATGAGAAAATTTCAAAGTAAGGAAGAGAGAGAAAATGACAGTAGATTTATACTGGTTCGACTTATAAGGAAGCTTACGTCCAGTTCTCAAGTATCCAACTTGAGTATTTCACTATAAAATCAAGTAGTAATTTAATGAGTCTCTTTAAGTTCAAAAATGTATATTTTTTATGATTCTTCAACCTTCCATACTAGTAGTATTTTGCTAATCTCTGCAAACTCTTAACAAATGAAAAAGTGATTTGCTTGATATGGGCTTCAATGATTTCTCTCAAGAAAAATTTTCACTTTTAAGGCACAATAAATCTGATAAAGGTATAACTTTTAAGAGTATTGATGTCTTTGAAGTATTTCAAACATCTGGCCTCTTAACTTCTTGTTTGCGATTACAGTGGCTCTTTCTTAAATAGACATTTTCTTCAACTAGCCGTTGCTTCATTTCTCTTCTGAGTTGACTTTGTGTTTAACGAATCCTCGATATTATCTATACTGAAATCTTCCAATATTCAGAGGTTAAGAAATAAATATGGCAATGTCTTGCAGTTGATTGACGAAATATATGATTAGCAGGATCCTTCCAAATATTGTAGAATCATTTCTACTAAGGCAAGATCATTAAGAAGATTAAACAATTATTCTATGATTTTATTTTCTTTTAAGAATTATATCTTTGCTTATATAAAGAAATAAATCTAATTTGAATTTTGAAATATTATATAGTTATCATCAAAATCGTTAAACATAAATCTTAAACTAATGAGACAAGT
>JAOTAY010000005.1:20821469-20833883 GCA_025629805.1 Erythroxylum baracoense
GAATTTATTGGGACTTGATTATGAAATTTGTGAGTATTGACAAATTAAAGTTTCATTTTAACTTAAAGGATTTTAGACCCATAAGTTTTTATTGGACCAAGTGAGATTCTAACTCATAATTTGGTAAAAAATATATATATATTACTACCAATATTTTTATATTTGGTGATATTAATAAGTTAGTTTATTAAAAATTGAAGTTAAAAAGTCATATCTAGTTCAATGAAAGAGTAAAATAATCAAAGGATTAAAATGAGTAAAACGGAATACCAAATATAATTTAAGGGAGTTTTAACGCAATTTAAGTTAATTAGATGAAGAACATGAAATTTGAGTCAACTAGTCAATTTGTCCAAATAACATATAGTTTGTGTGCCTAACACTTGTTTGAAGTATTATAGTTATAAATAGAATGAAATTAAGTTATGAAAAGAAAACCTTTTAGAATACTAAAAGTCTTTGAGAGGTTAGAGTATGCAATGTGCCCTCTATAACGTATATTAAACCTTAATTCGTGGATGACATATAGGAAGAAAATGAGAATTATTTTGCCGAATTACTATATAAAGAAGTTTCTATGTCTTTCCCTTCTCTCTTTTATTATGATTATTATTATGATCAAATTATTATTACAATTTATTAAAGTAAATAATTCGTTCATTAAAATTTTAAAAAAAAACGAAAAGTGAATACGCACAATTTTCCTAGCTTGATTGTTATAAAATATGTAGGGCTGTTGAACTATGTGAATATCAACAAACCAAGTAGGTTCTTACAAGAACACTTTCTTGGTTTTGTCTTGAGAATAGGTTGGAAAGAAAGGAAATGGAAGTGACCGGTTAACGAGGGTATGGTATACTTTGAACATCTTGACACCATCCATTTTCTTTTTTTGTTTTTACCATCGTAATTTACAGTTTCAATACACACTGCCGAGGAATGAGGGTTGACTTTGTCGGCCAGGAATCAACAGTGAAGAAAAGATTACAAAAATAAAGAAGTTAAACGGGGTATTTTAAAAATATTGCACCATGCTCCTACAGCCGTTGTTGCTTTTCCTATTCTCACGTCCACTGGCATATAAGTCCCTGGTTCTTAGCTGCTTAGCTTAGCAGAAAAGCCGCCTCCTCTGCAAGAAGGATCCCGTCAGTTTTACAAGCAACATCGATAATCTTAAACAAGGCAACAAAAACTGCTTTAAGCATATTCATCAACAAGGCAAGCCATTCAACAATTTGTTTACACAACACTAACAAAACTTCAGTTTAAAGCCTGGAACAAGATCAAATATCCAAGAAGGTAAAAGAGAACTTCTCTAACTGAAGAAACTTATCTGTCTTTGTAATCCACTATCAGTTACTTACATGGCTTTCAGACTCTCGTACATTGTCCAGAAGCTCGACAATCTCAAATTGCTTTATTACTGTAGCATTTAGGACCTACAAGAACAATATATTTGTGCATGAGCTCTTTCATCTCTACAATGAATATCCATCTTCCATTTATCCAAAATTTACTTACCCTTTTTGTTTTCTCAAGGTCAAACTCCACACATTTTATCCGCTCCAGGGATTCCATGAGCATCTGTTCCTTTTCCAATGGTATCTTAGATTCTTTCTTGCTTAGTTCCTCGACTACTTTTTCTAGTCTCTGAAGACGCTCTATGCATGGATGGATGCACTCTTCATCAATCACAGCTTCAACGACTGTAGAGTGTCTCATAATGCTGTGTTCGCTCACGTTAGATGGGCAAATACTGTTGCGTCGTCTCCAAAATTGAGACGGTAAACTTTGTAAAAAGGCAATTAATTGGACTATGAATGATATTGTCGTTCTTGTCACACAGAGGACATTCCTCTTCCCAAGCTTTTCCTTAATGATGCCAGACCAATAAACGAGAAGACCTCCTGAAATGAGACATGAATCAAATACTTAAGCCACATGAGAACAACAGCAGAGCACAAGTGTCCGTGAGAACCTCACAAGCAGAGTCATGCTTAAAACTCTCCTTTCGATCTGACAGGACACTATAACATGTCTAATGAGAAAGAAAACCATTTGCAGGAATCACGGTACACATACACAAACATGCACCAAATCCATCAAATAGAGAGAGTGGCATCATTTGCATATAAATGCAAACCGAGAAGTCTTTTTGTGTCCATTATAGCAACCTTTTGTAGAGTTCAAGCTTATTGTCGTTGTAGTAAGCAAGTATTATCTTCAAATGCACTATGTAGCAAAAAAACATTAAGTACTACCTTCAGCATTTGATGTTCCTCTGCGATGAATGTTTCTAAAGTCACTGATATGAGATTGATTGTCAGGATGTTTAACTAGTGAGTTGCTCTCTATAGCTTTCTCTACTATTGCAAAACTATCATCACAACTGTAGTATGCATTTGAATCTGATGTCTGTACCTGTAAAAATACATATTACACACACAATCAGACACAAGTAAGTTAGTGCACATGTAAGCTCAAACAGGTGCGTCAGTTTAACAAATTGCATTATGTGAAACTTACTTTTTCATGAACGGGGGCCAAACATGTACATGTAGAGCTCCTTCGTCCTATTGGAGAAGAAAGATCGTCAATATTGGATTCTGATTCTGCTGTTGACGTGTCACCTGTTCTTCCCTGAAAGGGAAAAAGAAAAAAGATGCATCAAGGACATGTATACTAGAGCTATGAATTATTCTTTGAGAGAGCCATGCCTTCAAAGAACGTATCTGATCACAGGAGTCTAATTTCAGCTGGTCATTAGACACCCTGTTGATTTGTTTCACAAGAGTCGCTTCCACATTATGAACAAGCTATAACATGACAATTGTTAATTTCCACTACAAAAAATTCAAAGAAAAGGCTCAAGCCACAAAGAGAGATCATTAAACTCGGCACAAAGAATTTGCAAAATTAACTTCCACAAGAAGGAAGCATACCTTCACTATTTCAGGGTCGTTCCATGGACCTTTGTTGGAATAAAGACACCCTCCTGCAGCAGAACAAGTGCAAGAACCACCCAAGAAGTTTGGCAACTGACTGAAAGTGGGAAAAATACATAAATAACTAAGAGATTTGGGAAGGAAAAAAAATCTCAAGGAAATTGAAAAATTCAGACCTTGCATCAACAACTTCCTGCAGCTTAGATAGGCATTTGGGTTCCAAAACCTGTAATTTTACAGCTATAGTCAATCACGACTTCCGGAAAAGAAACATATAAAGCTGCACGCAGAATGCTGTATCTTTTACCTGTATTTTTGCTATAGTCTTTGAATCTAGAAACTTCTGTGCTGCAGGCCAAAGCATCTTCTTAAAACCAGGACCAGCATTGACAATAAACATCCTATGCAATGTCTGATGGCAAATATGATGTTAGAATCAATTAAACATCCAAAAGGATAGGCACCATTTGACTGAAATAAGTACCTCAGGATAGTAACAGTTGTCTATTTTTGTCATGGAAGCCAAGAGAGTTGTCGCAGCTCGAGTAAAGTTCTTCATGCCCTTTTTTATTGAAGAAAAATTAAAAACATACATCAATAACCAGTTGAAATATGCAAACAACCAGCACCAAGACCCGCAAACATTCAGCAACAGAGATAGACTACATATCAACAACCAATATTGAACCAATACATTTCTTTACCTTTCCAGATATAAGTGTCTCATACAGACTAATGAAGAACATACGAAACATGAAAACTGGATGTGCATTCATTACACCCTCTAAAGTGCATGAGGAAAGGAAAGTTAGGCAGTGACCCAAATTTCCATGCCCTTACAAGTAAATATAGGAGAAAGTTCAGAATCATACATACCAAGCCCTGGACATCCAATATTGTTGTTGTCGAACATATTTGCCTTTTTGCAGCAATTGAACAAGCAGGGAATTTCTCGAGTAGAGCCTTCTCAAACTCTTGGACATGATATTTTAGGTATCGATCAATAGAGGTAATATGCATCAGCTTACTGGGATGAGCTTGTCCAAGAGCTTCAATGTAGACAGGTCGGCCTTCTTTATCCACCCCATGGTACCCCTGAGGATAGTATTGCAAGACTTCCTCCAGCTCTTTAAATTCAAAATCCTAATAATTATTTTTTAAAGAATGTACCGTTGCAGTTAAGTGAAAAATGGGAAGGTAATTTAAGGAAGGAACTATGGTAGAAAAAGCCAATATACAACTGCTACTGTGTTCTCATTGAGAAAATACTCAAGAAAACTCCTTTTCATTTTTAAGTGCCACAGATTATTTTGTTCTTACCTCTAGGATGGTGTCAGTCCCATACTCTTTCCTCCAGTTAAGCATTTCTTCCCACATCTGGACTGTTTTTTCTATGTTAAAATCTCTGGCTTTCAGAAATCTACAGAGTTTGAAAAACCAACACAACTATGAATCATGAGTAAAATCATATGTAATTGAGCAAATCTATCAAAGAGATTATTCAGAGACCAAAAGAAATAGCCGACAGACCTTAACAAAGTATGATAGTCATCATGCCTGAGAGGCAACGAGTCCCTTGCAAGAAGCTTTTGGCGCAATTCATATACAATACTCTCCTCTTTTGCGTCCCGAATATCTTCTATGGATATGGAAGAAACTCTGTAATCAGTTCTCTGTTTCCCTCTTTTCTTGAGAGAATGTGTAAACTTATTGGAAGCGTTCAATGCCTTCTTCTTAAGATTGCCGATTTTTGACCGCCTCCTCTCATCTTCTGAATTCTCAAAATCAGATCTTTTATCTCTTATATCATCATTAGCTCCGATTCCTTCTAAACCTTCAGAAGAAATAGTGACAAAAGAGGTTAAACACGAAATGGATCACCTTCTCTCCAACTTTAAATCGCAGAATCACAAACCAACTAACTACCAATAGACGTACCTGACATATCAACAAAACGAAGAGGAACCCAAAACGTTCAAAGGAAGAAAGAGCTTCTGGGAAAACCTCACAGAAGAGAAAGCATATATGCTGCTCTGAACTATCAAAAAACGAAGATAATGTCATCAACACTGCTAACATACAAAACGGAGAAGCATTACCATTTAGGAATTAGCGACTTAAATGAATTGTACTGAAAACACCAACAGATTACTATTTTCTTTAGTGGCTTGAAGGATTAGAAAATTAGAAAACGGGAAAGAGAAAAGACACATTGTGGAGACGTATACTGCAATAAACAGTTTTCTTTTGGCTTCTTTAAACTTCAGCATTCAGACATCCTCTCTTTTGCATCTAAGTGACTAAAGTAGAGATGTGCAAAATCTCTGCTCAAATTTACAAACGGTTAATGAAGAATAAAACCTGCGGAACAAGGAACGTAAAACGCACTTAAAGTCGTTGACGAGGTTCGTGGATCTGAATCAACTAAAGACAAAAACTTGGATGATTATGGGAAATACATGGCTTATAATTCTGCCAACGGTTGTCAAGTTCACTTCTTTTCTAGGTTTGCATCAAGCCAAGTTCAGTCCTTTATTGAACAGGGAATCATACGGATCGATGTGCTAAGAACAACTTCTGTTGTATTTATTCAGCTAATAAATGCACCCCAGGTAACAACCCCACCACGAATACAACTAAATTCCTTCCCATGTGTTTTAAAATTATTACTAGCTGAAAAGAAACAAAGAAGGAAAGAAAATAATGTTGTTCTCTATGAACTGAAAACAAGAAGGAAAAAAAAAAAAGAGCGTTACAAAGTAGAGCAATAAACCATCGGTATGATACGTTAGATTACAAAATTTATGGAAGAGCTCCTCAAATTGGAAGTTGAAACCTAGAAACAAAAGCAGGAAACGTACGGATCTTCAAACTCACCCAAAGGGAAAGCAGCAAGCTTGATGTTGATGGATTATCACATGATCGAAAAGGGGTCTATTTTTGGTTGAAGTTGCCTCGCCTCAGATTTATGCTTACTTAGAAGTGAGGTTGCAGAAACTCTATATTTTTTGGAGAAATGTAGCTAATTTGAGCACAAGAGGAAAAAAGAGAAGGGAAGAGAGATGTGAATGCCTAATGCGTGTGTGTTTCTCTTCTTCTTACTCTGTAGCAAAGCAAGTTGAGAAGGGAAGAGAGATGTGAATGCCTAATGCGTGTGTGTTTCTCTTCTTCTTACTCTGTAGCAAAGCAAGTTTTCACCTCTTTTTACCTGTCTAAAAAGTTCATATTCTCTGATTCTTTCTGTCTCTGCCCGTGTCTTCTTGTGTATGTATAATATGTATGTATGTGTTTTCCAATGCAAATGAGAAAGATGTAAAGGAGAAGCTGAAGGTTCCAGCGATGAAGCGTAGAGAATGAATTGGTTTTTTTACGTTGCCAACTTGTGCTTACGTGTCCGATTAGATAATCTTAATTTCGTAAAAAGATTAGTCCTCTTAAACAATAAACTTTGTTTTATCATTTACTCCACAAATATCTACTAAAATGTAGCCTTGTATCAACTACTAACTGCTATTTGGATTTCCAAGAAAAGAGAAACATACCTACAAAGAGGTGTAGGTTAAGACCGTTCGTAAGTCAGAGCATCCAACCTGCGTGTCTCACTAAGCATTTGTCTCTTTGTCTGAACTGAACATGAAGAATTGGGGAGGTCTTATCGGTCTCTCGGCACGCCCATCCATTGTGATTTACATTTTACAGTGTTAATTGGTTAACCAAACAGTGGTTGGTTCGTCGATTACCTAATTGTGGTTTTTAATTTGAGAGCCTGACTTACCTTCTTCCGGCTCCCCCTTCTCTTGACTCTTGGGAATGGAGACGGTAAAAAAGCACAAGCTTTTGTCCCATCCGTGGATGATTACCATTTCTGTTATTTTTAAAATGCTTTCGGAGGAATGCAAGGTTAACTTTACATCCAAGTGGAAATGGCAAATGGATGCAGGAGTCGTACAGCACAACAGAACAAAAGCAAAACAAACTTCATTTATTAAGAAGACAGATCAGAACATAACAGGACAGAGCAGAGGATAGTAAATGCAACACAGTCATGTCCATTCTCCTCATTTATTACTACTATTCATTATTATTAATAATGCCACCATGATTCCACTTTGCTTTTCACATCACAAATTCTTCTCATCCTACTTATCGCAACTGCTGCTCTGCTAGATTAGTTGCCTACAAAATAATCATCGCTCTTATATTCCCCTGGCAAAAAGAACATTAACTAACCATCACTTGTAAATAAAAACAACCTACCATGTCTTATATATACATTTATAGCGTAGGAACATGCAACCTCAAACAGTCTTGTCATGTACTTGATGTTAATTATCTTTAATTACTTTCATAAATTACTTCTTTTTTGCGTTACACCGATCCATCTAATCTCATTAGGCTATTAATACATTCATACCACCTTGATCTGCAAGGTGGTTCAACCACATAAACAACCAACACGATATTACCGTCCAAACCGTGTTTTCTTTTTCTCAATCAAATATTTTAAAATGGGCAAACCGAGACCACCGAGAGGAAGAACTTCTAGGGAAAAGTGGGGCAAGGATATAGCTAGCTAGGTAGGGAATTAAGTATAACACAGCTCTCTAGGAGGGCCAAACAAGTAAAGACAGATGACGTACCGGAGGAAGGATGAGCGTCGGTAGAGAAGTCACTTTCACAAAGACAGAGACAACAAAATCGTAAATATTACATATGAAGTCGTATATAGGATTTAGGTGCATTAAGGAGAAAAATGGCTTGAGTTAGGAGTTCATATCACCAATATAATGCTGTCCCTCTCAATCTGTAGTCTTTTTCTGCTTGTATTATGTGTATATATGAAAAAATGGTCCCCCGTTTTATTACATAATAAATAGATGGATACAAGTAGAGAAGAGCAAAGAAGGCGACTAGTTAGTGTTGGATGATATAGCATGCAACAAGCATATTATGGTGTTAGTTTGTGTAAACATCCACATTCCTAATGCCCCCCACACAATAACGACAATCCTACACATCTCTCCTTTTTCATTCTTTCTGCAACTTTTGGATTTTGGGGATTCAAAAGATCTAGTGTGGCACTGGCACACCAGAGCAGTCACTCTCCCTCTCTGTCTCTTTCTACCTAGCTATTGTGCTGTCTAAATACATATGTAGGTGGCTTACTAATTGTGCTGATTATGTATATGCAAAAGAGAAACCAGCTGCAATAAATTTTGTTGAAAGAAGAAAAAGTACAAAACCCCGTGATTCTCTGTATATCGATCTGTCTCTGACTTAGACATGTGCATTTGGGATATTACCCTCCTTTCTCGAACTAAGCTATACGGTTACTAGTTACAGAGGCGTGCATTTTAACATTACAGGCGATAACCATCACCGATGTTTTAATTATTTATCATATTTGAATTATCAGGACTAGAAAATTTTAGCAGTAGATTAAGTTGCAGGAAGTCAACTTCAAGAAGAGAAGAAGGGCAGTAAAGGGTAACAAGCTTAGACTCCTCGCATGCACGTTCTGCTGGTTTGGTGTAGTCAACTGGTTACTCTTGTTAGACAAATAATTGGTGATGATCATTAAGTTATTGTAATAAAGCAATCAAGTCTAATTCCTTGGCCAGAGTGAAATACACATAATTGAAATGATATGTATATATATATATATATATGGGACTAGGAGAAGGACCTCAAAGTACGCATACGGTACAGCGGCTACCGACACCTCGTTGAACCGAGAGTGATGAAAGGAAGTATGCCTTGTTAATAAAGAAAGTTTAAAATAAACTACTCGTGCTTGTCTTTTACTTTTTATTTATTGTTTCAAGAAAAAGGTCAATCATGTCTTTTAAGATATGGAGCTGTTGTCATTTGTCAGTCCAAGCTAATACTTTGACTTCTGAAGTATAATGCTGCGAATATTGTATCGGATTTAGTATCGAAGTGAATTTTAGTACAGTATTGTGTCAATACGGGTTAATATTAGGTATTATTTCAGGTAATTTTTTAAATTTATTAAATAATTTCTGAAATTTTTTAAAATTTGCAAAATAGTCCATTGGTATATTGTAGAATTATATTACATACTTTACAAGTTTACATCAATTCTGTTTCCAAAAATCATAATAATAATAATTAATATGAAATAACAATAATTTTTAAATATTTCACATATAAATAATAACTACAATTAATATGAAAAAAATCATCATACTACAAATATAAAATTAAGAATAATACAAAGTGTTTAAAATATTACAATAATACAATTTCATTATTTTAATAAATAATAATTGCATCAAAACATTCAATAAAAAGAACAATAAATATCCTTAACTATTACAATTTACAAAAAGAATTCATGATGATGAAACAATCAAGTAAAAGTTAAACCTGAAATAAAAATATTTACAATTACATTACATATATAGAATTTAACATAAACATCAAATATAAGTAAAATTAAAAGAAGATGAAAAAAAACCTGGAACGAAATTCAATCGTCAACGGGAAGATACCCGTTATAACTACACTGACCTTAGTTATCATTTGGTACAAAATCTTCATCATTGAGAGAAACTTCATCATCATTTTCATTCATATTTAATGCACCAAATGACATGTCAATGCTTTCTCATCCAAGATTATCTTCCAAGTCATTGACATATACCAAATTCGGTTCTTCAGAAACCCAATCCGCCAAAAGATCAATATTATTAATGAAAATTAGATCAATTGAACTACTTCTACTATTAAGACTCCTAATAAATAATAAAATATAATTATTAGAAAGTTATAAGAAATTATATTAAAATTAATAATGATAATAACATATCTTTCCTGAAGCTTTAAATTGTAACGAACAAAAACCAAGTCATTCAACCTCTTATGCTCCAATCTATTTCTTTTTTTGGAGTGGATATGCGCTCTAATTTCGTTTACAGTTTGTTGCACTCACACATTGACTTAAAATCCAAATTGCAACCCTTTTCAATTGTAGAACAACATTTTCGAATTGATCCCACCAAGAAATTGTAAGTTGTAAGATAACAAAAGTAGCGCTATAAACAAAATATAATGATAATTAATTTTCAACAAATAAGAAAAAGGAAATACTAATACTGGAGAAAGTTTTCCTCTTTGTCGAATAGCAATCGACATTTCAAATTTCCCACGAGACAACTTATAAAGCTCCATTGTGAGCTTAAGAGATCTTACATCACGTCAATGCTAACAATTGTTGTAATAGTTAAAAGCATTCTTCTATTAACTTCAGCTTGCTTAATAAGATCCAGTTTAAAATAAACACTAGGATTCAAAAATGCCCCAGCTGCAAACAATGGAGAAGAAAGTTGTCTTTCCCTTCTCTCATTAACGATTGAAAGATATAGTGTGTATAAAGAAGGCCCATATTTCAGATTGGCCTTGATTGCTTCCGTCGCTCTCTCCATGACATAAAAAATATAACCTATTGTTAGCTTTTCTTAACTATCAGTCAAGCAAAGCACCCTCACCAAAGACTTACAAACTCGGATAACAAATTGATATTGAGACCAAAATTCTCTATTTTTTAGTATAATATTACAAACCTCCACTTCAGCATTAGACCTAACATGCTGAAATGCAATTCACTTATCACTTGTAAATATTTGTCTTAACTCTTTCTTCATAGAAACAAAAAAGTGAAGTGATAAGAAATTTGTTGCAAATCTTGTCATAGCAGAACGACACAAATTCCTACCATTGGTAAATTCCTTTCTCATAAAATTCAATACACATGCACGATTATAAATGAACTTTGCTACCTTTTTAGCTTTCTGCATAGTTTCATCAATAATAGGAAAATACCTAGGATCTCCTATATTTTTTGAAATTAGGTCAATGCAATGTGCAACACAAGGAGTCCAAAAAAATGAATTATACATACTCTACAACCTTTTTCCTGTCGTTTTATAAGAGAAATCATTGTCAATAATAAACTGAACAATGTTTTCTGGCCCTAGTTCATTCACAACTTCATCAAATATCGCAAACAAAGTTTCAGTATTTCTAATAAGGCCAGATGAATCAATAGATTTCAAAAACATAGAGTCATTTGTAGAATAAACTAAAAAATGTATAATAAACTCTTGTCTCCTATTTGTCCAACCATCACACATGATTGAACATGTGAGCACTACCACTACTACTTTCAACATTTCCATAATCACCACGAAAACTAGAAAACAAACTTCCACTATCAATTTCAAAATTGAACCTTTCCTTTATATCTCTCTCATGTTGATATTCATCAAGCAATGTTTTCATCTGTCACTTCACATCATGGCTTATTTTTTTACAGGGTTCCACATCTCTTTTAACCCTAGCTAAAGTTTTTTTAATCGAGTGATTCCTCCACTTTTCAAATGCTTGTTACAAAACAAGCAAATAGTATGATTCCTCATACCGAGAACCAATGCAGCATGAGCCCAAGTTGGATCATTGTATCTTTCTGAAGTAGGTTGATCAGAAGTACTTGAACTTTCTTCCATTTATCTGTAAAAATAAATGAATGCATATATTAAAGTACATAACATATAGTTTCATTACATAATATGCATATCCATTTTATATAATATAACCCATTTTGTATGATTACATTACACATAATTCAATTTCATGGAACACAATTTACTATAAGTCAAAAACTAATAATTCAATTATTCAACATATATAATTACACAAAACATACATAAACACTTTTCATTTCCAGCAATTACAAAACATACATAAACAATTTCCATTTCCAATAATCACAAAATATTCATAAAACAATTTTCATTTCTAACAATTTTCAACAATTTCCATTTTCAATAATCACAAAACATTCATAAAACAATTTCTATTTCTAACAATTTTCAACAATTTCTATTTCCAATAATCACAAAACATTCATAAAACAATTTCCATTTCCAACAATTTTCAACAATTTCTATTTCCAATAATCATCAAACATTCATAAAACAATTTCTATTTCCAATAATTTTCAATAATTTCCATTTCCATTAATCACAAAACATTCATAAAATAATTTCCATTTCCAACAATTTTCAACAATTTCCATTTCTAATAATCACAAAACATTCATAAAATAATTTCCATTTCCAACAATTTCTATTTCTAATAATCACAAAACATTTATAAAACAATTTCCATTTTCAATAACCACAAAACATATATAAACAATTTTTATTTCAAACAATTTCTAATAATTTCAAATCAAAGTTCCAAACATGAGGATCAAGTTGAAGGGTATGATACAATTTACATAATTGCCAAATAATGAATGATATATCTTATGCAATTGTTCATACACATCTATTCATAATATGATGATCAAGTTGAAGGATATATTCATAACATGAGGATCAAGTTGAAGGATATAACTTCTTTGGAAATGTTTTTTTTTCTTATTTAAAGCTTTGAATCTTCT
>JAOTAY010000005.1:20833983-20865521 GCA_025629805.1 Erythroxylum baracoense
TACACAGGACCCTTAAGGGAAATGTGTAGTACGTTCTGTTTTGGATCCACCCGAACCATTCTGATGTGCTCATGATTTGTTTGACAAGATGAATGCATGCATGATTTGTAACTGAATATGTTTTATTTGTGCAAAAATGTTTTCTGCTTGTTTCTAAGTTATAAACCTATTACCCACGAGCTTTAAGCTCACCCCCTCTAAATTCTATCCAATTCAGGTGAAGCACAAGAAAGTGAGTAATTTAGGATACAAGGCAGCACCCAGTCTGTAAATGTTCTTTTGTAATTCTTAAGATTGATTTTTGAGAACTAAGGGTTTAGCCACCTTTCAAGTTTTATTAGTCTAAGAGTACTGATGTATTATGACTTGTAAGGTTGTTAAAGCCTTGTAAAACAAATATACATTTTGGGGATGTATGAAATATGTAAATGTATGATTCCGTGCATGATTTTGATTCATGGTTAAGTTTTTACGTTGCATGTGTTGATCCAAAAATTTTGAGGTGTGAGAAGCGATTAATGTTTACTCGTGGATGATTCGGACATGAGTTTGGAATAAATGAGAGTAGTTGAAAAGGATAATGGATTACATTAAATAAGATAGATGCAAAGGAAAAACACAGAGGATGAATATCGTCTATGATGACGTCACAACACAGAGGCTAGGAAAAATTTAGAAGTATAAGTATCCTTTATGCTGACGTCAGAACACAGAGGCAAGGAGGATTGAAGAGTATAAATATCCTCTGTGCTGACGGTAGACACAGAGGCAAGGAGGATTGAAGAGTACAAATATCCTTTGTGCTGACGTCAGAACACAGAGGCAAGGAGGATTGAAGAGTATAAATATCTTCTGTGATGACGTCAGAACACAGAGGCAAGGAGGATTAAAGAGTATCAGTATCCTCTGTGCTGACGTCAGAACACAAAAGAAAGGATGGGTAGAGTAACACATAGAAGATAGAATATAGAGGATAGGATCGTCTGTGTTACTGTTCACAGACTTCGTCTGTGCTACTGTTCACAAAGTAGCGTCTGTGTTACACAAGGCTTCGTCTGTCTTACTGTTCACAGAATTCGTCTGTGCTACTGTTCACAGAGTAGCATCTGTGTTACACAAGACTTCGTCTGTGTTACTGTTCACAGACTTCAGACGATAAGTCACAGACGATAAGTGGTCAACCCAGAAGATAAAAGTCAACCACAGAGGATAGAACTCAGAGGATAGATTATTGGCCAAGGATTATAAGAGGGGGTTAAGAAGTTATTTGAGTTGAAGTGTATCGTCTGTTTTACTGTTCGCAGACTTCGTCTGCGCTACTGTTCACAGAATAGCGTCTGTGTTACACAAGACTTCATCTGTGTTACTGTTCATCGACTTCGTCTGTGCTACTGTTCACAGAGTAGCGTCTAGGTTACACAAGACTTCGTCTGTGCTACTGTTCACAGACTTCAGATGATAAGTCACAGACGATAAGTGATCAACCTAGAAGATAAAAGTCAACCACAGAGGATAGAACTCAGAGAATAGATTATTGGCCAAGGATTATAAGAAGGAGTTAAGAAGTTATTTGAGTTGAAGTGCACCCTCGGTGTTACTGTTCACGCTATCATCTGGGTTACTGTTCATGGTTATCTTCTGCCCTATTTTCGACCCCTTAGAAGATAAATTTGGCCTTCGAGGTCTTCATGAAAGTTGTAGCTTTTGAGGTCCTCTTCCAATCTATCCAAAGAAACCCTAGTTTGGATGCTTATAGGAGAAGTTATACTAATAGCCCCAAAGCAAGTATATGTGTAAAGTGTGGACTCGCCAACGCTGATTATTGAGGTATTCAGGTTTAAAAGGGATAAATGGATAAGTCGACTACCATCGTAGTAATCGACTGTTCTAAGAGCTGAGTTGAGCCTAGAAAAAAAAGGGGAGTTTTGAGAAGATAATCCGATAATGGACAAGGTGTTCTCTTTGGGAGATAAACTCACGTATTAAGATTTCTGCATCCGAGTTGGACTTCGGAAACGGGGTCCGACATAAGTGGTGTTTTTGGGTCACATAGTAAATGGGCCTGGTATTCAAGTGGATTCAATAAAGATAGAGACAGTAATGAAATGGGAGGCTCCAAAGAATATGTCTGAAATATGAAGTTTCCTCGGATTGGCTGGATATTACCGGAGATTTGTCGAGGGGTTTTCTTTGATCTTGATCCCTCTGACTAAACTTCTGAGGAAGAATGTAGCATTCAGATGGGATGATGATTGTTAGAAGAGCTTTGAGGAGTTGAAACATTGGTTGACTACAACACCGGTGTTGACTATTCCATCAGGAATTGGTAGATATGTAGTGTATAGTGATGCTTTGCATCAAGGATTAGGATGTGTATTGATGTAGAATGGTAAGGTGATAGCCTATGCATCGAGACAACTAAGGTCTCACGAGATGAACTATTCGGTACATAATCTAGAACTTGCTGTAGTTGTCTTTGCTCTAAAGATATGGAGACATTATTTATATGGAGAGACATTTCAGATATACACTGATCACAAGAATTTAAGATATTTGTTGAATCAGAAAGAGCTGAACATGAGACAGAGGAGATGGATAGAGTTGTTAAAAGATTATGACTACACGATTGAATATCATCCAGGAAAAGCGAATATAGTGGCAGATGATTTGAGTAGGAAGTCACATAGCAGTGTAACTCAGATTCAGTTATCAAGATTACCAAATTTGATTCAGTCGAGAGCTTTGAATATGAAGTTGAATCTAGAGCATAATGAAGCATTGACAGCTACACTAAAGTTGAGATCGATGTTACATGATCGGATTAGAAGAGTTCAGAGTAAAGATCCTAAAATGGTGAAACTGATTGAGAAAGTTAAGATGAATCTCGATTCATAATTTGAATTGTGAAATGAGACATTGTGGTTAAAAAAGAGAATATGTGTGCCTAATATGGATGAATTGAGAAAGGAAATTTTAGAGGAAGCTCATATGGCCCCTTATGTTATGCATCCTGGCACGACCAAGATGTATAATACGTTGAACCAATATTTCTGGTGGCCAGGAATGAAGAAGCAAGTAGTGGAATATGTTTCCAAATGTATAACATGCCAGCAGGTTAAAGTTGAGCATCAGGCTCCAGTTGGGAAGCTACATTCATTGCCTATTCCAGAGTGGAAATGAGAACGAATCACTATAAATTTTATTATAAGTTTGCCTAAGACTCCGAGAAAAATGATGCTATATGGGTTGTAGTGGACTGATTAACTAAGTCGGCCCATCTCTTACCAGTGAGAGAGAATAACTCACTAGACCAGTTGGCTCGAAAGTATGTGAATGAAACGATTAGACTTCATAGGTTTCCAGTGTCCATTGTATCGGACAGGGATCTTAAATTTACTTCGAGATTTTGGAAGAATTTGCAGTCAGCTATAGGTACAAAGTTGAACTTCAGTATTACATTTCATCCTCAAACGGATGGGCAGAGTGAGAGGACAATCAAGACTGTTGAGGATATGCTCAAGGCATGTGTATTGGAGTTTCAAGAAGCTTGGGATCAGTAAATTGCATTGATTGAATTTGCTTACAACAATCACTATCACAGTAGTATCTGAATGGCACCTTATGAGGCATTGTACGGCAGAGTATGTCGATCGCCTCTATATTGAGATGAAGAAAGTTTGAGAATGATAGAAGACCTTGAGTTGATACAAGATATTGTGGATAAGGTGAAGTTGATCTGAAGTCGCATAAAAGCGGCTCAAGATAGACAGAAGAGCTATGTGGATCAGCATCGAAGAGAAATGGAATACAATGTAAGAGACAAAGTGTTTCTGAGAGTGTTGCCTTAGCGAGGCGTATTGAGATTTGGCAAAAGGGCAAGTTGAGCCCTAGGTATATTGGTCCTTATGAAATTTGTGAGAGAGTGGGACCATTAGCATATCGATTAGCCTTACTTACTGAAATGTCTAAGATATATGACGTATTTCATGTAAGTAAGCTACAAAGATATAGATCGGATCCAACACATGTATTACCGGCTCAAGAAATTGAAGTTTCTAGTAATTTGAGTTATGTTGAAGAGCTAGTTCAGATAGTGGGATATCGGACAAAACAGTTGAGGAGTCGGGAAATTCCTATAGTGAAAGTCCTATGGAGAAATCATTCGAGTGAGGAAGCAACTTGGGAAATAGAGGAGCATATGAAAAAGCAATATCCCCACCTGTTTCATCAATCAAGTAAGAATTTTGGGGACGAAATTTCTTAAGGAGGGGAGAATTGTAACGTCCTAATATCCCATGTTAGGGGCTAGGACCCCAGAATAGTGTATACTAAGAAATTAGAAGTGCATTTCAGACATCATGTGGTATATTTAAATATGTGAATTGTGTTGATATTCTTAAAATAATTGTACATGCATTCATTGACATTTTTCGGGTATAATTGATTTATAAATGCGATTAAAATGTGAATTGTGGATTATTTGTGTTGAAAATTTATTTAGATAGTATTATGATTTTTCGTAATTTTTGGTCAATTTTAGAGAATTTCCAAAAATTTTGGGATATTTTGGAAAAAAAGACAAATGGGAGAGGGATAAATGGCCCACATGCATGGGTGCCATGTGTCATTGAGTTATCCACCCATGCAATCATCTTGTTTATTGGAGAAAATTTTTTGTAGCTCACATCTCTTCTTCACCACCGAAAACACCAACACTGACACTCTTTTCCTTGTTCTTTTCATCCATCACTGAAACTACTCATTGTGTATGTTTGTGTATTTGATTTCTGACTCTCAACTACTGGAACGTTTGTATTGATGTTTGTTTGCTTGGGAGGATTAGAAAATATGGAATTTTTAAGATGGAATTTTACTAAATCAAGTAAGTTTTTCGTGAATAACATTTGATGATGTTTTAATGTTTTGTACATGGGTTCATGCATGAGTAATATGGGAAGAAAAAAATTCAGTAGTGAGAATGAATAAGTATAGAAACATGGAGAAAAATGCAGAAAATAAGGAAGATGTGTGAGGGATGTCGATTTTGATGTTTATGGTTAAATCTTGGATTTTTGAATTGTTTGTGTTAAGATGAGCTGAGATGAAAGTTTGTGAAGTCGTTAACTGCAGAAAGATGTGAAAAATAGGTTATAGATTTTGTTAAGAATTTTTGAAAACAAAATTGCAGTAGAGAGACAAAATAGCAGTAGAGAGAGGAGAAGAAGGTGATGATTTGTGTGTCTGATTTTGGTTTTTAAAGTCTGCATATGAACTAGAGGATTTTTATTGAATAGCTTCGAGTCTTTTGGTTATAACTTTTTCATCCAACCTTTAAATGACTTAAAACTTGCACCAATAGATTCCTAACACTTTGTTCTTCCTCACCACAAAAATTTAGAGCCATCTAGATTCGTTCGGGAAAGATTTGATTAATAGATTTAGGATGAAAAAGAGGAAATGTGCTGAAATGTTATGAACTGGAGAATTTTCATTGAACATGCTTTGGTATTTTGATTCTATCTTGATCTGTAGATTTCCAAATGAGTTGATTCTTAACTCAGATTAAATTAGAGACATATTTATACAATTTTTTTGAAGAAGTTGAATTTTAATTCTGTCTCTAAGAATTTTAAAATCTAGCTTGAAAGTAAGTCTTGGCTTAGGCTATAACACTACCAGTGACATAAATCATGTCCAGTTGTTATCAAATAAATTGTATTGAAGTAGGCCGGATTAGACAAAGGTGGCTTAACAAAAGTTGTAGATTATTCTCTTAGTTTTCAATTGGTATATAGTTTGTAACTTTTGGATATTGGAATTGAGAGATATGAGTTGTGCAACTTGAATGCATGATCATGCCCTAGCCAAATGTCAAATGTACTTAGTCTATAGTATTTTGAGCATAACTCATAAAATAATGATCCAAATTATATGATCTTAGAGTCATTAGAAACTTAAGGGACAGGGGAACAATTGTCTAGAAAAAGTGTTACAGAAATACACCATTTTTCTTATCATAAGGATCATGTATAGTAGACCCAAAAGTTGTGGTGACATGAAAGCTGGAATAGTTAATGGGTGTATGAATTTTGACACATTTAGAGTATAATTGATCTTTGCATCAGTTTATTACAAAGGTATACCTGGGTATATGTCATTGAATAAACATGTTACATGTTACATGATACATTTATAAAAATTCATATTTAGTTACATGAACAATGTGGTAACATGAAATTATATTTGATTGCATATAGAAGAGCAAGTAGAGCGACCGCTTCCAGATATTGCCAGAACTTCAAGGCAATAAGCAACAAGGGAGCAATTATGAGCAACCTAAGATGGTCTCACCTTGACTTGTTTTGTTTATTACTGAATTAAATTTGATATTGATGAATGTGTACTGAATTCTGGGCATGAAATGTTCGAGGAGTTTTCATGCATGATTAAAACATTGGAAGTGCTACTTGTTTGTGAATGAGATTGAGTATATGGTTCTCAACTTGAATGTTCATGCTGGACCTAGTCTGATGATTATTATGAACAAGAACATGAATGCAAATGTAATTGATCAAATGTGATATTTGAAAATGAGGAATGCATTTCATTCCAATGCATGAAATATAAAGGCAGTTGTGACTGATGTCGCCAGTGAAAAAGAGCTTAAAGCTCAGATATTCGTGATTAAAGCCTAAGGCTCAATGTGTATAAAGAGCCCTGTATTCCCAACAGATAAGGGACAGTATGAAAGAGCCCAGTATCCATAACAGATACGGGATAGTGAAAAGGGCACACAGTCACAACAATAAAAGAAATGAAATCGAGTCTTATAACATAGCATATCCATATGATCTAAATAAATTGAATGATTGCAATGTTTTAAGAACTTTGTGTATGAAATATGTGATCATTTATCAATGTGTATGTCCTACAAAATTGTACTGAAATGATGAAATGCTTGAATTTTGTTTTTTTTTAAATATGACAAATATGATAAGGTGTTATGTGATATTACTTGATAAAAATCAAGTTGATATGAATTATGTGGTAACAAGATTATTAATTATTAAGTGGTTTGACAAGAGTGAACCATCGAGGATGGTTACTCTATTGAGTTCACAAAACTCACCAAAATTACAACGTTGACAATTTCAGGTTCGAGATAGAGCGACGACTTAGCTGCTAAGACTGCATTTTGGTACAAGTTATGACTCAAAGGTCGGTCAGCTGGGGACAAAAAATTAGTTTTTAGTTTTTGGCTTATTTCCTCATTTATGTAGCATACCTTATAAACTGAACTGTGAGCTTTGATAGGCTGTCAATGTATCCATACGAAATGCTACATTGTAAATTATGGTTTATGTGATGAAATGAGGAAAATTTTTGACCTATAGATAATGAGTTATTTTTTATTTTGCTTATGAGACCATGTAGTAAAGTGAAAGTGAGATAATTAACATATCACTTCTGTAGGGCATGTGCACGTATATTCGTAGAGCGTAAGTACATGTGTCAGATGAGAGTGGGGTGTTACAGGTACCAACCAGTATTACCGTATCAGCCGAAAAATGGAACGGTATTCATTCTTCCGATGAGATAACATTTTCTTCAATGAATATTAATCTATGGAAAAAAAGATTAAAATAATTTGATTGGATTTTCCCAAACCAAATTTCCGTACGTACATAGTAATACAAAAAGAAGGAAAATGGTACGATGAGATGACGATGACGTGAATGATGAGAAGCAAAACAGAAAATTAAGCCGGAGTAGTGGTGAAACAGGGACACATCCCGCCCTCCTCCTATTTCTAGTTCTAGTTCTACTACTTTCTTTATCTATTGTTCGTAGTAGTCCTTGTTCCTTCACTTCCATTATAATCAACGGTCATTAGCAACATACGTTCAGGGACTGACACAGTAACTCACATTTTCATAGAGAAGCCGTTGCTTTGCTTGCTTCAAGTTCAAGTGGTTCGTTTCGTTGGCATAAAAACTGCAATAATAGCAACAGGCGTAGATATCCGAATCGCCTAAACCTCCTCACACCTTCTTATTTCTTTCCAATCCCTTTTGCCTATAAATCTATATTCCTACTACCAACCAAAATTAATGTACCGCTGCTTCGTATAACACTATTTCCTGTCGCCTGTCATTTCTGTCTTTCTGCTATTCCGTTTCTCCAAACAAAAAAGGATGAACATATTCGTAAGCTATTAGGCCCAAGTTCAAGCTAAAACCAAGAGCTAACCCATTGCCCGCCATCCATCGTGATCAAAAGAAGAAACACAACCAAAGGTTAAAGCATGATAAGCCTAGGAGGTCTACAATCAAGAACCTAATAAGGCGTGGATGTGAATCACGTGGATATTCTAAAATTAGATTTACAAATCTCAACTTAAAAGAAGCGTTATTTGTTACTTGAGTCAATATAAGTTGTAAGCAGTAGGATTTGGTCAATAAATTAGAGAAATCGTTGGCTATTAGCCATTTTATTAATTTCTTTTACCAAAAGCATTGTTTAGTGTCTTGTAATAAAGAGGTGGAAATGTGAAACTAATTTTTATTTCCTAACTTTTAGTTGTTTGGAAATGTGAAACTAATTTTTATTTCCTAACTTTTACTTGTTTGGTTACCTGTAATAAATAAAATAGGGAATAATAAAATAACAATAAAATTTAAACATTCTATGAACTTTTATTCTTGAAGAAGTGTGAGAATAAGCTGTAATTAAATATCTCGAATAAGAGATAAGAGATATGATTAAAACATTATCAAGATATTTATTTTTATCAAAATATTATCATCAAAATTACATATTACATCTTTTATATTAATTTATTTAACCATTATTTTTTTTATCGATACTTTTATTCTTATCATAAAAAACATTCATAATTGTTTAAAATTAATAATTTTATCAATCATTGAATTTTTTATTAATTATTTATAAAAATGTAAAATATTTTAATTAATTATTTACAAAATAAATCATATAATAACTAACAAAGGGGGAAAATATCATTATCATTTTTAATATTTAATACCAAATATTAACATAACCATTAACTTTGTTTAATACTATATCAAACGCGCATAATCAGTAATTTCATTCTTATTCCGATTCTCACTTTCCATTTTCGTTCTTATTTTTTAATTCATTACTAGTTACTAAACGAGATTTAAGCACCTTGAGTTAAACAATAAAGAGAGTATTGGAATCTCAATTAAATTGAAAGATTTATTCTCACTATGAGCATAACACTATCATTATAAAGTTTCTAGTAGCTTTGATTGAGACTTATCACTGGTATTAAAGCTATGTAAATAATTCTAACAAAAAGAGAATCAGGAATTTAGAAGAGGATTTTGGGTGTCTATAAGGAAGAGAAGACATATGTTTTCTTTGAAATTAGTTAGAATTTCTCATTACTTTGGTCATGACCCAACATAGTTGCTCAATTGAGGCAACTAAATCTTTGACTATGAGAGCATCCTAAAAGTGCAAAAAAAAAAGTCTTACCTTCTTTCTATTTGGAAGGATAGGCAAATTAGTGGTGGCAGTAGTTACGAAGGGCTTGTTAATAAAAAAAGGAAAGGAGGTAATGTGGAGCATCTCTGGGGAAGAAGTACGGTCTCTTTTTGGTCCAGCAGATTTTGATAGGTCTTTGTAAAAAACAAGAGGAATGGGATCCTTACCAAAAGGAATTTGAAGTAGAATGTAGAGGTGGAGTGAAATGCTGTTGGTAGGCACATTCATGAGAGAACTGAAAACATAACTAACAAATGGAAATAAAATAAATATTTAAGATGCAAATAAGGAGAGCTCAAACCCTCTGTTTTAATTGTGATACAAAAGACATTAATGCAATGAACCACAAATGTTATTATTAGAGGGAGGTTAAAGCACAATAGCTGACACCGGTGTATGAGGTGAACTAGAATTTTGGTCAACAATTAGAATCATATGAACATTGACTGTCGCAATTTGACTCTTGGGAGGTGTAGTGTTAGCTATTGCAATTTGTGATAAGGATGAGGAAAATGATTAATATAAATTAAACAATAATTGAATAATAATTTAAACATGATAGATAAAAAAGAATGTAAACGATTTATAGTAGAACTGTATAAATAACTTGCCTACGTCTACTCTCAAGATTCCTTTTAGAATTCTACTATAATTTTTTTTGCTGAAAACAATAAACTTTGTATAATCTTTCTTGCCAAAAGGAATTCTTTTGCATTTTCTTCTAAGGTGAAGAAGAATTTCAATATCACTTTGAACGCCCTCTAGTATAATAATATAATTCTTTAAACGAATCTTACAATTCAAAATATCTCACTTTATCACTCAATAAACTCACACAAATATGAGACATTGATACTCAAATAATTACAAAACACTTAAAAAATATAATATACCAAATATTACATTAAAAGCATCATATTTACTAATTGTTAAGAAATTGTTTGACCAGTAGACAAATTGGTTAACAATACATCAACCAATTGATCAAATCAATAATCAGTTCACCACAAATGTAAATGTATTGGAGCTTTCCTTTTTTCCGTCTAATCAAAACTTTGGAGAGCTTGTTGAAGAAGTATCTTTCGGCAACTTAAAGAGGAAGTTTTGGTTTTCCTAAAGTGAAGTGGAGTGAAATATGTCTACCAAAGGAAAAAGGTGGCTATCCAATAAGACTCTTATGATTAAAATACTATGGAGGGTGCTAGAGGATAGGAATTCTCTATAGACGAGACGACTGCATAGTTATTTCCTTAAAGGGAAAAGCTTTTGGGCCCTAACAATTAGCCCTTCTTACTCTTATCTTCCTTAATCGACTACTGAAGACCAGGAATGAGGTTGCAAGAGATATAGCACTGTAGAATTGGGGGTGGCAAGAGGGCTTCTCTATGGTACGATAACTGGACAAGGATTGGTCCCCTTATCCATGATCACGAGGCAAAGGTTGCATTTTCCAACCACCTTGAAAGGCCAAGGTCTCAACAATATTGTTGAGAACTAATGGACTCTTTTTCCTGTGACCACTCAACATTTATTCCTTCAATATTCTCCCAATTATAAGACTGCTACCTATTGAAAAATAAACCAGTTCAGGAATTCAATACCAGGAAATTCAGGACAAGGTACATTTCTAACTTAACTAATGTACCATGGCACAAAATAGTTTGGTTGAAACATATTAGACCTACTACTGCTCGTATCTTGTGGCTGGCAATCAAAGATGAGTATTGTGGACAGACTAGGTTTCTTGAACCAAAGAATTGAACGTGTATTATACGGGGGTGATAAATAAACCAGGAATCATACGTTTTCTGAATGCCCCTTCACTGGTCCTATATGGAATTCTATCAAAAACCTGTCTATGTAACGCAGAAATCTCTGATATAACAAAATACCATTCTTTAGGAAAATTTTGTCACTTCATATACGATGGTTAATAGAAGCAGAGTTCTAAGATTTAGTCTTCCTTAAAATACATCCTTAATCGTCAGCAAACTATTTATTGGAGAACAATCCAAAAGCCATTAACCGATTTTATGATCTGTACCAAATTAAAGTAAGGTTGCTAAGGTATCTTAGAAACTCCGATTGTGAAGGATCAAGAATTCACCCTATTTTCCATATTTTTATGTTTAAAAGGTAAGTAGGAGAGACCAAGGGCCATTAACACAGAACTGCTACTGCTTGATGATGGTGGAGACCCTGAAGCTATTTTAGAGTTAAAAGGGGGTCAAATTTTGTGTTGAAAAACTTAGTGCAGTACAGGAAGCTTCCAAAAGAAGATGCTACACGAGAAAATACACGAGAGCGGCGGGAACAGGTTTATCAACTTGAGTAAACCTTAAGGACAAAGTTCTTTTGGAAGAAAGGGGGCAATGATAAAACAAGTATGCATGTGTGCCCTTCAAAAAACGAAGATACCTGAATTAAATGTGAACATGTAAATTGTAGAAGTAGATCATGTGGATATTCCAAAATTACAGATTTGCAGATCATAACTTAAAACTAATAATATTTGTTATTTGATTCAACTTAAGTTGTCATTTGAGTCTGCATAGGATTCAAGTCAATAAACTGAGATTGTTAGCTATTCACAGTTTAACAAAGCAGTTGAGTTCTTAATGTATTTTAAGTACTTGAGCTGCAGTAAAAGGGAGTATCAATGTTCATTCTCACGTTGAGTAGAATACTACCAATATAAAATCTCTAATACCTTTGATTGGAACCTATCAAAGCACACATCTTAATGGATAAGATTCGCAGTTAAGGCTTTAGGACAACATATTACACAACATCCCAGCACATAAAATATTAGATCCAAGAGAACCAAACAGACCAACATGCCACATGGTGTGGTGTTTCTATTATTTACTAATAGGACCAAGGGTTTCATTCCTCACTTACGGAAGTCGAACTATTAACCCATAGCATACTTCTGGGTCCAGGATCTAGCAGTGGTCTCATACTTGGCTCTGTCTGTCTTGTACATGTGAGCAATCTCAGGTACAAGTGGATCATCTGGATTAGGATCAGTGAGCAGGGAGCATATTGACAGAAGAACCTACAAAAATCATACAAATTATAAACCAATTCCAACTTCACATTGAATAAAAGCTTCAATAATACCAAAATCAACTAACTGATGTAAGCATGGTATTTGAATTTAACAGATGGAGAAAGTACCTTGGATATAGTAAGGGCAGGACTCCACTGCTCTTTCAAGATATCAAGACAAATGCTTCCATTACTATTAATGTTTGGGTGGAAAACCTTTGTACGAAAGGAAACCTGTGTGGATCACAAGAAGAAACTCAAATTTGTCAATCAGCTGCCTAAACAATGCTGTGACCGAGTAAAACTTGAAATATACTCACCAATTGTAACGAGTAAAGGACAAAATGCAGAAACAATGAGGAGCTAAATTTGTGAAAATTAAAGATTGCCCCAAAAATATACAAACTGTATAAATGAAAAATTGCTTCACTAGAAACTCATAACAAGTAATGACCAAACAGTTGCTGTCTTTCATTTTCCCATTTGGAAAAACACGAAGATTTTTCAAAAAGAATTGCAGGTTAAAAGTGAAACCCACAAAAGAAAAGGAGTTTAGGCATTACCTTTGGTGGCTTGAAGGGATAGTCAGGTGGGAAGTGAATGGATACGAGAAAAACACCACCTGCAAAGGGGCTCTCAGCTGGACCCATAATAGTTGCTTGCCAGTGAAACATGTCATCAGCAACAGGACCTACAAGCATAGAATCATTGTAAGCTAATACCAAATAACGCAAGTATCAACAAACCTATGGTCCTCATCAACCCCAGCAAAATTAAACTAATATCACAGTAAAATCTCTATACTCAAATCTAAGCAAGGATACCCAGCAGTGACCAGAAACACCAACTCCAACGGAGGCCCTCCATTTAAAGGAGGAGCATAAAGCACGCAAAAAATAACACTGATATGCGCATATAACAATAACGAAAACATTGTGCATGATTTTTTTCCCCCCTTATTTTGGGCGCAAATTATAAAGGAGCAATCTTGAAATGAAAGGATAGATCAGTTTAGATAGATAGACTGGGAAGTTGAGAATGAAGAGAACGGCTAATTGGGTAGTAATTTACGCAACGGAAAAAGAAGAGAATAGAGTAAAAGAAAACAACCAGCACTGCAAGAAGCAGGAGGGTCCCTCTGCAGATCCTTCAACTCCTTGTTAATGCGTTTTGAAGCCATTAACCTACAAGGACATAGCATTTACCATAAATATTATCACTTTTACACAAAAAGAGAACAAACCATCGTTTACAGCAACAGTTAAGCTAGTACATGTGAAAAAAAAAAAAAACCTACCCAGATTAGTGTTTTGTGTTCAAAGTCTAAATTAACATCTTTTTATTGTTTTTGAAATAGGAGTAACCGTACAATCAATTCAGTAATTAACGAATTTGACAAAAGATCATATTAGATCAGCTGATCTCTTCAGGTAGGCAGATAACCCAACAGAAAATAGGAGGAAATTTTATTTCCAGGCGGAAAAATAACAAAAATGAATAAAGAACATGAGGAAGAGAGAGACGGAGAGAGAGAGAGAGAGAGTAAAGAAGATTACTTTATGGTGGACTATCTATTGCTTGGGGGGCGAGAGAGAGAGAGATATTTGTTTGTCAGAAGATGGAAGGAGAGCTGCCTGCCTCTGCCTGCGGCTATAAAATGAAGAAGAGTGTGTTTTTTGGTTTTTATTTATTTATAATAAATGAAATTTGATTACATAACATAAGAATAGTATTAATGAGAATAGAAGAAGGGTATGACTGAGTGAGATGTGGTTGCGTCAGGATGCTTCTTTCTTCCTCAGCCACCACTTTCTTATTGCTATCAATATTTATTCATTTTGATTATTGTACAATCCAATTAATCAACCAAGCTACTAGGATTAAGCAAAACAAAAGAGTGGTTATGTATGTTAATATTATAATTGGCGGTCCCTCTTCCTAACACTCAATATATCTTATCACCATATGGTTATTATTTCCCACTTGTATTAAATATATTTTACATTTGCAAGTGAGGAGGAGGGAGGGAGGAAGGTGGGTTAGAAAGAGAAAGTCAGCGAAAGTGGTTCGTAAGTGGTGCAACCACAAGCGGACTACGTGGAGGGTGCAGCACAAAACATGGCTGTTCAACCCTCCTCACAGGCAGACAGACCTTTGTGCCTCAGGACATCATCTATTTATCATATTTCTCCTTAACCAACTTCTCCTTTTGTCTTGTCTTTTTGTTTTTCCTAAGAGGAAGAGGAGAACCTGATTCAGTTCTCTTTCATCATCTGAAGGTCAGTATGCACATTTTGTACTTCCCCCATTGTCCATATGTTTCACTAACTCAACAAAGCTCAGATCTTTATCAACTTAATCGGATTGCATGCTCACTATTCTTTTCCCTCTTTGTATTCACTGGCATGATGACTCTCTGTAGTGGGATATTTTATTGGTTGAGATCTCCACTTTTATAGTTGCAAGGACCGACCATATGAGATTCTCCAGTTCGTAAAAAGGAGATACGGGGAAATAACTTTGGAAATTAACTGACGTTAATGCTGCATATCATCTTGTGAATCTGTACTGGCATTTTGGCAAGTGATTGTTGATTAATCTTGATACTCATCTTCATTTTCTATGACAGATGTGTATCCTTCTTTACTTATCCACTTAAGCTACCAATTGGATATCTCTATACACTACTGACGTATCTTTCACAGTAAGATCAAGTACAATAAAAGGTAGTAAAAACAGAAGGGAACCAAACACAAGAGTTGATACAACACGGTTTTGTTCTTATCAAACTAGATGGGAAGGAACACAAATTCTCTTATCACCATGGGTTTTCCCTTCTGTTTAATTAGTACTCGGGTCGAATTCACCCAAATAAATATTTTCGTTGATTTTTATTGATCGTAACAATTAAAGTGGTTATATTCTATGCTTCATCATAATCTTTTAGTGTGCTTTCGTGGGCATTTTCTTAAATCTCCATTTGACTCTTTGTCCAGGCAAATACGTTTTGTTACATATCCTGCTTCCGATTTTCACAAACAATGGGAGGTGTAGTGACAAAGGTTGATTCACCTAGAACGGCGTGGATTCCAGAAACAAAGCTTGAGGCTAAAATGGTTGAAGCTCTGCAACGTAGGCAGGTTGAAGGGACTACTGTAAAATCTTTCAACAGCATAATCTTGAAGTTTCCAAAAATTGATGAGAGCTTGAGAAAATGCAAGACCATCTTTGAACAGTTTGGTATGAATACAGTTTTCTTCTATTTTCATTTTCCATTGGCAAACTTCTTGTGGTTCAAGCAGGGGACCAAAAAAGAAAATTTCATAAAGCTTTTACTTAATAGAAGTTCAAAGCTTTAATCTCTCTAGAAACTTATAAATACACACCTTGATTGTACTCACAAGTTCTTGTTGAATGTTTATAAATTTGTCTGTTATTGTGTAGATGAAGATTCCAATGGTGCAATCGATCAGGAAGAGCTGCGAAAATGTTTCAGCGAGTTAGATATCTGTTTTCAAGAGGAGGAAGTTAATGACCTCTTTGGTGCTTGTGATATAAATGAGGATATGGGCATGGAGTTCAATGAGTTCATTGTGCTCCTCTGCCTAGTCTATCTTCTCAAAGATGATCCTGGTGCTCTTTGTGCTGTATCCAAATATGAGTACTTATTGCTCGGCATTTATGGTTTTGAGCTACCCTTATTGCTTTTACTGGCCATGTAAAACAGGTTGTTAAAATATGATTGGCAGGTAAAAAGATTGAACACTTCTATAAAAAAGGAGGTTCTTTTTGGTAGCATATGTTGACCTTTGAGTTGATGGTTCTCATGTTTTTAGGTCAATATGTCAGGTTGTTCCACCTCTTTTTTCCCAGAATAAGATACTTCATATTTGAATGGACCTAGTAACATTAATCTTCCGTGTTCTGGAATTTTCCTTTAGATTTCTGGATTTGTCGCATACTGCATTTGCAATGACATAGAATGCCTAAACCTGTCAACAAGAGTTGAGATGTTTTTATCTCTGTATACGTGATTCTTCTAGGTGCAGAGATTGGGGGATCATCATCTTCCCTTTCCTGAATTATTTTATTTATTTTTCGTTTCCGCTATATTTGTGTTCCATGACAATGCTAGAAATCACGAAATTTGGAGACCACCTTTCAAACTCTTGTTGATGCATTTATATTCTTGGACAAGAACAAGGATGGTTATGTCAGCAAGAATGAGATGGTTCAGGCGATCAATGAATCAGGAGAACGTTCCTCAGGACGGATTGCTTTGAAAAGATTTGGTTAGCTCTCCCATACCCACTTTCTCTTTCTTCAAATACGTGCAGTACCACCCGTATTTATGTATATGCAAAATTTTCTGTTTTGCTTATATGTATATAAATGGTACATTTATCTCTTTACCGACCACTCTCTCTGATCGGTTTGCTTTCATGTGTTATGATATGGACCTTGATGAGCATGAGATTTAGATGTAAACGACCTTGTTTATGTTTGAGGCGTAGACTTTTGTGTCAGGAGACATGTCATGATAGAACCTTAAGTCTGCCTTGCTTTTCTGTTGCAGAAGAAATGGACTGGGATAAAAATGGAATGGTGAACTTCAAGGAATTTTTGTTTGCTTTCACTTGTTGGGTTGGAATTGATGATGCTGAGGACGAGGAAGAGAAGGAAGAGGTCTGAACCAATATTGCCTCCTGCTCCCTACTAGTACTAGTAGTTTAGGATGTCTGAAGGTGGACTTCATGTAATCAAATTTCTGGGCAAGCCCCTGGTTTTTACTTATTTAATAACGAACAATAGATGGTAACATGTAGGAGTAGAAAACTTTCTTGTTGAATTTGTTCTGTAAATAATGAAATTTCAATAAGATGTAACACTTAATATTTATGTGAGTATATTGCTTTGTGTGTTGCCCTCTACATGAAAATGTGAGTGAGGAGGATTTGTTCCTTGTTAAGGGATGGAAGTTGCCTAATCAGACAACAGGCACAAACTGATGTCGTGTAAATCATGGGCCTAAAGTGTTTACTGCCCCATCCACGAGCACTCGTTTGAAAATCTATCCTATCTATAAACTTCTGGAAGTGAACCAAAAATGGGTATCTTTGGGAAAGTAACTGGACATAACCCTCTGTGGTAACCTTTTACTTGTTGAGATTTAGCTTTAAACTATCTTTCTTGTTGAGTGTTTGTAGAACTAGAAACAAGTCAATCATTAAGTAGTATTATCCAAATCTTTGAAGTAAATCAATTAATGGCTGAAGACTTCATTGACATCGACGTGTACTTGCAAGTCCTTCAGTTTCCACGATCGTCACCTCATGCAATGGACGATCAATAATTATAAACTATCCGTGACGGAAGGAACATGCACTTCCCTGTGTAGGTTACATTCTCCTCGAGGCTTCCTCAACGTCACCTGTTGACAAAGTGACAACTATAGATGCTTTCTTCTTGAATTCTTTTCTGCGACCAACAGTCACTTGCAAACTAACAAATACACATAACAGGAAGTATGTTCATCAAATTAAAAGAATTAGAGTCCGGAAAATTATTCTACTGTACGCTGACGAAAAAAGCCTTATAAAAAAGACTTAGAAAGTACCATGTACACTCAAATAGTACAACACACCACCGCAGATTAGCACTGCATTAGGCTAGTTGTTTCTATGTTTATACAAGCAAACCATACTCTTCTCACACTATCCCTATCAATCATCAAAACTGTAATCCAAGCTTATAGTAAACCCCACTTCAACAGAGTGGCATTCTTGGAGTTCAATCTGCCTTAATCAACATACAAATGAAAACAACCGCCGTCCCCAGCTCAACTGTTCCCTTACTATGGGATACTCTCATTACGCTTCATTATAAAAGATAATAAACACACATCATACGGAAACCAAGTCGTAACTGGCACAAAAATAGTGCCAGTGCCCCGATGACAGTTGGAGGCATTGGCTGACATGGCAACACCTGTTGCATGTAACCTCAGATGGATAGAACAAACTCCAAACGCCCACTAGGAAACTGAATACATCACCCCCTAGTCTTGGCCCTCTTCATACCTAGGCTGTTGTGGAAAGGGGAGAGAGAGCCCGACATTGGAGAACCTTCCTCGCGAAGTGTACCATTGAGAATAGCTAACTCCCTTAGTTGCTGCTTCTTATAGAAATCCTGAGACTCATCCTAACAAGATACCCACTTGTCATTGTTTTGTTATAAAAGACATTAATCATGCTAGATCCAGGCAGAGAATGCAAAAGTAGGTTACCATGGGCCTCAGTAAATCTTCAAGTATCTCTCGGGCTTGCATTAATCTAGCATCCACTATTTCAACTGGCAATTCAGCCTCAACTAGGATATGCAGAGGCTCATTTAGATGCTCATACCCTGGTTTATCCCTCATCATTTCTTCCTTCAATAAATTAAGAAGGTATCATTATCTTCAGCAGAAATATATAAGAGTATGGTTTTTGAACTTGTAGAAATTGATAACCAAATCAATCTCAAACAAGCATTCAAATGCCAGTTCTTTGGAATAGAAATCTTTCAAGTTAGTTCCAAATGCTTCCACAATCAAATCTGATCTAAATAAATAAACTAATCACATAAGCAACACCGAGGGAAGACTTCTCACCCTAGCTGGATCCTTGATGCTTCCACGACCTCTAATCAGAACACGACACTCAGTACTTGCTTCCACCCGCTTAAGAGAGTTTCCCCTAGGGCCAAGCAGGCGCCCAACAAAGTTGTACTGTGGTAAGAGACTGATGTCAGATTAGAGTAAGATTGGTAAAATCTACAGAGGTGTATGGATCTAGAAAGATGATCTGTACATTGGGATATTTGTCTACAGGAATGTCTACTCTGATGGTCCTCTTAACAATAAGACCAGACGAGCCACCTTGGGAAGTAAGCCAGTTTTGTGCTGATGTGGGCTGTATTAAACCTGACTTCTGCGCAGCATAGTAGCAACTGGGCTGAAAATCACAAATCATACAAATATTTTCCAGCTTTTCATATGAGAACAAATAGCCATTTAGGCCCCACAAAAAGCTTAAGAGAGTTCCTGGAAAATTCCAGAGCTTCCTTGAAGAAGCACAACAGTCCATTTTTAACCCATTATGACAGGAAGAGAGCAAGTAAAACAGAAAGGCCAAAGTGCACTGGGCACAAAACAAAATACAAGAAAGCAAAAATCAATAGTCAAGTACAACAGCAATCACAAATAGTACATAAGAATCTAATCATAAATCCAAGGTTGATAGCAGACTCTCTAATCCTAAATCCGAGGTTGATAGCAGACAATGTTAAAATGCAGTCAATGTTAGTTTAGCAAGCTCAACAGACTTGTTTGTTTTAGATAACACATCCAACTGAGTAATGATTGATCGATAAAATGAAGGATAGTACTGAGAAAAAACCACAAAACTTCAAATTTCCTGGAAGTCCTAAGTTTACAGCCTTAAGGTCAATATTTATCGTGTCAGCATCCTGCACAAGAGTAATTACAGTGTCATATCAGAAGGCCCCAAGTAATCCATGTGTCTTCATTTCTGTATGGAAGCCCAAGTCACTTTTCTCCAATAGTCATGTGTTTCCATCTCCAGAATGAAGGAAACAAGGAATGGGGAAGCATTTAATGAAAGGAGAGTTCTGGAAATAAATGCCAATGTAGTTAAGCTTTTGGCAGTTAAATGATGTTAGCCTCAAAGTCATACCAGCTGTTGATGACAAACTCTGAAATTCAGACTACAAACTTAATATCATAAAATGAAAAGATTTAGTCAGAAATACTTCTAGAAAGTAGTAAAATTAGATTGACAAAGAAGGTTATGTTAATAGTTAGTATCCGTACTTCTGATTGAAACCGTGATGCCCATCCATTTGAATCGGCTCCTCCATTTGTAAATACTCCTCCTGAGGGCAGAGGGCTAGCATGTTCAAGCCCACTTTGACCTAAAACTGACGCATTCCCCAACAGTGTAGTTACACGCAATATTTCTGCTCCAAAAATGTCAATTTTCAAGACAAGATGTACCAGTTAGCAGTAGTTAACAAATTAGTTAGCAGTTACCATAAAATGGACAGATAACATTGATGTTAACCGAGTTAGTTCAAAAATTGATGCTAGCTCAAAACAAATATTTAAACTTTCAGAAGAACTTGGTCAAAGATGAAAAATTAAGGATCATGTTTCAGTCCTACACTATCATGAGCAAAAACAAATTTATAATGTAGATCACTGCTAACTGATTCTTGACATTGCTGTCTCACGGAGGATAATCCAAGTTGCCAAGAAGACGTAGTCTAATAACATTGTCTATTAACTGACAAAGACAAAAAGTTTAGAATCTAAAACGGATGTTAATAGAAAAAGACAATAGTTAACAGTAGTTTTAGATTTCACATGAAAACCGAAGATAAAAAATTCTTATGTAGATGCACTTCATTGCTATAATAACATCTGAGTATGTACATTTTGTACCTAATTTAAGCTAAAAAGGAAGTACAAATGACGACCTATGAAAAACATAAGAAAATAAAAAAGCTAAACTCCTCCAGATGTTGAAAACATCTATAAAAACACAGTACATGGTGATTGGCGTCCTGACAGAAAAATATTTCAAACATATCTCAATCTTACATGCGTGATACAAAAGTAACTACAAGTTCAAATACAACTCATTTTCTCTTTGTATCTGTCATCATAATCATTTGCATGCTCTAAAACTTGTAAGACATACCAAATGCAATATGGGAGTGTTACAAAACTTGAGCAAAATGCAGAAATCCTTAGCATAATGCATAATGTCCGTTATGTTTTCACCAGAAATAAGCATATTCCACCTCGTCTAGGTCTTGCTCAGGTCCCATATTTTTCAATTTAGATGTCCTTTCAAATCTAAAATTCCCATTAATACTATCTTTCAGTATATGCATCATAACTCTCCTGAGAGCTATTTGTCGATCCATTTGCACACTTGAAGTCAATTATTCCTAGGCTGTCTGACTAGCACTCCATTTAGGAGGGAGATGCAGGAGAGGTTAGAAGAATGTGGCATTAAAAGAATCAAATTGAACTCTCCTTCACATCTTCAATGTCTACATGAACCAACGAGGAAGTCACAAATACCCAGAGCGCATTTGTTAACTAGAAGGGGTTAGATTAGCAAGAATGAATAGTAACTATGACTACAATCACGGAATGAAGACAAATACAACTGGTGAAAGAATAGTGACTACATATTAACAAATAAGCGCTGATGTTCTTCTAACACATTATATCTGTTTTTTTCAGCCCCACAATAATGTTGTGAGTTTGACAGGACGTATGTTTTAAAGGATAAATTTCAATTTCACTTTCATTAGCCACAAAAGTGGCCACGACTCATGGCCATCCAATTTAGCAAGAAATGAAAAGATTTATCCAACCTCATAAAACTGTAGTATTTACTACTAAACAAGTGTGTTACACAGATTTATGTATAAATCCGCAAGCAAAAGACAAACAAAGAAAGCATAAATGAATTTACAAGTGCTAGTAACAAAGTTATCAAAAAGAAAGCATACTTTAATGTACAAGTTCTAGTGACAAAGTCATCACAAAGAAAGCATACAATGAATGTACAAGTGCTAGTAACAAAGTTATCACAAAGAAAGCATACAATGAATGGACAAGTGCTAGTAACAAAGTTATCAAATGTGTAATAATGTAGTAACAGAAAATAAATGCGGCATCCACTTGTCCTTAACCTAACATGTATAACAAAGAGATGGAGCTTTGAGATGAAGTTTCACTCTTTCACTTGTTATGATGACTTACTGATGAAAAAAATTATGATCTTTGATGGTTGTTTAATGTATTGAACTAATCTTGTTGCCATTCATAAGAGAGTATAAAAAAAATTATTGGCAGTCAAAGGGGTCAATAAGAAAACATTACTTTCTAATTTACATGGATTTCCACATGCCTTTGTGTTAAGAAGTTGATCACGATCATGAAGTATTTGAAAAATGATTCAAACCACTAAATATAGTTACATAGAGGAAAGGCACCCAATCGTAGAGGTAGTTGATATGAACATTTTGTTTCAATTTATTGCCGCCAAGTTATAATGGAGGTGCAAAAGTAAACTATTAAGGAGCTCAAGTGTGTAGCTGATCTACACAAAAGAAATCAGAAAACTCACCTTGGCTCAGCAAGCGATAAGTATGAGGAAGCACAGGCATAAAGGGATTGAGATTATTGCGCTCTGCCAGTAACTCTGCCAGATATCTGCAAGAGAAGAGCTGACTAAGTCAATGGAAATGCAACTCTAGGAGGTGTCCACGAAGGCATCTACCTCCATGTTTTGTGTGGGGACACAAAGCAAAAATATGAACGAATATATTTAAATTGAGGCTCATAACAATCTCCGTATCAACACTCAAAACAACTTGAAATGTGAAGTAATAAAGTTAAAATCAATTAAGCAATCGACGAGGGGATTAATAGATTCAGCTAGATCATTTGTAGGGTGTGGAAAACAGGTGAGGGGACTGAAAACAGTAACAGATCTCCAAGAAAAGGAATTCAAAGCAAGAGAGAATAGTTGAATGAATCAAAGAAGAAAAGCAATCGCAAGAATCTAACTTGATCAACAGCTGATCTGATGATATAAGAAACCGAAGCAAGTAATAGGGAGAAAAATAAAACTGATCTAATACATAGTAGTGGAGGAGGAGGAAAAGAAATCAAGTGACGAATCTAGTAAAAGTACACAAAAGAAAAGATCAAGATCACCAAAAAGGGGAAGTCTGATTAAATTAAACAAGATTGGAAGAAAAGAAGCATTAGATCCCAGCAGATAAAAAAAAGTACTTACTTTTCCTGCTCGACGACAAGAACAGAGGAGGAGGAGGAACGGAGACCAGAGAGATGAGGAGAGTGAGGGGCAGAATGAGACGGAGAGTATGGGATGAAGCGGGAGGCGGCTGCTGCTGCGGCAGTGGCGCCGCCGGAAGCAGACATATTGGGAGCAATAAAATTGTAGAAATCAGCTAAATGATCACAATCGGATAACATGAAACAAAAAATCCAAAAGGAAGAGCAATAGCAGTAAATATTGAAGTGTTATATCCACTCACTAACTCACTCACTCACTCACTGTTGGAATAAGAAAAAAAAAAAAGGGAGGGGGTCTCGTTTCGTGTATCAGTGGAGTAGTGATGGCGTCTGTGCCTGTGGTTGTGATTGTGGCTGGAGTGGTGGGTCGATCCCGACCAGACCATCTCTCTCTCTCTCTCTCTCTCTCTGTGTAAATCGTCGGTGGATATCTTTATATATATATATACGCATACAATATTACATCAAATTACAATTGGCCCCTTATTAATTAAATCCGTATTTTATTAATTCAATAGTGTTTATTATTATTAATTATAATACGGAGTAATTGGGTAATTCCATTATGTGGAATTGTCGATTAAGCAAGCAAGCAAACCCCTAGAAAGCAAAATTTGCTGGGATTTTCTTATCGTCTGTCTTACTGTCCAAGGTTGAATCGCGCCGTCGCCAGCGCTGTTTTAGTTTGGTTGAATTGTATTGGATGGAGGAAGAAATACCCTTCAAGAATCTTCACAGTAGAGAGTACCAAGGCCACAAAAAGAAGGTCCTTTTTATTCATTTTCATTTTCTTTTTGTGCTTCCAAAATCTCAAATTATTGCTTGTTTTTTGTTTGGAGTCGTTGATTAGGTACATTCGGTGGCTTGGAATTGCACCGGTACCAAGCTCGCTTCTGGTTCTGTTGATCAGACTGCTCGTGTTTGGCAGATTGAGCCTCATGCCCATGTAAACATTCTTCCTTTTTTCCTTCATTTCGTGTTTAATCCTTACATTGTACCTGGTTTATCCACTATGATTCTTAGTTTTTCTCTTCCCCCTTTAATCCTTTCATTGTATGATTCTTAGATTTTCTCTTCCCCCTTTCTACTCAATAATCACCCACTTGTTGACCCTTTTGATTCTCTTGGTTGATGGACACACTAACCCTGCAATTTAAGTGGTAATGTGCGAATATCTTTGTTGTGCATTGAGAGCTTCAAAGTCAGCCTCACAAACATTTGCTTGTAGGCCTCTCGAGTAGCTCCAGACTGCTGTGCCTCAACCCGTGCGTTTGTTGATTCTTTAACTTTCATTTTAAATTTCTCTGAGTTAATTGAAAGCCTTTATAACTTCAACTTCTCACGCTGCCTGTTCTATTCTCATTCCCCCAGCTATCAGATCAAAATCTGTTCATAGCAAGATAGTTCTTTCTCTTTCAGTACTACTCGTACATGAAATTTCTACAATAACTGTGTAGTCAAAAGGATGTAATTGTCATTATTCCCTTCCTCATTGCCGAAAGGCACTCACAATTGTTTACTTTCACCTCCTTTGCGCAAGCTCATTTGTTATTAGATCTTAATTTTGTGTTTGACTATATATACCTATCTTTTTCCTTTGTGGAAATCCTATTATACTTTATAGATATTCTTGTTGTAGGGTAAAACCAAAGACATAGAATTGAAGGGGCACACTGACAGTGTGGATCAGCTGTGTTGGGACCCCAAACATGCCGATCTGATTGCAACGGCATCGGGTGACAAAACAGTTCGTTTGTGGGATGCTCGTAGTAAGAATTATTCCATTGTGTAATCATCTTTGATCAACTAAAAAAAATAGAAAGCAAAATAAACCAAAAAATGCCTTATACTAGACTTTTACCCTATCTAAAAGTTGGTATCTAGTTTATGATAATGGTAACTTTTTGTCCGACAGACTAAAATTTGATGAATTTATCCAATGTGTTGACAACTGTTGATCAAAGGATTAGTAAATCATATTGTTTCTATGCCATGCAGGTGGAAAATGCTCTCAGCAGGCAGACCTAAGTGGGGAGAATATAAATATAACTTACAGACCTGATGGAACCCATATAGCTGTTGGCAATAGGGTATTGACTTCTATTGCTGTTTATCTGGGAATAGTTAATATATAGCTGTAAATTAACCTTCTGGATTTACTCAACTGTTGGTTCATTTGCCCATTTGTAATCTAACAAATTCATATCTGTCTTTTGTCTATTTATGGTAGGATGATGAACTAACAATACTTGATGTTCGAAAGTTCAAGCCAATTCATAGACGGAAGTTCAATTATGAGGTAAAACTCACATGCAGACTTGGGATTTTAGAGAGACATAACTACTAGGGCTTTATTAAATGTGAGATTTGATTGGATAAACTTGAAACTTACCATGGAATGCTTTGAAATTTGACTTCCAATACTTCCTTACAAAGAAGGTTTTGTATTTGCAAAACTAAACAAAACTAGAATTGATCATATTAAAAAACGTAACTTACTTCTTTTTAACGGTAATTCATCTATAATATAAGAAGTGAAATTCTTTAACTTTTCTTCTTTTGCCAGGTAAATGAGATTGCTTGGAACATGACGGGAGAGATGTTCCTTTTGACTACTGGGAATGGTGAGAATAATTTACTTGAGTGGAAATGCTTATATGAATGCTGCATAATGATTCCTTATTTTTTGCATTGGTTAAAGACCCCGCTTGTATCTTTGTACATAATTTGTTTTCCACTTGTTTAGGTACTGTTGAAGTGCTTTCATATCCATCTCTTCAACCACTTGATACAGTAATGGCTCACACTGCCGGTTGTTATTGCATTGCCATTGATCCCAAGGGAAGGTGAGATTTAATTTCTTACGGGCTATATACTTGTTAGAGTGACTTTCTTTGCGACTTGGATTGTTCACTTGTGTCAGTTTCTTGTACTTTCGAATGCCAATAAACATATAGGTAGATTGTTCAACTCTTTATTAAGTGTGTTCCTCCTTGGGCAGATATTTTGCTGTTGGAAGTGCTGATTCCTTGGTTAGCCTTTGGGATATATCAGAGATGCTATGTGTAAGGACATTTACCAAACTTGAGTAAGTACCATGCCTCTTCTCTAGAATTGACCAGTAATTGTTGCTTTTATTAGCATATTGAGGGGTTTGCCTTCCCTGTTATTAACTTCTTTGTGATTGAGTGTAAATGAGGCTCTTTACATGAAAGTCTTTTGAGCTAACCTTTTTGAGGTGATGTTTGTGTATTCTACAAAGATGGCCTGTGAGGACAATAAGTTTCAACCACACAGGAGATTATATTGCTTCTGCCAGTGAAGACTTGTTCATAGACATTGTATGTTTACCGTATAATAATTTTAATAGAAGCTCTTGAATGTAAGGAAATATTTTTTGGCCGCTTAAAAATAAATGATTTACAATTTCTGCTGTTAAAACAGTCTAATGTTCATACCGGCCGCACAGTGCACCAAATACCATGCAGAGCAGCTATGAATAGTGTTGAGTGGAATCCAAAATACAATTTGCTTGCGTATGCAGGGGATGACAAGAACAAATACCAGGCTGATGAAGGTTTGACTTGGACTAACTTGATTGAATGTTTGACGTTTAAGATTGGGCTGGAAAATGACCTGTTGTTCTCCTTTTGTCGCTGCTTTCAGGTGTCTTCCGAATATTTGGCTTTGACAGTGCCTAAATGGAGCTGAAGCTCTGGTTTCAGCTGTGCAACAGTGATTATTAGGTCACTGTCATTCCATGCACGTTTTCACTTGTTTCCACTTTTATTTCCGCGCATATGATAAATGGTCGTGAAAGTTGGAACTTTTGATGGAAGTGGAGATCTATTGATTGCAAGGTTGAAACACGAGGGCACACAAGATGTGTTGCTTATTTGATACTAGTACGGAATCTAAGTTGATGACAAACTACGCTGTCAAAATATTTAGATGCATTAACTGGCTCAAAGGTTCCTGTGGCGCACTTCAACTCTTTCGAAATGCGTAATAACCACTTAAAATGAATTTGCACTTAGAGCTGGCATACCCCGAAGGAACTTGCAGCATTATCTGTCGTTGGAAATTTAACAGGATCACAGGAGATTTTTGGACCTGTATGCTGCAATGCATACAGGACCCTAGTTTCTAAGGAAGCACGAGCGATCTAGCTGAGGACTTTTTATCTGTGTCACACTGCCACAGCTTGTATGACTTATATCGATTTGATATCTGCAGCTATAAGGGGTAAATCAGAGTATATATATTTATATATTTTGTTATAGTTATAGAAAGTACACAATGCATACTTGAGTTTAAACAAAATCCAAAAAGTCTTGACGAAGCTCCGGTAGAATGTTGCTGTTTAGAATCCAGAGAGGATGAACTTGGTTACTGGGAGGACCATACTTGCTGTGCAAATCACACCAGTCCTGATAAGATTCTGTTATCACCAAGTGAGTGGCTTCCACTTTATCTACCTGCTCGACCTCTTCATTCTTTCCCGCAACGAGGCTCCTTTGACAAGTCAAAGCTCGCGCCCTTCAATCTTCATTCTCAAATCTTGAATACAACTTGTAAGAGCCCTGTTATCATTTCTTATCCTCTGCAACTGATGTGGGCATCCTTCATTTGAGCCATTGTTAACTAACAATGAATACATTTCAATTTAAATATAAAATATGGAGCTGTTCATTGAATATTTTTTATGTTTACATAGAAGTTTAATCTAATAGATGGCACTATAAATTTGAGATATATATATACACACGTGACACATCTTTTGAGCTAAAGAAAGCTAGTCCCGTTGAGTTTTGTTTTTTTTGCTTTTGTTTTCGGTTCATCGTGTAAAATTTGAGAGCTCATTCAGTTTAGTGATTAGTTGACCCGTCTCCTGAGATTAGAAGACCCACATGACCACATCCTGAATTTCCTTTATCGTCTTATCATTTTAAATCAGAAAGCGTACAGTGCCTATATGTTTTCTTTTTTTTTCTCACAAATTTAGTAAAATTTAAGTTTTTGATTTCTTTTAGTTTTCAAAATTTATAAAAACCATAAAAAAGAATTTTTGTTTTTTATAATCTAATTTACTATTAACTAAACATATGTTTATTTAATATATTAATTACTAATAAGAATTATGATTCATTTAATTTAATATTATATATTTAATTATTAATTAAAAATATGAATAATTTAATTTAATTTTTGTACTTAAATTAAATTAATAAATATAATTAAATTTAAAATATCTTTAGAATATATAAATTTTAACCAAATTTTAATTTAATAATTCAAATATATTTAAAGTAAATCCTAATTTTTAAATTAATAAAATTAAATAATTTTTATTGATAATGTTAATAAATCTTGTATAAGAGATTAAAAAATTTTATTTTAAAGTATTATCTAATATTTAATTATCATCAGTAAGAAAAGTATAATTAGATTAGCATTAACAACTAAACATGCATTTTTTTAAAAAAAAGAAACATAAACTAAAGCCTATAATAGAAAAACATAAGTGAAATCAAATGTTCCCTAAGTTTCTTTTGGTAGTTTATTATTTGAAATTAGATAGTTACACCCTAAGTTTTTGGTATAAAATTAGATCGGCATCTCATCTGCAACTAAAGGTTGTACAAATATGCATAACTACTGATAGATTGTAAGTCAATTATTTGGAACCTTCAACGCTAGAGAGGAAAGTACCCAAAGGCACTCAATGAAATATCTTTACATAATCCAAACCAAGAGCATAGATCTTTAACTAATATGTATTTGATGGATCAATTGCCTAAACTAAGAGCATAAAGAGTCTGAAAGGAAGGAATATTATGGGAGGATAGGGTTTAAGTTGCGTACTTAGAGCTTCATCTTAATTAATCGTGTTCAACTGTTATAGAATGAATATATGAGAGCTATTAAAGATTACATTCAAAGAGGGGAACTTGCCAACAATGCCAAGGATGAAAAAGGGTTAAATTTAAAGCTATAAAGTATGCATTCATTAGTGGCATCATTTGAAGTACCTTATATCTTAAGGGAATGCTATAGGGAAAATTGCAAACCCCATTAGAGAGCCTTTACTCTGGAATATAAATTGCTTAGGCAGAGGCATTCCTAATTGACACTTAGAAGGGACACTTAAGAAGAAGTGTAATAAATGTCAATATCATTCAAATATGTAGTAGAAGTTCATATTTGATTATGTTCCTACATCCAAAATAATCTCATTCAAAGTGAGGAAGAATATCTTGGGACCTTTTCCTCTAATTTTCTATATAACAAAAAATTTATTTTAGTAGCATTTAGATTATTTTACCTAGTGATTGAAGGCCAAGATCTATTCTACTATCACATCTAAAATTATTTAGTAGTTTTTGAAGACAATATAATTAGTCCATATGGTGTCCTTTGAACTATTAGTATTGTAGTAATGGGATCTCATATTTTTGTAAGATTATGTGAATTAAACAATAATTTGTGTCTCTTTCTCATCCATAAATTGATGGTTTCGTTGAGGTGACAAATAGGGCCAACTGATGTATCTTATAGAGCTGAAGCAAGATGAAATTCTCTTCAATTGATTTGGTTCGTTAGGTTGTTAGGCCAGGAACTTACAAATTATTGTATCTTATCTTAGTGGAAGAAAATATGTAAAATGTAAAATGAGCAACGTTTACATTTATATTATCAGTAAAGGGCATTTCTTCCTAATATTTAGATCTTCTCTATAAATATTACAATTCATTATCGAAGAAGAAAATTTATAAAGTAAAGATGTTATGTTTAAGGAAAAATAGAAATGCAAAGACATAAATATACCTACCTTTATGACAATCGTGGAACAAAAGACATTTTTCTTAAGATGAAATATGCATACAACTAAGATGTTTTCCATATATCCAAATGCAAATGCAAATGCAAAGATATTGATATGCCTTTATGATGATTGCATAATAAATATGTTTTGCAATGTATAAAAGACATTTTGTTAAGGTATAACATATTTGCAACAACGAAGATCATACAAGAAAATACATTTTGTTAAAGGTATAACACCTGTGTAACAACGACATTTTGCTAAAGATAAACACACACAAATGAAGTATGCCTTCATGAGGGTCAAGCAACGAAAATGTTTTGCTAAAGCTAAATTAAATATGCAATGATGTTATACTGATCATGTAATAAAAGACATTTTCATAAAGGCAAAATTGCACACGTAGAGATTGTCTAGATTATCCCTATCACACAATAGAAATAACCAATCAATACCTTTGTTAAAATCACAATCCTGTAAATTAACCAGACCTATTAGATTTATAGAATCAGGAATAGAAAAACCATTAATTATTACTGATCCTAAAATAGTTAATAAGGATTAATTAGAGAAAGAACAAGGTATAGAAAAAGATATTAATAATATTAAAACACAACTAAAAGAATTAGGAGAACTAAAACTACAAGTTGAAGGTCAAATAGAAGAACTAAGACAAAAACAAATAACCTTAGTACAATTAATTCCAATACTTTTAATAGAAAATCAAAATACAAAAGAATTAACAAAAGGAATTGATCAATTCGAACAAAAAGTAGATAAAATACTAACCTCTGTAACAGTGGTATCAGAGCCTTATCAGGAAAAAGAAATTACTTTAGTTAAATCATGGAAAATTTAGAAAATCCAGAATACTCAATTAAAGTTGCTAATCATTTAGAAAATAATGTAGAAAACATTGAAAGAGATATTAAGATCCAACTAGAAGAAATAACACAATTAGTTAATAAATTAACATTACCTTCCAAAACCGAATTAGTTAAACCAATCACAGGTCAAGATGAGATTATTTACGGATATGAATCAGATCAAGAAATTTTTATGGAACAACATAATACTTCACAGGACCAACTTGAATCAAGTAAACAAGGTGAACAATCAAAAAGGAAAAAAGAACAACAAACAAATTATTATTGGGAAACTAAACCTACATTTGATGATTTAAATAGATATGGCTATTATAGAAGGGATTATAAAATACGAAAATTT
>JAOTAY010000005.1:20866849-20899129 GCA_025629805.1 Erythroxylum baracoense
ATAGGAAAATAACACCTCCTATATTTTCCAGCATTAAGTCAATGCAATATGCAACATAAGGAGTCCAATAAAAAGAATTATCCTTACTTTGTAATCTTCTTCCACCCGCTTTATAAGCGAAATCATTGGCAGTAATGAACTAGACAATATTTTCTAGCCCAACTTCTTTCACAACTTCATCGAATATTTCAAATAAAGTATCAGTATTCCTAATAAGATCAGATGCATCAATAGACTTCAAAAACATTAAGCCCTTTATAGAACAAACCAAAATATTAATAATAGGCTCATGTCTTTTAATTGCCTAATAATCACACATGATTGAACACCCACAAGTAGCCCAAGTCATTCTTCTTTCATCCAAACAACTTTTAATTTCATAAATAGAGCTACTCAAAATTTTACCTCTGTAGTCATCAATTGAAGAGCTTTGTATCCCAGACCGTAAGGGGTAAGAGCATCTAGCATAGGCTAATAATAATAAGATTGAAAATCTATGAATGTTATAACTAAATTATATTGATCGGGGTCTTATGCTATGAAAAAGTTTTGATATTTTTTTAATCTCGATAATACCGCAAGCGCACAGGTTGTTTACGTAGTACCTAAAGTATTGTTCCCACGAGGAGGGTTAATCTAATCCTAAAACCTAAGGCTGAACTAAATCGCAATAAGTCAAAATAAACAACTAATGCAGAAAATTAATCAATCAATCAATCAATTACGAGAATTAAAATTCAGAAATATAATAAGATAATAGTTGCACAACCCAATCGAAAGTCAACCTAAGAACTACCAATTGAGAGAAAGGGGGTTTTATTTGACCTTAATGAAAATCTAATCAATTATGGAATTCTCGAATTATCGGGTCTAAACAGTCCTAAGGTGGATTACTCTCTCTCGAGTTATAATCTTTAACCCTAATTTATAATCCCTAATTCAAATTATGAAATTGTGATATCCCGATTCACAATTGACCCAAAACCTAAATTAGTTATGAAATTGTCTAAAAGCCTACCGAAAACCTATGCATGATCTCTCACAACACAAATTTAACGATTTGATTCAATTCTTTATCTATCAAACTACCTAACTCTCGTTAGCCCAATTTGATGATATTCACTCGACTCACCCTCTCAGTTTGTTACCAAATTAATAAGAACAGAAACTGAATCACAAACAATTCAATAAAAACACAACAAATCGAATTTCATTAATATCAAAGACAAAAATCCCAAAGGTAAGTACAGACAAAAACTCAACATTCAACACAACCTATTCTCAATAACTATCTCAACTTTATACATCAATAAAACTGAAATAACCGAAAAATACATCAGGAACGGAATAGCGGAGGCTGCGACGACAGGAAATCTCTTGTTCTGGGAAGTATTTCACGTCAAGCTTCTTCTCCGTGTCTCTCTTCCTTCGTCTCTTTCCTCAATCTCTCGATAAACTATCTAGGGTTCAGAATGTGGCTGCTGTAAAAGGCTCTTTTCCCAAGGCTGCTTCTTCTGTCCCTTAATGATATATTTATACTTTGGAAGCCCTAGGGTTGATTCGGGGTCGAAACGGTCCAAAAAATCTGGCGAAACTTGAGTTTTTGTTTCAGCCCGACGTAGGCCACGATCGTGGCCCGAAGTGCATGATCGTGGCCTGGGTCCTGTCAGCTCGCCTCTTTCTGTCACGATCGTGGCTATGTTTTTAGCCAAAACTCTTCGAAACTTCTCTGTTCTTTACCGTTTACCCTGAAACACTAACAAACACATCAAGGTACCTCAAAAATATAACATTTAAGCTCAAAAACTCATACCAACCTATAAAAACACTTAAACACATAAACTAACACAATTAAAACATAAATACACACTAAACACTAAAATTAACATTAAATACTTAACAAATTGAATCCTAAAATATCATGCAAATCACAACTATCTACATCTCCACACTTAAACGTTTGCTTGTCCTCAAACAAACAAAATGACAAACACGCAACACACAATGCAATAATGAGACAATGGCTTCAACTTCATGAAATTAATTTAATTTAAACACAATCATACAAGTTATATCTAATCATTAACATGCAAAATCTATGTCTAAGGGCTTTGAACTAAATATACAATTTAATTGAGATCTAAATGTAATTTGTTTACCCTTTTTAATTGCACACACACATTAATAATTCTTTGGTCCTTTAGACTATGTAACTATTTCTAAGTATATTTTTATGAAAAGTCAAGTTTATTACAAGTCCGGTAGGTTTTATTAAGGAAACACTTTTTTTTTATTCTCAAACATAGGCTTAGTCTTTTTACGCGGAGGTAAGCATTAGTAATGAATGTCGATTCCGTTACTCAACTAAGTCATATTTTTATTAAACCGCTTGGTTGAAACGTCATTCATAACCTAAAGGCTAGTGAAATAGTGATTTATTTAACAAAAAGTACTTTTTTATTACCTACCTTGTTGTTTAAGCTACTCATTTCTATGAAAAATACTAGTTAAGCTACTAAAGTTAAAAGGCCTCAAATTATGAATAAATGTGACAATCTATAGGGTGCTAAATTTACACTAAATCCTAATTAAGCTGTATATTTATCCAAAAACTTCTAATTCATTAATTTTGCGAGCTAATGATTATTTACAACCTAATAGACTATGTTCAAAATTAAATAAATTTCACTCCATCTAAGCCATCGACACATTTATACAGTTCATAAAATGCAACCTAATAACTATCATACAATATGTAAAATCACATTCAAAAGCAAAACACATAACCCTCGCTACACTTGAACAACACATTATCCTCAATATGTGAAGGGAACACACCAGTGCATAAAAGAAAGGAAAAGACAAATTTTAAAGTAAAAGAAAAATAAAATTGAAATAAACATAAAAATTAGAACTGGAGGCTAATTTGAAAAAGAAAAATAAATGGGTTAGACAAAAATCCTATGGAGATTGGGGTGGTGATGGTGCCGGAGGTGACAATTGAATGCCTTGAGCATTGAAATATCTGTGGATCCGAAGGATATCCTGGCTCTGGCACCTTTATGTCTAGACCATCTCCTTCACCATTCTAGTGTTTTCCGCGAGTATCTTGTTAGTTTCGAAGATTGCATCCAAAACCTCCTTCCAGCTATATTCTTCTTCCTCTTCCTCGGACTCTTCACTGGTAGAGTCCTCTTCTGTTTGTTGTGGTAGGGCTGAACTTGAACTTGCTTGACTGGCCCTAATTTTGACATGTCTTCTGACTGATATCCTTAAGTTCCATATTATGGGACTTAAGGATCTCAGCCCGCCATAAGTGGTGATGATTTAGGAATTCCAGGAGATGAATAGTTAATCCACTCCGTTCCACGCCAAAAGATTCCGCAATGGCAGAAACTATGTACCCCATTCCTAGATTATTGTTCTGCTTACGCAGAATTGCAACAATAGCATTAAGCACATGTGTGGATGTGCAGACTGGAATACAGTGGTCCATACACCACAACATAAAAAGTTCCTTTGTGGAATACTTGTTGGTTTTGGTTTTGTCAAAAACCAGCTGACACATGAATTTGTCCAACAACAAGTGTTCATAGGACCTTATAATGTTGTTATGAGCATTCTTAGCATGAAATTGCTCAATTCTAGTAAGCTCATTCTATTATTGAGAAGGAAGAAAGTCTTCATTATGATAGATGATGGAAGATTCGGGGAATCCACACATCTCGCACATGATTTCTACATTTAATTTATAGGCTCGTCCTCCTAACCTAAACCATAATTCTTTTTGATTCCTAGGGTTGTAGGTCAGGAAAGTGAAAAATTCTAGTGTAAGCTCCTGATAAACAAGAAATTGAAATCATATGAATTGGGCCCACTGGATCCTTTCAGCTAGGTTTTCTACTCGTTTACGCAACTCTAGCCTATCGAGTGTGTCAAAATCAAAGTACTTCGGAACTACAATTTCTCTAGCATGAAGGGATGGGAAACGAGTACCTTGCTCCTCTATATAGATTAGGAAGGGCGTGCCAAAGTCTATTGCTCAGTTTCTTCGTTCATGTCCCACAACTTACTATATTCCATATAGCTCCCATCGGGCTGATTGTTTAATGAGTGGCATAATTAGGTAGAATGTGGAAGAAAATTATAAGGTTGAAAAATTTTAAAGAGATGTGAGAGCTTTTTTGGCTTGAAGTCTAGAGAGATAAATTGAAAGTGAAAGTGAAAGTGAAAGTGAAAGTAAAGTTAGAACTGAATATATATATGGTTAAAAGGTAAAATGGTAAAAATTTCCTTAAAAATTGTATGCCCCCCTTATTCTGTATAGTCGCAGACCACAATCGTGGCCTACACCACTTCTTGATTTTTCCTTCCTTTGCTCTTTTTCCAATCTTTCCAATTTCACTTCTTAATTCTTTTGTAGCCCCTTTTTACCTCTCTTTACTTGCTTGCTCAAGTCATCCACTTATTTCGAAATCCTATTCCTTCTTTACTTTATTCAAAACAACAATGATCCTAACTATAGAATTCAAACGTTCTAAAAAAAATAAACAAGAAACTAAGTTTTTCCATGGGTTGCCTCCCATATAACGCTTCTTTTAACGTCTGTAGCTCGACACTCCTTTAAGCTCACGGTGGTCAAAATGAATGGTGGGATGGTAATGCTGTCATTAACCTCAAAGTTTGAACTTTAGCTACCATGCGACAATCCCCACCTTCCTTGCAATTCTCCTTTCCTCACTTTCTTCTTCGTGAACGATTCTTCCTGAAAGCATTCCCAGGATCCTTAGGGCATCATGTTTATACTCACACCCAAATCCGTTAATGCCCTATCTATGATGATTCTATTGATACTGCAGGGAATGAAAAAGTCCCCTAGGTCTTCCTTCTTCTGCGTGATGTTGGGATCTTTTTTCGATACTTACTCGTTAACCTTCTTTTTAACGAATTCTTTTAATCTGAGCTCTGTTTGTAGCTATTCTGTCACTTCCTTGACCTTGTTAGATCTAATCTTTTGTTATTGCCTAGCTACCCTCTTTTCATATAACTCCTGGTGCTGCATAATAGGGAACAGAAATACACGTTGAGTTGTCTTAAATGACTTGATCACGGGCTTACTTGGAAAGTCTTCTTTATTTGCTTGACTTTCTCCTTCATCTTCTCCTCCTTTTACCTTTTTAGGTTCCTCATCTTGGGTTTTGTTGATTGCCATGATCTATTCTTTAAGATTAGACTCGGTGTTGTTTGGAAGACTTCTAAAATTTCGAGTAGACATTGCTTTTGTAAGTTGGCCTACTTGGACTTCTAGGTTATGTATGGATGAGGCATTGTTCTTTGTGACTTGCACGAATTTGCTCTCAAACCTATTATGTGCTTCCTCCATGCCCCCGATCTTATCCAAAATCTTGTCTAACTTTGATTCCATCGAGCTCACTTCATCTTACTAGAAACTTGATTGTCTTTGAGGCCTGAACTGTCCTCCATTGTTGTTTGACTAGGAGAAGTTAGGGTGGTTCTTCCACCCAGGATTGTAGGTGTTAGACTAAGGATTATTACCCCCTCCTCGTCTATATTATGCCCCCATGTAATTCACTTGCCCCTAACTGTCCTCCTTCATCAAATAACACTCTACGATATCATGGTCTATCTGGCCACAGAGCTCACACTTCAATTGTGCGACCTTCACCTGAGCTAAAGTTGATTCCTTTATGTTGTTTAGTTGTCACGTCAGGTTGTCGATCTTCGCTTGCATCTTTGTCATTTGATCATCCATGACAATTTTGTTCTGCTCTCTGAAAGTAACCAGTGGCCTTCCCTGCTTGTTTATCCATAAGCAGCTGTTGCTTGCCACCTCCTCTCTTAACTCCTCTACTTCATCAATAGTCTTTCATATTAAGGATCTCCAGGCGTTGCATCAATTATGCCTTATATCGGTGGGTTAATTCCATTGTATAAGGTTTACAAAAGGAACTCCTTCGATAGGTTATAGTGTGGGCACTTTCTTTGTAAGTCCTTATATCTTTGAAAATTAGTGATTTCCTTAATTATCTTGGTGGTCTTGGTTAACGGGAAATACCTGTCCAAAAAGGCACCCATAAGATGATTCCATGTCATAATATTGGCTGGGCTCAGTGAATGATACCAAGCCCTCACTCTATCTCTAAGAGTGAAAGGAAATAACCTGATTCTAACAACATCCTCCAACATCTGATGATACCAAAAAGTATCACATATCTTAAGGAAATTCACGATGTGCGTGTTGGGATCCTCATTTGCCAATCTATAGAATTGCATGTTCTGTTGAAGTATATTGAGTAGGGTAAAATTTATCTTCAACGAAGTCGCTTGAATAGGTGATCTAGCCACTCCTTGGTTCATACCATTAAACCTCGACCTTATGAAGTCCATCAAGGTCCTGTGTTGTCAGCCTCGGTTCACTCTGTGATCCATGTTCTGTGGGAATTACTCGGTCATTGTCGATTTTCCAATCTCTTCGTTTTCTTCTCGCCGAACTTTCCTAAAGGTTCATTCTAGTCAGTTGATATCTAAATCTAACGTCTTCGCTGCATGACTCGCACCTCTCATGACTCTTGTGTTCATGCAAGAGCACGATTTTGAAATAAAAATTAAACAATGGAACAAAAATTTAAAACTAATCTAAACACCTTAAACTATAGAACCAAACCATCGTCTCTTCGATAGTGGCGCCAAAAACTTAATTGGGATGTTTCTCTATGAAAAAATTTAATATTTATAACCTCAATATCTTCAATATCAGAGTCAGAATAATGTACCTCATTGTCTCCTAATTTAGCCATGAAGCAAATGTTGCTAACTTCTTCTGGTTCTTTTTCTTCAAAGTTTTCAGAATCCTCATTTGACTAAGCTGCAGTCATTGCTTGCTTTATGAATTTTTTGTTCTCTTACTTGCCCTTTTGAAGAAGCAGGCATTATAGTCTTGTGTGTTCAGACTTCTTATAGTGATAACATGTGATTTAATTGTTTTTGTGTGTTACTATTTTTGTTGCTGCCTTTTGATAGGAACCCGTTATTTCCAGCTTTCTTGTTTTCTTTTCTTCATTAGGTTCTTTTTTATGGAAGCGGGCATATTTTCTAACCATAAGGTTGAATTCGTCATCTCCATCTATTTGCAATTCAGTGTCACTTTCATCATCGTTTGATTCATTAGTTGCTTTTAATGTCATTCCTTTTCTATAGGAGGATCCTTCATCTCATTTAAGCTCGGTTTCATGGATCATCAAAATTTCTCGTAGCTAGTCGAGTAAAATAGTGTCTAGATCTTTTGTCGTTTCTAGAGCTGTCACCTTAGGTCTCGATTCCTTTAGTAGTGACCTTAGAATCTTTGTTATGAGCTCATCATTAGGATATATTTTTTCCAAATTCTTTAAGGTCGTGATGATGTTGTTGAAATGTCCGAATAATTTGTCTATGGTTTTCCCTTGTTGCATGCCAATAGTTTTGTATTGATAGATTAAGATATTATACTCCTCTTATGCGTTACCTCATTATATGTCTCTTAATCTATCAATACAAAACTATTGATATTTTGTTGCAGTAGAGCAGTATAATATCTTTTCATATTTTTTTGAAGACACCACACATATTGGGTGATGTTTTGCCTTAGCATTTAGTTATGCATTTCTCCTATCAGCATCCGTTCATATTTCTACGTTATCGAAAGTGGGAATTGTAGCTCTAACTCTAATTGCTTTCCATACTTTGATATCTATAGATTGGAGATATATGGTCATCCTCTCTTTCCAATATAAGTAATTGTTTTCATTAAAGCACGGAGGCTTTGAGACAGATTGTCCTTCAAAACTTCTCAAGGTGTTTACCATGATCTATCACATGCTGTAAAATACAAAAATGTGAAATCTCTCTCTGATACCAAATGATAAAGAAAACACACGCAATAGGGGGTGAATTGTGTGTAAATTTTTTTTTGATAAGTTACTTTCAATTCATATAAAAAATAGATCCTAGTTAATGAATAAAAAATAGTAGGAGTCTGTTAGGTGATAAAACTTTTTAAATGAGAGGGGCTTATTAGGCAATCAGAGCTTTTTATAGGATAGGACCCTACATAAACAAAAGAAGACTACTAAATGATGAATCTTGTTAAAACAATTTAAAAACAAAAGGCGCATGTTAAAACTAAAAGGAATCGTCAACAAGTTAAAAACAGAAGGAACCTATTATAAAAGTGAAGGAGTCTCTTGTTGAAATAAACACACACACAACATAATGTGGAAATATAAAAGATAAGTAGAGAGAGAGAAGAATGACGCAATCAATTTATACTGGTTCGGCTTACAACTCAAGCTTATGTCCAGTCCCCAAGTATCTAACTTGAGTGTTTTACTACAAAATCAAATAGTAACTTGACAAGCCTCTCCAAGCTCACAAGTTAATATTTTTCAAAGTTCTTCAACCTTCCACACTAATAGTATTTCACGAGCCTATATAAGCTGTCAAATAAAAATGAGGTTTGCTTGATATAGCTTCAGTAATCTCTCTCAACAAAATTTCACTTGCTAACGCATAAGAGGAATTTTACAAAGATATCACTTTTAAGATTGTATATGCTTTTGATGAGTTTTGACAATATAGTTTTGCAAGTTTCTGTATTGTTCAGTTGTTATTCACAGTAGCATTGACTCTTCCTTAAATAGTCAATTTGTTCAACTAACCATTACTTCACTTGCATCTTTAGTCAATTGGATGGATTTAAATCTGAATAACTTTGATGTCATCTTTGCCAAAAATCTTCCAGTAATCATAAGGCTAATATACGTCATTTATAATTTGAAGGATCCTTTTGGATAAACCATTTCTAATAAGGTAAGTTTATAATGAAGATTTCTGTAAGAAAAAAAACGTATTTCTTAAGATTTTATTTCCTTTTGAGAATAAGATCGTTAATTATACAAGGAAATAAATTCAATTTGAATTTTGAAATATTATAAAGTTATCATCAAAATCATTAATAATAAACCTTGAATTTTGAAATATTATAAAGTTATCATCAAAATCATTAATAATAAACCTTGAGATAACACTTAGGTTTATTATATATGCAAAATAGTTAAATGATTTTTTTAATATTAATTATGATTATTATTTATATTTGAAATATGTAAAAAGTGATATTAATAGAAATAAAGAGATGATTGTTATTTCAAATTTACCTTATTATAATTTTTTGAGACATAGTTGGTGTAAATTAAAAATTATGTAGCATAATATATTAAAGAACTATTTTGCAATTTTAAAAAATTAGGAATTTTCTTATAATTTTAAAAAATTATTCGAAATGATGCCCAGTATTGATTGGTACCAGTATTGGTATAGTATTTATAATATTATTTTTGAATCTTTTAAAAAATATATCAGTTAACAATTATTCATGTAGAAATAATTAAAGCATCAGAAAGAGACAGGCTAACCTTGATTATTGAGGTTTTCAAGAGAAGGATTGTTATTAATTTGAGGAAGGCTAATTGTTGAAAATTTGAGTTGTGAAAGTGGGAGTTCCCCGTGTCCTATAGTTAAAAGTGTCTTTCAAATTGATTCTCGCTTTCACTAACTTGACTTTTCCATGTCTCAATCAGGCGCCCCTTGCCTTGGCTCCTCCTCCCAATATAATTCAATTCAATGCAGCTTCCGTTTAGCGAGAGTTGTATTTGGTCTTTTCCTTTTATTTTAAATTATGCATGTCATTGTAAGTCTTAATTGAAGATTATAATTAACGAACTCAACTCATTTTAACATCTTAAATCTCTCATAAATAACGTACGTATTATAATATCTTTTTTAATATAAATTTAAATTTAAAACACTAAAGCTTAAGTTGAAAATTAAAAAATAAAGTATTTATTCGTAATATTTATCATTTTCTACAATCGTAAAAAACATTAGTGGTGAAATTATTTATCAGGGGAATCTTGATTGTGTGATGCTGAGTAGGTTTGGATGTTTACGTATGAAATAGTTCAATTTTCTAGCCCCTCCACCAAGTTTTCCATTCCAAACAAACAAAAGTCAGAATTGGCATTTGAGGTCATTGGCGCATGCCTTCCGCACAGGGCTTGCTTCCGAGGTGTCCTACTTTTGTTGTCTTTCAACTTCTCTAATTCAATTCTTTATAACCTTTCCAATAAGTGGCAAATTACTGTACATTCGATCCAATTATAATTTTTTAGAGTAGTTTTTTAAGTTTTTAGTTTTAATTTCTATTTTAATTAAAATAAAAATCTTATATAATATTTATTAATAAATTATCAATAAAAATTATTTTATTTTAGTTTTAAAATCAATTTTTATTTATATTTTAATATTTATTTTAAATATATTTTAATTGTTAAAACAAAATTTATTTGAAATTTATAAGACATTCTAAATTTAGTTTAATTTATCAATAATTAGTAGTTTAAATTAATTACAAATTAAATTAAATAAAGTTATTTATAATTTTATTAATAATTAAATTTATTTTACTAAATATTCATAGTAATTATTAATAATTAATACATTAAATATAGTATATTTAATCGACAATAAATCAAATTATTAAAAAACAGAAAATTAGTTTTTATAAATTTGGAAACCAAAAAAGTCAACACTAAAAACAAAAATTCAAATAAATAAAATTTTAACTAAATTTAAAAACGTAAATAAAAACAAACATGATCGAATCATCTCCAATTTTTTTGTTTATGCATCTCATTTACTTGAAATAAAATTGACATTTTAAAAGTAAAATAAATAGCTCTTATATGTAAAGAAATCCATAATTAGCAAAGAAAATTAGGAGATTTTAACATTTGTTATTCATATGCTTAAGACTAGACCTACAGTCACGAATGACAATTTTTTGCTAATCAGCTTAAATTTAGTTATTTTCAATAAGTTGATTTATAAGTTAAACTTAGTTTAAATTGATTTGAGATTCAATTATTCTAAACAAAATAACATCGTTTTATTTAGAAGAGTTAGTCTGTCTATACTTAGACTTAATTACAAGAATTAGGTTGTTTTATATTTTTAATTTTAAAAAATTTATTTTAAAGAATTTGAAGTAAAAGAAACAAAAGATTGCATCAAATAAGAGTGAGAAAATAAAAGCACCCCGCAGGTGGGCACTGCCAGGTAGTTCTTAATTGTCTCTTGTGTCATTTCCTGATTCCTATAATTTTCTTCTGTCTTGCTTGAAAAGAAAAGGAACTAATACGCGTATTCAGAAAAAAGAGGAGCAAATTCAGACTGCCCAATTTCGTATGCTATATGTGTGTATACATATGTACACCCATAGTCCATAGATAGTTGTTATATTTGAGAAAGAAAGAGAGACAGAGAGACTGGAATTCTTTTTCTTTTTTTTTCCCAATCGGTGTCTGTGTTTTGAAATTAGAAGAAGGAAACTGAATTTGATTGCAAGGAACAAAAAATGCACCTCTATAATGCATGGCTACCACCCGCAGTAGCGGAGGAGACGAAGAGAGAAAAGGAGTCATTCGCTTCAGTTATCAGGTCTCTCCAGTCCTCTTTCGATCCCGGTGATCCTGATTCTGTCTTATCCACCCTCAAATGGATTTCCGTTCTTCACCTGTGGGTTACTCTCTCACTCTCTTCTTCTTTTGACTTTATTTCATTTCTTATCATATTGCCCTGCCTTTGTTCTGTTATCCTTACCACACTTATTTGTTTTCTCTTATTTATTCATTTGGAGTGTGACTTGGAAATCGTTTGATTTGCTATTGCAGCTTCATCAAAGCTAAAAGTGAACTGGCTTTGGAAGATGTGGCTTCACTTGTTCAATTTGGTCTCCATTTGTTCAACTTATCACAGAATAAACTCTACCCCCAGGTTTTGTTTTGTTCCTCTCTGTAATATCCTAATATTCTTGTTTTCTTTTTCTTGTTATCCTCAAGCAGTATAACCGCTTTGTTTGTGTGTCTGTGTGTGGATTAGGTTCGATGGGGAAATATCTTAGATAAATTGCTTAAGAAGTACAGAAAGAAGTTGAGCCTGAAAATCCAATGGCGCCCTTTGTATGATGCTCTCGTCCACACCCATTTCACTAGGTATGATCACCTCGTTTCTCTTTCCACTCATTTCTTTCTTATTTCTTGTGTGTTGTCCTACCTTCCATTACAACTACCTTAATGTTGATTTTCACTTCCAGCTGATTCTACTTGGAAAACATTTTCAATTCTTCTGTTTATCATATATCAATAATTATTCTTTGCCCCTTATCTCCTCATCTTCCTATTTATAAGCCACAGCTGACTTCGACGTTTCCAATTTTTCCTTAGAATCTCCGGGGCTTCTAATTTCTTTACTTTTTCATCCTCTTAATCTCATTGAACTTTCTAGTTTTTTGACAACTGTGAGTGTGCATGACAGGAACACTGGTCCTGAGGGATGGACGCTGAGACAACGACATTTTGAGACTGTTACTTCCCTTGTTAGATCTTCCAGGAGATTCTTCCAACCAGGTTCTGCCTTGGAGATATGGTCTGAGTTTAGGTAATGTTCTGTTTCTTCCTCCCCAGTAGTAAGATCTCTTGAGTTTTGCCTGAAACCAATCCTGACAAATAGATCCCCTGGTTCACATTTATTTTAAATTAAATTTGACATTTAGGTCAAGTTTACATTATAATAATTGCTCTTTTTGCAAATTTAGGTTATAAACCTGCAACCTTACATCTTTTTTTATCTTTTTCTCCAAAAAATAAACTGTCAGTTCTTTTCTGGAAAATCCATGGCATAACTCATCCTTTGAGGGGTCGGGGTTTGTGAGACTGTTTCTACCTACAAATGCAGACAACCAGGCATTCTACACTGAGTAAGTAATGTATAATTTGGAGAGTCCTGTCTTTCATGGCTTGTGCAAAACTGAAGAAGAAAGCTTACATTCCTGGTATTGGTACGGCAGTGATTGGGTTAAAAGAAGTTTGGACCTATGGGACTCAATACCAAATTGCCAATTCTGGAACGGCCAGTGGACAGCTATTACAGCCCGTGTTATACAGAACTATGAATTTATCAACTGGGAGTGTTTCTTACCCACACTATTTGATAGATTCTTAAATATGTTTGAGGTGAGCTTCTGAATAGTTTAGTGTACACAATCTGCTTCCTTGAAATTTCTATCACTATATTGGGTCATGTAGCTGAAAATGAATTTTTTGAGTAGTTGCATGGTGGATTGTGCACTATTTGTGGTATTACCTGCTTCTTATAACGGTTATCTTTAGTTGCTTATGCTAGCAGACTAGTAAACTGGGCCTTAGAAGTAACTGCCATAGAAAACATAGACATTTGAGATAATCTCAATAGAAAATTTGCATTTTCCCCTTTGCCTTTCTGGAGATGATTGCCTGCTTAACTTTGTCCTATGGAAACCACAGGTTCCTGTGGCCAATGGAAGTGGATCATATCCTTTCAGTGTTGATGTTCCCAGATACACAAGATTCTTGTTCTCCAACAAATCTGTCACCCCAGCAAAAGCAATTGCGAAATCGATTGTAAGATTATTACGCTTGTTCTGTATTTTGCATCTTTCCGTATTTTTCACCTTAGAAGTGATTCTTAGTTTATCTGTTCTCTATTCTGAAATTGCAAATGCAGGTCTATCTACTAAAACCTGGTAGTTCAGCACAGGAGCACTTAGAGAAATTGGTCAACCTTTTGGAACAGTTTGTTTAACGACATTTTAATGCTTTAGATTATTGTCTGTACATAATCTGACATTTCATGAATTCTGATTGTGTGGTTCTTCCCTATTTCATTGGCGTAGGTATTACCATCCTTCAAATGGCGGTCGCTGGACTTATTCATTGGAGCGGTTTTTGCTACATTTGGTGATTGCATTCCAGAAGCGCCTTCAGCGTGAACAACAATTGTAAGAATATACTGCCATTGTTCTGATCACTGTCATTCAGTTGCTTTATCAGTGTTTAAAACTTTTCCTATAAAATTTTGGTCTTACAGGAGCACAGAAGATGATAAGCATACCAAATTGTTTCTTGGTAGATCTGAGAGAACTTCTTTTGTCAATATATTGCTGAAATTAATTGATCGTGGACAATATAGCAAGAATGAGCACCTATCGGAAACAGTTGCCACGGCAACTTCTATATTGTCATATGTTGAACCTACTTTGGTTCTTCGATTTTTAGCATCTCGATTCCACTTAGCGCTGGAGACGGTTAGTGTGTTCCAAGTGTATATAATGGATCAGATTATTTAAATACTATGTGGAATGTAAATTGTGTAATTGTTTTGTTCATTTATTTCCTGATTGAATTTAGATTCTATTAACTACTTTATATTTCAATGATATCGAGGATTTGACTTCTGTTTTCCAACTTTTTCCATTAGTCAGATGACTGCCACCCACCAATTAAAAACTGCTGTCATGTCAGTGGCATATGCTGGACGTTCTCTATTTCTCACGTCCCTATCAACTTCAGCTAAGGAGGTTGATGCTGATGGTGTTGGGGTTGATTTTATTGATCTTTTGACAATTTCATTATCCAACGCATTACTTGGTATGGATGCCAATGATCCTCCCAAAACTTTGGCTACAATGCAGTTAATTGGTTCCATATTTTCCAATGTAAGTTGAGGGTGTCATTGCTTTTACTGTAAACTTCTGCTTGGTTAGTTTAGTGCTTTCATAATCTGTTTATGATTGCAGATTGCTACTCTGGATGATAGCATGAATGAGTCATCTTTGCCAATGATTCGCTTTTCTGAGTGGTTGGATGAGTTCTTGTGCCGACTATTTTCATTACTCCAACATCTAGAACCAAGTAGTGTTCTGTAAGTTAATAGCTATTGTTTCCCAATATGCGTTTTGTTTCCTGTATAAATACATAGGATGGACCTGAAGAGTACGTATCTCAATTCTGTTTACTTCCTAAGTCACAACTACTGGTTGGTTTACATCATGTCATAGGAATGAAGGCCTGCATTCATCAGCAACATCAGGAACTTTTCTTGTTGAGGATGGTCCTTATTATTACTGTATGCTTGAGATCTTACTCGGGAGGCTTTCAAAATCACTCTACAATCAGGTTATAGCTGTTGTCTCGCTTTACATTACTTCATATTTAGATTGTGCAATAAATTGTGTAAACTATGTAATCTATTGTAACAGGCCTTGAAGAAAATTTCAAAGTTTGTCAGGACAAATATTCTCCCGGGAGCAATAGCTGAGGTTGGACTGCTCTGTTGTGCATGTGTTCACACAAACCCAGAAGAGGCAGTTGGTTCACTTGTTGAGCCAATTTTATCATTTGTCATATCCTCTTTGAAGGGTACACCAGGAACTGGCTTTGGGGGAAGGGGAGGTCCTGATATTTCAATGTCAACTAAGGTTTTTCATTTGTTCAGAGGTGTTTTTGTGTATTTTTGTTTGCCGAGATTCCTGATGCTAACGCTGATTTTTTTCTAGGTGAAAGCAACTCTTTCCCCAGCTCTTGAAACAGCAATTGATTATCAATTGAAGATATTATCAGTTGCTATCAGCTATGGAGGACCTGCACTTCTTCCCTACAAGGATCAATTTAAAGAAGCCATTATGTCTGCTTTTGATTCTCCTTCTTGGAAGGTTTCACTTGGCCCTTATTTTACTTATTACCTGCAGAATTTGGTATTTAATGGGGTTAGTTATTTGAAAAGAAAGCTTATTATTTAGGGTGTGCTTGGTTCACTTGGGGAAATGGTAATAAGATTTATAATGAATATAGTAAGGAATGGAAATGGATATGACTTTCATTCCTCACTATATTGGGGGTATGTAGTATTGCCCCATAAGGGGATATGAAAACGCTGTTCATCTAATCATAATATATTACCAAACATCCTTTTTCATTCCTGACCCTTTCCTTTCTTCCCATATCAACTAACCAAGCACCCCCTTAAATTTCTGTAGGTTAATGGTGGTGGTGATCATCTTCTTCGGTCCCTGTTGGCAAGCCTGATCCTTTATTATCCTCTTGGTCAATACAAGTAAGCTTGTGTCTTCACTTCATTATTTTAATGTTGTCTTTTAAGTGTATATAATGACAAATGTGTGTTTATTACGGTAAACTAGGTGCATCATGCGACATCCTGATGCTACAGCTCTAGAAGAATGGATAAGCACTAAAGATTATAGCAGTGATGAACCTCTGGTGGTCCCAAAATGGCATGTTGCAACTGATGAAGAAGTTCAATTTGCCAATGAACTTTTGATCCTTCATTTTGAATCGGCTTTGGATGACCTTTTGAGAATATGCCAAAATAAAATTCATTTGGATCCAGGTATAATATTTGTTTCTTCCGGTATGGTAACTTTTTCAATTACACGTTTTTCTTTGCTTTTGATGATTGATTTTTGAAGTATGTCAATAAATGTACACTTGTCCTGTTAAGCCTTCTTTATATGCATCAAAATGTTATGCAAAGAAGAGCACCTGCTACAAGTTTTGTCCATTATGATTTTATGCATATGTTCTAGTGCTTTATTGGTATTTACATGCTATGATATGTTCATTGACTGAACAATTTTATTTTACGGTACAAAACAACAATGACTGACAGTTGCAATTTGTTAATTTTGTTGCTATCTTAGTTTACTGTTATTGAGTGGCTACTTTTTGACAGGAAATGAGAAAGAGCACTTGAAAGTGACTCTTCTGCGTATTGATTCCTCATTGCAAGGTGTTTTATCTTGCTTACCTGATTTCACCGCATCTAGGAGTGGTATTGTTGGAGAACAGGATCATACTTCTTTCTTGATAGCCGGTGCAACTGGTTCAAGTGTTGGCAGCACAGAATTTCGTGTAAAAGCAGCTGAGATTATACATGCAGCTTGCAAGTAATGATAAGCTTTGCTATTCATACAAGACTTTGGATTTTCATTGGATTGTTATATTGAATGCTATAATATTTGCAACTTCCCGCAGATACCTATTACAGGAAAAATCAGATGATAGTATCCTATTGGTACTTATTGTTCGTATCATGGATGCTTTGGGAAACTATGGTAATGATGCAGTGCCTAGATGATTTCAAGTTCTTCATCTTCTTTTTTCTTTTTCCTTGTTATCATATTTCTTTTTGTGAGCCCATGTTATTCAGCATCGAATTTGTGTATTAACTTACACCTATTTTCTTTATGTCTATCAAATAGGAAGTTTGGAGTATGATGAATGGCTCAATCACAGGCAGGCATGGAAGTTGGAATCTGCTGCTGTTATTGAACCTCCAATAAATTTTATTGCAACTTCTCATACAAAAGGAAAGAAAAGGTAATTAGTCCTATCAGACTTTCTTAAGTATTACTTGAGCTATGTATGGCAATGCTAATGCTTTAAGATGTTGAACTGTCTCCATTGTTTCAGGCCCAGATGGGCTCATATAGACAAGGCTTACATGCATCTTACATGGAGGTCATCTCAATCATCCTATCATCAGTTTCGTACGAGTGGGAACTTCACTCCGTCAGAACATGTGCTTCTCCTGGTGGATGATCTACTAAGACTTTCTTTGCATAACTATGAAACTGTTCGTGTGTAAGTATATTGTTCTAAAATCTCATATGAGTTAAATGATTGTACTTTCATAGTTCTTGTGCTTTTGAGTAATAATGGTTGGATGATTCTGCCATGTTAACTCATTAGACATTTTTTTTAAAATCATTTTTGCCAAACTTTTTGCATGCATATTTTCTCATACGAGGCTTCTGCTTCTTTGCTTTTCTTCTGAATCTTACTTCACGGTTTTTAGTGTCTGGTTTGGATCACCTAACAAACGAATGAGATATTTGATTGTGCAGACTTGCTGGAAAATCTCTGCGGAAGATTATTAAGAGGTGGCCGGCTATGATCTCAAAGTGTGTGCTCTCTCTGACTGAAAACTTGAGGAATTCTAGCGCCCCTGAAAATGCAGTACTAGGCTCATGTTCTATTCTGTCTTCACAGACAGTTCTCAAGCATTTGACCATGGTAATTATTTAACATTCTTTATCTAAAACTGTTTTCCTTAAATATCACTTCCTGAGATGTGTTCTTTTATTTTAGGATCCTAAATCATTTTCTGCTTTTCTTCTTGGGGTTCTTTCAAGGTAACAATTCAATTCTTTATTCATCTTTTGGCTTTTGATTTTTCCCTTCATTTGGTGATGGGCCACATGATTTATTTTGTAGTTTGTTATTAAAGTTTGTGTCCCAATTTTTTCTTTTACAGTTCACATCACGAGTCTCTGAAAGCCCAGAAGGCAATCAATGAGGTAAAATATGCCACCACCAATAAATTGAGGATTCTATTCTACATGTCTTCATTTCTGTTATTTTTTTCCCCCTTAATTCCGAATACAAACAGCTATTTGTCACGTACAATATCCACTTCTCGGGAGTCTCTAGGAACATCTTCAGGGCAGCAGACAATCATAAAGATGGGCTTGATTTTGGGGATCTGATTTCTCGGATTGAATCCATGAGTTTTGATTCTACTGGCATTCATTGGCGGTAATTAGTTTAATATGCACCAGCTTTCATATTTTCAATAGTTGCTTTGCTTAATGGATATCTTACTTTCTTTTGGTTCATGTAAGGTATGTAAGGCCCTGTTATTGTTGGGCTTCAAAACAATGTGGTTTAATATGACTCAATAACAGGCACATCTAGTTTTGACTCTATGGTTCTTTTGCAAGTTATTGTTGTACTGGGGATTGACTTTCTAGATATTCAAGATATCAGCTTGATTTGATTCCTCTTTATTTCCTTCCAGGTATAACCTGATGGCCAATAGGTTACTTCTTTTGATGGCTATGGCATCCAGAAATGACCCAAATAGCTCTTCAGAAATACAAATTGAAACTGCTGGTCAGTCTTGTTGACTATGTTCTTTCTTATAAATATCAAATAAAACTTTCTTGGAAAATTAGTGTACAGATTATCTTCTTGATGATTTTCAGGTCACTTCCTAAAAAATTTAAAGAGTCAGCTTCCTCAGACAAGGATACTCGCAATATCTGCTCTAAATATTCTATTAAAAGAGTCGCCTTATAAATTGCCGTCTGAGCAACAAGCAGCAATTTCAGGAGGGCTGCATGCAAATGCCAAATCATCTCTGGAGGGTGCCTTGGTTGGAATTTTTCAGGAGGAGGGTTTCTTTAGTGAGACTATGAGTAGCCTTTCTCATGTTCATATAATAAGTGATACTGAGAGCTCATCTTCCAGAGGAAACCATGGTAGTTCTTTCCAAAGCCTGGCAGACAAATCAATCACTCGATTTTATTTCGACTTTTCAGCCTCATGGCCACGTACTCCTAGTTGGAATTCTTTGTTAGGAAATGATACTTTCTACTCAAACTTTGCACGAATTTTTAAGCGGCTAACACAAGAGTGTGGCATGTCCGTATTGCTGTCGCTTAAAAGTACACTGGAGGAGTTTGCAAGTGCTAAGGAAAGATCCAAGCAGTGTGTTGCTGCTGAAGCATTAGCAGGGGTGTTACATTCAGATGTGAATGGTCTTTTAGGAGCATGGGACAACTGGATGATGCTTCAGTTAAAGAACATCATTCATGCCCAGTCAGTGGAATCTATTCCTGAGTGGGCAGCTTGCATACGCTATGCAGTTACAGGGAAAGGGAAATATGGTACTCGAGTTCCTTTTCTCCGGCAACATATTTTGGACTGTCTAATGACACCTTTGCCTCCATCTGCAACAACCACTGTTGTTGCAAAGCGATATACTTTCCTGTCAGCTGCACTCATAGAGATATCTCCAAATAAAATGCCAGTTGCTGAGATAGAGGTCCATAAAACACTTTTGAATGAGTTATTGGCTAATATGTGCCATCCATCTGCCCAAGTAAGGATGCTATTTTTATACTCCTTTCCAATTCACTCTTTCAACTTTTAGCTCTACTATTGTATTCAAATTTTATCTTATTTTGCATTGTACTTTATTGGGAAACAATTAGAAAAACCTAAAAGCAATAACCAGATTATTACTCTGTTACTGATGCACGAGGACGATGATTAAAGGATGACAAAAGAAAGATACTTTAATACTCCTTTTCTATGGTCTTGCCTAATTGAAATTTTAATGGGACAGGTAAGGGAAGCAATAGGTACTACCTTGTCCGTGCTGTGCTCTAATATTAGGCTTCATTCAGCATTTCCTCATGGCTATTCTGTCGATGAGGGAAAAAGTACCATTAAGAACCAACTAAATGAAGAAAGCTGGGTTCTTTCTCTGACAAAACGAGCAACTGATTTGATCCCAACCATACAGAATTGTAGCCAGTTGGAGATCGTGGATACTCAAAGTTCAAGTCCTCAAAATGGGTTCTTGAATGGTGATGCACAAGATGATGTAAAATGGATGGAAACGGTACTTATTTAAGACTTAAATACCTGGTGTAACTTAGATGTTGTAGTTGTTAAATGTGTACATTTTATTTTGCAGCTGTTTCATTTTATCATCTCAGCATTGAAGTCTGGAAGATCTTCTTATTTATTGGACGTTATCGTTGGATTTCTTTATCCTGTAATTGCATTGCAGGTAAGTGGTTTGCGTCATTTCATTCTTTTGTAGATGACTTGAGTTTTATCCTGGCTATTCGATTTTTGTTTCACGCCACTCCAGTTATCTTTAAAAAATCTTTATTATAACAAAGAAAGGAGAAGCTTGATATTTGTTGGAAACATATTCTTTCTCTGTCTCTCTCAATTAGATTCCTGAGAAATGAGTTCAATTGGTCTCTCGTTTCCTTGCTGCAGTTTTTTCTTTTGTCATGTTGGTTCTTATTGGATAATGGATATATACTTGGTGTCCTTTTCTCTGTCTGCCAAGTTGATTTGCTTTGGCCTGGAGTACATTTTGAGAAATCTCGGCACTCCTTTGTTTAAAATTGTAATAACTTTTGGTTTTTGAACTCTTTATTGACCAAAATGTGTTTACTTTGAAGGAAACATCAAACAAAGATCTATCAACACTTGCCAAAGCAGCTTTTGAATTGCTTAAATGGAGGATTTTCTGGCAACCCCATATCCACAGGGTTGTTTCGGAGATTCTTTCTTGTGCCAATGATTCTAATTGGAGGACCAGATCGGCCACTTTGACATACCTTCGCACTTTTATGTATAGGTATTATGCAATTGCTAGGGAATCTCATAGGCATCGACTTAATCATATGAAATAATTTTTATTTCTTCAAGATTTTTTATTTGAGACTCTATTTTATGTGCTGTTTTCTTGATTCTCTTTCTTCTTCCACCCAACACCATTATCTGCTCATCCCTTTTTCATTCTGACATGATCTTCAAGTCTCTGTATGTTATTTATGATATCCTCTTTTGCCAATTTACTTCATTTATTGCAGGCACACTTTCATTCTCTCAAATGTGGAGAAGCAACAAATTTGGAGAACTGTTCAGGGTCTACTTAGAGACAATCAAGTTGAGGCAAGTTTCCATCTAAACAACACTGCAGATTGGTTGGTGTCAAGTTCAGATTGGGTTCAAAAAGTTTTTATATGGTTCAAAAACTTGCATGTTTATGTGTGTTCATAATGCTATGGAATTCTTTGTCATGAGAGTACAAATCATTATTTCACTCTCTCTTCCTACTCAAACAATTAAAACATTGTTCAGGTGAGAGAGCATGCTGCTGCAGTTCTAGCAGGTCTCATGAAGGGTGGAGATGAAGATCTTGCTAGAGATTTCCGTGATAGAGCTTACATGGAGGCAAAAGCTATGCAGAAGAAGAGAAAGCAAAGGTTATGATTACTTTCAGTCATGTTGATTGAAATTCCAGTAATTCTTGTCAACCATGATTATTCTGCATATGATTATGACTTGGGTTTTCTTGTGTCTCATCACATTATTTTGGTAATTATCACATTATTTTGGTAATTAAGAACTTACAAATGGTACATTCTTTTTTTTCCTTTTCAACCTTTGACATAACGATTGGTGCATGAGTGCAGAAGCGCAAGAAGTGGTGATTCTATTGCAGCTGTTCACGGTGCTGTACTTGCTTTGGTGGCTTCTGTACTATCAGTCCCCTATGATATGCCCAGGTCAGTCCTTATGCCTATGATACACAAGCTTGTTGCAATGTGATTCTGATTTATGATTGACATTGAACTCCATTTGATTGCTGTACCTTTTGTGACTTAAATCCTTAGCCAACCAAACATTCCTTTTTAAATTTTAACTCTGATTATTTGATTTATCCTGCTGGAAAATAGGTAAGTATTCAGTTTGGGGGACATCTCAGCTCCTTTTCTCTCTTGTTCTGCATGTACCATGCACCTTACCTGAATCATGGAAGTTTCAGTATTTTATGAATATATTCAAGTAATATGTGAACTCGTAAATGACATCCTTGAATTCTACTTTTCAGTTCTTAATTGGATGTTGATTCTCATTAGTGTGAACATGTTTTTTACCTCTTAAAAGGTGGAGATGTGGATGAAATACTCAAAAAATTTAACTGTGGATGTGACACATCCCAGATCATAGTTCCATCATCTTATGACTCCTGATTATTTCTCATTTGTTTCCTTCTTAAATGTTGACTTATTATGGGTAATATTCATTTTCAGATGGTTGCCCGAGCATGTTACTCTACTGGCTCGCTTTGGTGGGGAGCCATCTCCAGTGAAATCTACCGTTACTAAAGCAGTTGCTGAGTTCCGTCGGACTCATGCAGATACATGGAACATTCAGAAAGATTCGTTTACTGAAGAGCAACTTGAGGTTTCTCTAATATAGTTTTCTTTTTATTTGTGGGGAGATTGAAACTTTTGTCTTTATATTGGTTTCTGATATTGTTTGTTTAAACCGTGCAGGTTCTGGCCGATACATCTTCATCCTCTTATTTTGCTTGATGTATTTTGCTTAGCCTAGGTAGAGAAACATAGGAATGACTGGAATGAAAATCAAAAGCTCAATGATTGAAAGAATAGAAGTAAGAAATAGTGAAACTTATTGATATTTCATTTATAAAATGAATTTTATTTAGATTTGCACCATTTGTTTTTATAAGATGTCAACACCGTTTATATGGCATCTGATCTCCATGTTTCTCTATCGTCTGATTCGTAAGATCATCGGATGATAAATCCCACAACACAGCCTGTACTAAATATAGTGGAGCAATTCCTGTGTTTTTGTCCTCAGTTTTTCATGCAAGTGACCTTGCTCGTCATGCTCTTCCGGTGCACATATTCCGGCTTCAGGGTGATGCTGCCCCTTCATTAAAAAAAGATGCGCCGCGTTGAAATCCATTAATTGGTACAGCTGGCAAATTTATTGACGTGGCAGTAGCATAGTCCCATATCTTGTTTTGGGATTGCAGGCCAGATTCTTGCACGGGCTTTAATAAGCCAAGCTTTGATTTTCCCCATCGTATCTCCATTTTCAACACGTTTGACAGGAATACAAGGGGCAGAGGTGTTTCCTGGCACTGCTCTGGTCTCTTGCAGCTGGAAGTCGATGCGTTTTTTAGTAAGGAGGTTGAGCATTTCGTCCTCGAAGCATCCAGGGGGCTGCAGCAGCCTGCTTCCGCAAGGTGAACCATTTGTGGTGATGCCATTGTGATAAGAATCACCAAACCCTGAAAGCTTATTTTTGAGCTTGGTGCTCCAGTATTTAATAGTATAATCAGTGCATTCAAGAAGCTGAGTGGGTATTACCGACCATCGGCCAAGCGATTTGGAAATTTTGGTAATAAAGGAAAACCAATGTTAGCATGTTGGAATTACCAATAAATTGGATTAGTGGTAGGATGCAGTTCTCGTATTGGTTTCATAAAATAGAGTTGAGCTTCGTGATAACCTTTTTTGTTACTGTGACTTTGCAAGGAAGTTGAAATTCGCATATAAAATGAGCCAAAAGTCTTAAGTAGTCGAGTTCTTACGATTTGACTTAACGTTACCAACTGTTACAACGACTTTGTAAGGAATTCCAAGTTTGCGCCCAAGATAAGTCAAAGTCTAAGTATAGTAGTTGGATTGTTGTAATTTAATTTGTGTTTGAAGTATTTTTCACAAAGACAAAGTAAACTTATGAAATCCACTTAGTGAATACAATAGTGGACAACAACAAGAAAAGAAAGATACACAAAGCTTTATTTCAAAATTGCCAACTTTTATATTATCTCAATTCATACAAAAGCTCCAGCTCTTTCTAATTGAACGAAGTCTTTGCTTAAATAGAAAGTAGACAAAAGGCTACTAAGTCACTAATTTAATTGGTAGTAGACATCCATAACCATTTTATGCCTACTTTAGTAGGTGATTTACGTAACTTACCATTATCTCACTTCTAAGTAAAAACAGCGTTACCTCACTTCTAAGTAAAAGCAACACGCGTAAAATGAAGACAAGACACCTTACTTATGTTCTTTTCCATGTCCTCCTACTTCTTTGATGATTCAACCTAACTTTGTCACATCACTCATGATCTTCATCCAAAGGTGAAGGTTTGTCAACTTTCGAGCCAATTCGCACATAATCTGACCACTGCACACTTATGGTCAAATCTGTTTGTCTATAATCTATCATTTGAGCATAATTTCGTCTCTAGTCTTACCAAAGATGTCTTAGGCAAGTCCAACTCTCCGTAACCAAGCCAATCAACGCCCCATGATCCATCAAAGCTAGCTGAAGCTTGAACCATGCTTGATCTTACTTGGTTAAGTTACCTTGGTTCTTTTGACATGCCTTCCTCACGCCTAATTTATGCTAGATATTAGCCAAGGCTCACCAATGACTGGAAAAAACGTTTTTCAATGTTAAGGAACTAACAAACCACCTCCACCATATGAACCCGATGCCCTTGTTAAAACAAATTGATGGTATTCATTTAGCTGGTCTTCGAATTGCCACAAGGTAGTGTCTTTCTCCTAAGTAGCCTTCGATATTGGTTTAATTTTCCATTGAATCAGGAACTCCATCCTCCAATTGTTCTTATGTTGCCTTAATATTTGATTATACAAAATGTTCTCAATTTGATTGTCAAACTATTTCCTTACAACTGATAGAGTTCTTTTTACTTGCCTCCTTTTAGGATCTGTTGAATCCTTATGATATGGTTTGAGAAAACTTACATGAAAAGTAGGATGTAACTTTAAATAATCAGGTAACTAGAGATGATAAGCTATGTTTTCCACCTTTCAAAAGATCTTGAATGGACATCATAATTTGGCACTAACCCTCGATGCACTTGCTTACTACTAATCTTCTTCTAAATTTGCAGAGTCAGTTTAAAAGGTATCCTATTCCCAATGTCAAAGTCAAGTGGTCTTTTTCTTTGATCTGCATATTTCTTCATTCATTTAGATGCTTTGCAAAGACTATCCCTTACTTGATATAACGTTCTTGTTTTTCCTTCGCAAATTGGTAAGTAGCTGGACACTTTCCTCCTGAAATCTATTGGGCTATCTCGAGAGGAGTAAGTGGTTATTGTTCTAGAAAAATTCGAAAGGACTTTTCTTCGTCACTGATGATCTGTGCAAGTAATAACAAAATTGTATAGTATCAAGTAAACTTAGTCGATTTCTTCAATAAGCCATTGAATCTTTCCGTTTAACCATCCATTTGTGGGTGATTAGCAGTTGAGAAATTCAATTCACACCCATCATGTTTTAAAAGAGACGTCCAAAGTTGACCCTTAAATTGGTCATCTCAGTCATGTACAATTTCTTTCGAGACTCCAAAATGCTTCACTGCATTTTTGTAGATAAGCTTCGTAGCAACATTCGAGAGACGCATAGCTGGAGTTGGCAAAAAGACCGCTTATTTGAAGAACCTATCAATCACCACCATGATTGAAGCCATGTCATCCACCTTTGGAAATCCACAAATGAAGTCTATCGAAACTGACGTCCATAGTTTTTTCAAAATAGTCAAGGGCTGTAACAAACCTGCCTCTTTATTTCTTTCAAGTTTATTTGATTGACAAACAAGGTAAGTCTTGACTTATACGTGAATCTCATTCTCCATATTTGGCAAATAGTAAGATCCAGAAAGGAGATTGAACATCTTTTAGACTCTAAGGTGACCAACCTATTGTGAATCGTGTGTTTCCTTCATTAATTACTTCCATAAAGCACCAAAACTTGACACATACAACTGGTTGTTCTTTGTCATTAGCAACCATTCGTCAACTAGCCAAAATCGTCACACAACATTATCTTTCACTTGCTTTACAACTTGGCCATAAGCGTTTTCAAGAGGAACTGCTAGTTTGATTTGTTTTAATAAGTTTAATTAGACTCGAGTGATAACATACAAGGCTACAAAGACTTCTTTCTGACTCAATGCATCTGCCATATTGTTCTGCTTCCCCTATTTATGCCCCCATGCAAAGTCATATTTGGCCACAAAACTTTACAGCAAAATTGCCAACCTTTATATTACTCTCATTTGATACAAAGGATACAAAAGCTCTAACTCTCTATAATTTAATGAAGCCTTTGCTCAAATGATCTATTTGTAGGCTTTTGGAGAATTATTGGGCAAAAGTACTAGAAAGTGGGCACAAGGTCACCAACTTACTTGGTAGTTGACACCCTTAACCACTTTGGGTTTACATAACTTACCATTATCCAACCTCAAAGTAAAAACAACACGTGTAAAATGAAGACTAGACACCTCACCCATGTTCTTTGCCATGTCCTCCCACTTCTTTGACGATTCATCCAACTTTGCCACATCACCCATAATCTTCATCTATAGTCCATCATTTAAGCATAATTTCATCCCTAGTCCTACCAAAGCTGGCTTTTGCAAGTCTAACTCAACTTAGCCAAGCAAATTAATGCCCCACGGTCCATTAAAACTAGTCAAAGTTTGAACCATTCTTGATCTTACTTATAAGTTACCTTGGTTCCTTTGGCATACGATCCTTATGCCTAATCCATGCTAGACGTTAGCCAAGGCTCATCAATGGCTAGCAAAAAAATCCTACTATGTTAACTAGCTAATAGCCTACTCTTCAATATCAGAAAACTAGTCATGTCTGAAATTTTGGAAGGAGATAATTGCTCTACCATAGTCGATAACTGTTGCCACATCATTGGAGACCTTATGTGACTAACATATATATTAGAAACAAACATATCATAAAATGTTGCGACATTATGTGAATTTGGTTTCTTATGTCATTATTTGAGGTGAGAAGAGAGCATCAACATTATTAGGGATAAGGTGGCCAATAGGTGCTTAATTTTTTATATATTTAATCCATTGCACTTTGTGATTAATGCCATAAAATGCTTAGGATACTCACTTTAACTCATATTTGACTTTAGGTACATTTTGGAAATGAAGGAGCTAAAGTGACCTGAAAGCATACTTATTTAGCCATCTTCTCGATGTTCATACTCTATTGTCTTCATAAAGCAAGAAGTAGAAAATGATTAAAAGAAGAAAGGACAAAATAGAGCATAAAAATGGAGTCCATGGCTGTAACAATTAAAAAGTTATAGCCATGAGACTATGACTATAACATGAATTACAAGCCTTATTTTAAACTACCAAGAGACACCTTATGCTCCCATATGAAGCTAGATTTCCCATTTTAAGACATCTATCCATTTATCTTATGAAAAACCTAGCAGCCACATTATTTTAACATACATATTAGATGTAAAATGGATGATAAAAGAGTGGACAGTTGGATGATAAAATGTCATGTGCGATTAATGGAGAGAAACAAATATACATCAACTTCAATCTTCAGTAGGAGACCACTTGTCCCACTCTTTATTTAACCTAGCTTTGAAATATATGAAGGTGTAAATGTTAGCTGCAAAAGAAGGGGAGTACGAACCGAGAGATAACTTTTTCATTTGGTCTTCTTCGGGTCCAAATTTCATGCGTGAAGGCTAACTGGAGCAAGGCATGTGTGAAAGCTGGAGAATGAGAAATGTCTAGGTTGGAGCAAGAAAGGTGTTGGCAGGAGAACGGTGAGAGGGATGGAGAAGGTGGACGACTGGAGAAAACAAATGGAGAGTGGACAACAGTTTGTATTCTCCTTCATTCTTAGAGATTAAAAGGGAGTTTTTGGGTTGAACCAAACATTTGGCATTCTCCTTCATTTATAGTCGGTTTTCAACTATAATGGAGACATTCTTGGTTGATTCTTGGAGCTTGATGGAAAAGACGGAGGGCTAAACCACCTGATGCCGGTTCGAAGGTGCAATTGACGCTAAGGGGCACATTTAAGCATACGTCATTGTGTATCATTTTCTTTCCCTTTGTTTGGATTAATTGCGTTATTTTTAGCTTAATGATTGGGTATTGTGTAAAAATGCATTTGATGCTTTAATGAATCATTTTTCATGAAATCTCATTGCTAGAATTTGAATATGGTACAAAATAGTCGTGTTTGAAGTTGTATGTGGCAACTAACGATATTAAATCGTTAGGGATAACGTAACATAAGTTAACTAATCCAAGTTTGTGAGATTATTGCTTAGAATGACACCTTTTTCTCAATTTTAAAGCGGCTATTTGGATAAACTTAGAGATCTTGTTCTAGTTGTCCTGATAGTTAGGGATAATTAACAAGTTCTTCTTAGTTAACTATAACCTAAGGCAAAATCGGGATTAACAGAACTTGTTGTTAATTCATGATCAATAGTCTAAAGAGAGGTGTGAAGATGATAATTCAATCAAATATGTGAAATTGTGCTTAGGTTGAGATTAAACCAAATCACCGGATTTCAAATCATTAATCAATTTTATCTCCTTATTGCCGTTTAATTCGAGTTGTTTTTATAGATTTAATTTAATTTAATTTTCTAATTTGCATTGAACCTACCCCCTATATTACATATAAGTATAATTTAGGAAAGTAATCGGATTTAATCTCTGTGAGATCGACCTAGACTCAACACCATTATAGTTGTAGGTCTAGTTTATTTTGTGTAGTGTTACGACGCGTTACCAGTGGTAGTCCTGGTCTTCTTCAGGGATCTATCATCCCCTCTTTACACAACATGAAGTTCTACCTATATTTGTCTTTCTCCTTTATTTTCTTTTTTCTTTAAATTATCCTAAAGAAGTACAAATGCGAATGCTTGGGAACTAAAAAAAAGATAAGAATAGTAGATTTATAAAGAAAGATAAGCGTAATTTTGAAACAAAAGCTTTGTTAAAGAGAAAGTAATAAAAGTAGGGAATATAAGTAAAGAAGTGAAAGAGAGAAGTAAACAAATGGGGGAAGTATACAAAAGAGTTAGTTGTATTCAGGGGGTTATTAATATGGGAAAGTGAAAACAAAGGCATTAAAAGTGTATGGTTTCATTAAAGAATTCAACCCTATTTAACATATGGAGAGCTTGGTCATTAGTCGGTCAGTTCTCTCTTTCTTTTATTTGAATTCTTTCACTTTTAGTTAAGTATTATGTTTGTTAATGTTTTTGAATGTTCTTAAGATCAATTATTGAGTTTATTTTTTAATGAAATCATAACTTTATTTGGTTAAGGAAAGATAGAGAAAATTTTAATTAAAAAAGAACTTAAAATATTTTTTTAAAAAAAATTGAGTTCACAAATTGAATAGTAAAATAGGAAAATTTACTTAAAGTTTCAAAAGAGTTTTTAAAATTTTGTAGAGATTAAAGAAAAATAATTTGAATGTTGATAGTTGTAGATTGCATAATGTTTAGTGAGTAGTTTAGTGTGTGTTTAGTTATTAATTTGATTGTTTAAAGCGAGTTTAAGTTCGAATTAAGTTAGTTAGCTAGATATTTGTGTTTTAAGTGTTTTATTGGTTAGAGATCACTTTTGAGCTTCAATTTTATGTTTTGAAGTGCTTTAATGTGATTGTTAGTGTTTTAGGGAAAATATAAAAGAACGAAGGAGATTTAGAAAAAAACCAAGGAGCAACCAGGCCCATGATCGTGGCCCAGAAGCCACGATTGTGAAAGAAGCATCAGGTAGGAGCCACGATTGTGGCAATAGCAAAAGGCTCATTCAGGGGCCACAATTATGGCACTATAGGCCACGATTGTGGCCTGCGAGACAGAACACACGAACAGCCTTCTCGATTTGAGTTTTCGAGGGACTTTTTGGGCCTTTCAGACTTGGAAAAAATCCTAAGGTTGCCCAAATTAGAAAAACCTATAAAAGGGTTAATGAAGAAAACCTAAGGGAGCCTACAATCAGCTATTTGGGGAGAGACTCCAAGAGAAGAGAAGAAGAAGAGAGAGAAAGAGGAAGAGCGAAGAAAGAAGCAGGTCGTAGCTATTGCTACTTTCTCGAGGCGTTGCGATCCCTATTCCATATGTGTTTCTTTCATCTTTGTTTTCATTTTCATTTTCTTTGAATGTTAATATGAATACAAATATATTTATAGATTAGGGTTTGATTAAGATGTTCTAAATTTCTTTCGAGAATTTACCTTGAGTTAATGTTAATATAGTTTTTGTGTTATTTTGATTGGGTGTTGTGATTGATTGTTGTATCTTTATGCTACAGTAACAAACCGAAAGGGTGGGTCAAATGCAAAATGATTGGGTCAGGTTAATGAGAGTTAGGCGATCCAATAGACTACATAATCAATCTTATTGGTTATTCTACGGAGAGAAATCCTATATGATACTCGGCAGTTTATTAAAGAGCTTAAGAATTGATTAGGTTGCGGACTGATAGTTAATCAAGAGATAACAATTTTGGTGACTCGACTTGATTAGGGTTTATTAATTAGGGCTTACTGATTATAACTCGAGAGAGAGTAATTCACCATATGATAGTCTAGAACTGACATCCCAATAACACAAAAGTGATTAGGTTAGCATTGATGAAAGGATAAATCCCTCTCTCATAATTTGGTAAATTCTCTTGTGTGATTTCCTATTGTTGAATTGTTGGTTTTCAATATTTGATTTTGTTGAGTTAATTTTGCAAATTAATTTCTTGATAATCACTTTCTCGTATTTACTTTTCTGTGTAATTTTTATTTTTATTTTCATTTTATTAATTTTTTAAGCCTTAGATAACATAGGATTGTATTAATTCACCTTCCTCGTGGGATTGACCCTTCATACTACAAATCATGACCAGTGCACTTGTGGTATTTTGAAGGCTATAAATTGTAAAGCTTACAAAACGATCAACAAATATGAGGCAAATAAAAGCAAGTTGAAGAAAGAAAATAAAGCATGTGATTAAATTTTTAAGAGTTTGTAATTTGATCTTAGACTTCAAATAAAATAATTTAAATTTGAAATGAAGTTTAAAATATTTTTTTAAAAAGACAAGTAAAGAATTTTATTAGAATAACACAATGAGCAGTAATGTTTACAACTTAAAAGATGAAGTAATAAAGATTAGGGTAACATTTAGTGCAAATAAGCTTCCCTTTAGGAAAAAGAAATAGCAGGAATTTACTATAGTCTCCAAAGGTTGATGATTTTAGGTGTCTCTAGCAATTGCAACAGTCTTAACCTTTTTTAGCAATCTCTAAGTGATGGTCACTTCATCCCTAAAAGTTCATAAGACCTTTCATTCCATATGAAATAAACTGATGTTCAAATGCTAACCTAAACATCCTTTAGTCCCCTTTAATATGGAATTGTACTTTAGAAGCCCAATATATTATGCTTATCTAGTTGAAGAAGTTACATTAAAAAAAGTTTAAGTATATCTGAAACAACCTAAGTTCGATGTCGCCTTGGGGTTACTTCAAAATTTAACCAGTGATTGCATATAGTGCAACCTCAGGTCGTTCTCTTTGGGGAGCCAAAAATGAAATTAAATTCTTAAGTAACTAAATGCAATGCAACCTAAACTATAGAATGGGGTTTGATTTGATTAACTATCACTAAAAATTGCAATGAATTAAAATAAACATAAAGGACTTGTTTTTGGTATTTTAACTTTAAAATAAGTGATATGAGATGGTAGTGAGTGAATGGAATGAAAAACACAAACGATTAACAATGATAAAAGTAACCCTCCAATTGAATAGCACAGGCAATCATCACTTAAACAAATATGAGAGTTAAAAACATTGAACCAAGATTTATAATCAAGCTTTTAATCCACCAATTGAGCCACCTCGAATTGTCACAAAATATTTCCAAAGTCCCAATCCACTAACTACCACCAGGATAGTTGTAACATCCCGTTTCCAGAGAACGGGTCGGACCAAAGAAACGGGTCGGACCAAAGAAACGGGTCCTGATGTGGTAAATTACCACATCTCATGCTCATGCAGTAGTGAATAGTGAGTT
>JAOTAY010000005.1:20899229-20941888 GCA_025629805.1 Erythroxylum baracoense
AAGAGGAAGAATTCGGTTTTAAAAATCTTGTGATTTGTAATTACTGTTTTAAGTATTTAAATTGATATGATGCCATGTGGAGTATAGTAGTGATCGCACGTAGCGCTCCCTTACCATAGGATGTGTACCGGAATGACCCACGGGTGTCTGGGTGCGTATCCTACGGTGAGGGGGTGCTACAATATGTTCTTATATGGATGAACTAAATTGGGATTTGAAGTATAATGAAGGTGAATTTATGCTAAAGAAAGTTGCTAGTGTAGTGTCCTTGAAATGAGAAAGAACTAGGACTACATAAAAGACAATAGTTTATGAGTTGCTAATTGAATAATTTGAGCTAGAATTGGAGATGAAATTGGTGAGTAATTGGAGTATAATTAAGGTATAATTGAGGTATAATTAATGGACTATTAAGAAGATGTTTTGAATTTGGTATAAAGATGTTAAATCTAGAAAAAAAATTAAGGAAATGGATGGTGAACTTTCGGTTCACTCATCCCACGATCGTGGAAGCATGATCGTGGGCAATGCCTTGGAGTGAAGAAAATTCTATTGTGTGTGATTATTGAATTAACTAAAGATAAGTTACTTTACTTTTGTGCATTTGGACTTGATTGAGGCCTAAAATGAACCTAGTTTCATGTTGGATTAGTTAGTTAAGTGTTTGATAATTTTAGGTTGTTAATTGATGTTTTAACTTAAGGAAAAGATTGTTTGATATCAATGTATCTAAATTTGGAATTTCTGAGTATTAAATGAATGAAGGTGTTCTTATGAATACAAATTTGATCCAAAGGATATGAATAATGCATTAGAAATGAATGAATGATAATTGGAATATTGTGTGATTATATTATGCTAGAAAAGGATTGGTGAATGTATGGTTGATGAATTTAGAATAATTAAGTTTACTTAAGGTACAAATCTAATTACAAACAAATTATATCCAAGTTATGATGTATGAATGGTTAAGATTTGTGATTTAAGGATATATACCTAGGAAAGTTAATTGAGTAGGCATTGAGCATGACACATATACAAGTACATGATTGAATATTTATATGATTGATCAACTTAGTAATGTTTGAACAATATGTGTGTATTGCATGACTAAAGAAGCACAAATTTTACGTCAACATCTAGACATTGTTAGATCATCAATGCAATAGCTTATCTAGAGTATACTGTGAGCTAACCTAGATGTTTTCTCACCATGATTGATTTGTTTCTGTTTAAATTTCAGTTATTGAATTATTATTTATATGATTGTGATAATTCCAGACATTGATGGTCTAAGGAGTTTGATATTCGGGATTGTATTGGAAGTGCTTTCTGATCATATGTGATTATGGAAAATATGTACTCAACTGAATGTTGAACGTCGGACTCAAATCCAATGAATATGATAAATTATTGTGCACACTGAATGAGAGTTATTGATAACATATTTTATGAATTGATGCATTCTATCACATTGTTATGCATGATCAGATAAAGGAGTTATAACTAGAGTGACCAATATGAAAAAGAGCTTAAAGCTCAGAAATGTACACAAAGAGCCATATAATCAGTTTTTAATGAGCCCGGTATCTATAATAGATACGAGACAGTAAATAAAATGAGCCCGATATTCATAACAGAAACAGGACGGTAAATAAGCACTCGTCACAACACAGTAAAAATGAATGGAGCCACATGTGCATTTACACATACAACTTGATATATATAATATGGATGATTGAAATGAATTATTGAATGATATGATTTGATTGTGAATTGGATTATGAATTGTCCTTATGTTTTGATATGAGTGAGCACATCAATGATAGTTCACTCACTGAGTTCACAAACTCATCAAAATTACAACATTGATTTTCAGGTACAAGGAAGACCTAGCTTCTAAGGTAAACTAGTAGAAGTCTAGTATTGTCAATTTTGAAAACAAGAATGACTCAAAGGTCTGGTCAACTGATATCTGAGGAGTCTAGCAGATTGTGGTTATTTACTTTTCTCATTTCATATAGAACATTTTGTAAAAGAGCAGTAAACTCTCAGATGTTTTTAGTAATGTAAATATATGTATTATGAAGTGTAATGCTACAATGTAAGTTATGATTGTGAATGTAATGGGAAAAGTTGATCTTTTGACTACTTATGTTATGTACGATGCCAGAATAAGTTGATGTGATTGCTCTAACATGCCATTTTCATAAGGTATGTTCTTGAATGTCCTCTGGATGTTCGGGCATATGCTCTATGGTAGTGGTGTGTTACAAGTGGTCCACTTACTCCTCGCATCACTAAGCTTCTCATTGTAAAACGCAACGGGACGCTTCCTCTAACACAGAACTCCACGGAATCCAACTCCACTAGCATCACATTCCACCTCAAACAGATCATCAAAGTTTGGCAGCTCCAATACCGAGGCAGAACACAACTTCTGTTTTAGCAAGTTAAAACTTACTTCAGCTTCCTCCCCCCAATGGAATTTTCTTTTTTTTCAGACATTTAATAATAGGTGCAACGATATAACCAAATTCTCGGATAAAGCATCAGTAAAAAGTTGCCAACCCATGAAAACTCCTCACCTCCAATACTATTTTTGGGAAAGGCCATTCTTGGATGGCCTTAATCTTTGCCTCACCAACATGAATCCCATCAGCACTTACCACAAATCCCAGAAATATCAGCCTGGGTTTTAGGAAGATGCACTTCTTCAAATTCACATACAACTTACTTTCCTGCAGAACTGTTAGTACTTCCCGAAGATGTAACAAATGATCTAACTTTGAATGACTATAAATCATAATATCATCAAAATAGACTACCATAAACTTCCCAATGAAAGGTTTCAATACCTAATTCATGAGTTGCATAAAGGTACTCGGAGTATTGGATAGCCCAAATGGCATCACCATCCACTCAAACAGCCCCTCCTTGGACTTAAACGCTATTTTCCACTCATCTCTAGGTCTAATCCGAATTTCATGATATCCATTCCTCATATCAATTTTGGAGAATATTATCTCTCCATATAACATATCTAGCAAGTCATCAAGCTGTAGAATAGGAAATCGATAGCTAATAGTAATTTTATTAATGGCCTGGCTATCAATACACATCCTCCAACTCCCATCAGCCTTTGGATTTAGCAAAGCTAGAATTGCATATGGACTCATGCTCTCCCTAATATGTCCCTTGTGTAGCAACTCCTCAATCTTCTCCCACAGTACCTCACTCTCCTAAGGACTCTTCCTTTAATGTGGCATATTCGGTAGACTTGCCCTTGGCTTTAATGTGGCATATTCGGTAGACTTGCCTTCGGGACCAATGTAATGCTGGATGTCTCGCATGGGCAGAAGCCCCTCTGGGAGGTCTTCTAAGACTACATCACTGAACTCCTCCAATAAAGGCTAGATAGCTTCAGGCACTCCTTATTTTAACTTTTTAGAATTCAGGACAAGTTTCACCACCACTACATAAAACTCCCCCACTTCTTAAATTGTTGCTGACATCTCCTGACCTGTCTCGACTATGGTCAATATCCGTCCCTCCACTTTAGAAGCTTTATGACGGCTTACTTTTCCAAATGTTTTCAGCGAGAACCTCTACCCATCTTTCTCCAACTGGTAAATATTATCTCACCTATCATGAATGGCTGCTGCATCAAATTGCCAAGGTCTACCTAATAACAAGTGACAATCATCCATATCCACTACGTCACAATAAATCTCATCAGTATACGAACCAATGGAAAAAGGAACCTTACACTGTTTGGTCACCCGAATTTTATCCGCAGCCTTAATCCACCAGATGGTATATGGGTTAGGATGTCACTCCATTTACAAATCCAACCATTGCACTACATCTTGACTAATGATGTTCTTACAACTTCCACTATCAATGATCACATCAAATAATTGGGTTGAGATGGTACACCGGTATTGCTGCCATGGCTCTTCTTGTTTCGGGCTCAACATCGCCTTCTAGATGACAAATTTTATTGCCTCATAATCCTCACCCTTATAATCATCCTCATCGCCATCTGGACCGTAGCTAATCTCGCCATCATTATCCTCCTTCTCAACTAGATTTATGCCCCTGCGTCGACATTCATAAGAGAGATGACCGACTTCTTTGCACTTGTAACACTTCTTCCCTCGAGGTTCGGTGTAGGGGTTAGGGTCCGCTACTGCCTTTAATGCCTCCCCTATCTTGGTCTTTCTTGTAGCCTTATCTTCTCTCCAATTTTGGAATTTACACTCGGCTAACTTCTCCGCTATAGGCCTCTCTACTGACTTATCCATCTGTCTCTCTCCCTGGGTTGGCAAATTCTAGGCACCTTCTATTCGCGAAAAGAACCCAAGATGGCTATCTTCTAGCAAAACTATTTCTGCCCTCATAGCCAAATTTTATGTTGTCATCATGTCGTGGATCACCTGCACCCCAATGGCCTTACGAACTGTCAGCTTGAGATCGTCCAGGAACTATACCACCTGTTGATCCTCCGACTCCCGCAGGTCGTTACGCTTTGACAACCTCATAAACTCTGTTGTGTACTCTGGAATAGATTGTGTTCCATGCTGCAACCTCTGGTATTTCTAGAACAGGACCTGTTCATAGTCAAGTGGAAGGAAATCCCGATGATTCAAAGCTCTCACCCTCGACCACGTTTAGATTTGGGCAAGCCCTTCTCTTTACCTCCTATGCTGTAGCCTCTTCTACTAGGCAAACACTCCTTCTTTCCACTGACATGCCACTAATCTGACACGTTTCCTCTCAAGGATATCCATTTATTGGAAGAAATGATCCACATCATTCAACCAATCAAGGACACCCTCAACTCCTAGGTACCTGTTGAAGGTCAGAATATCCACCTTAATCCGATAATCTGAGTTCTGGCCACGCTTATCCATATCATCAAAGTAGTCCACAAACTCCTCTTTGTCATCCGCTTTTCTTCCAACGAAGACTTGCCACCTGCGTTGGTTTCCGGGAATATGTCTCCTGGCAAGCTGACCAAGGGGTGAATCCTCCCTATCTCTTACCCTACCATCGTTCCGATTCGTGTTGGTGCCCTTACCTAAGTTACGAATTTGAGTAATGATCTCCTGGAAATGCTCCTTTATACGCTGCATATAGAGATCTAGCTGCTCCCCAAGTCGTTGCTCATTTCGTTGCTCCAGGGCTGGTAACGCCACTCCGCTATTAGGCGAAGTCCCAATCCTATGATCATCGTCCTTGAGACCGTCGCCTCCTAGTTTCGTAAGGTTAGCCATAGAGTAGGCGATTCAATCCTGCTCTAATACCACCTGACGCAGCGAGTTAGCGTAAGATAAACAAAAGCAGAACACGTCTAGCCTTAGGAAGATAATTTGGACTCGTCTAAAAAAGAAAACTCTGAATTGTATTCATATTGAATGCCTATTACAACGAATAGAGGCATATATTTATACATAGCCTTAGAAAACCCTAATCCAAAAAGAGAAAGAAATCCTAGAATAATTAGGAAAGGACAAACACAGTAATTTTTAGTTTGATGTATTGTGGGCCCCAAATGGCTAACCATAGCAAAAGTTATGACCTCTGGAAGTTGGGCTTTCTTTTACACGCGGATTTCTCCTTCTGATCTTCCCAGTCCATAAACTCCTTGACTATATGCCGCATGTCACTTTCCTAATGTAGCAAATGGAGGCACAAAAATTAGGTCCTCTCTCTTTCCTTCTGTTGTTTTTTTTTTTAATTAGAGTAAAAACTAGGTTTTACTTGGGCTCAAAAAGTTCAAAATATCCCTTAAAAAGTTAAGTTTAGAAGCTAGTCCGCGTCTACTATTACACAGGCCACGATCGTGGCCTAATGATAAGGTCTCTGTCACGATTACAGCAGACCAGGCCACGATCATGGCTTGCCCAAAAAGGTTCCGTCACAATCGTAGCCCTAGGTCTTCATCTGAGCTTCCTTCAATTCTCTTCTATTCTTCGATATCTGATCTCAAACACTAACAAATATGTCAAGGCACCTCAAATACACAAAATTAAAGCTCAATAGCATGCTCTAACCTATATAACACTGAAAAGAAAAATATCTAACCAACTAACACAATTCTAAACTTAAACATACATGAATCAATTAATTATCCACTAAAAACATACTAAAATGCCTACTAAAATATCATGCAATCTATAACTATCAATCAGCATAAGATAACATTTTGCATTCCTAATGCCCACTACCAATAGATAGTAATGTCATTGGGGCTAAAAGTTACCCCATTATTATTTCAAAAAGCCATGACAAAGATTTATGACGGTATCTTATCAAGTGCTTTAATTTACATTAATAACATCATGCTTTACTCTCAGACCCAGCAATGGGAAGGAAGAACTTCTTTGTTTTTACAGTGCTGGGCAAGTCAGCCATTGAAAGGAGGAGAGGAAGATTTCTAAAGGGAGTGATAAGGCTTATATGCTTTTCAGGTTAAGAGAGGAAATCATCTAGGATATTCTAGTGGCCTTTGATGTGATGAAGTTTTGTGTTTGGATCTAGTATATTTGTAAAGGACGTATTGTCCATTTCTACAATAAATAGATAATGCCTAAGGTGGAAATTAAACTCTTCTATACCTCTTTTGATTGCTAGAATCTCTTTATAGATTGTGCGATAATGTTTTTCCAAGGGTTTAAATTGTCATCTAGCATGTACACAGTAAAACCTTTTTCCTTCTATCTCCTTTATTAAAAATTTTCCCCAAAATTCTTAACTAGCATTAATAAGATTTGTTTTCCCTTTTCAAGAATCTTCAATGGGGGTGGATGCTTCCTAATCTTCTTTAATACCTTGACTGTCGAGATGCCCTTTATATGGTAACAGATAGGCTTCAGAATGAGTTCCCTAAAATTCTTGACTAGCATTAGTCAGATTTGTTTTCCCTTTTCAAGAATCTTCAATGGGGGTAGATGCTTCCTAATCTTCTTTAATAGCTTGACTGTCGAGATGCCCTTTATATGGTAATAGAGAGATCTCAGAATTAGACAACAATCATCTAGATTCCATGACAATTGCCATCACAATAATCAAAGGAGTTAATGTTTATGAAGTAGATTACGAATTACGAAAGATAATTTTATACTCCTTATCTACGCTCCATTCATATCACTACTCTAATTTTGAGAAGTTTGAAGGATGGAACAATAAAATCCTTTTTTAGCAAGCTTAAATATTCCTAACAAAGGAAAACAAATCCTGCAGAATAATGCTAATGAAGAATTCTAGAGAGCAATTTTAATAGAGGAGATAGAAGGAAAAAGCTTTTACTATGGACATGTTAGTGAACAATTTAAACCTTCGAAAAGACATTATAAATAAAACTTTGTTATTTTTTCTCCATTCTCGTGTAACCCTTCTCCTTTTTTGTTGAAGATCTTGAAAACTAAATTTTATTTTTAAATAAGTATGAAAATTATTAAAATTATTAAGATAATTAATTTAATTCCTAAATTCAAAAGTTAAATTTTAGTTATTTATTCTTCGGCTACATTTTAACCTTTAAAATTTTTTTATTAACTAATTAAGGAATTTTTTAAAATTTTAATAACAAACTTTCCAAAATCCTTACACATAAAAAATTATTTAATTTCTATTATAAATTTATTTTATGATTAATATTTTTTAATCAACTTCAAAAAATTCTAGTTGATCCAAACTTAAAATAAAATAAAATAAAAATTAATTACTAATAAATAAATATAACAAAATTTATTAAAACATGGTCAATTTATATTATATATTCATTGTTTTATCCAATAAAATTGAAAACGACTACTTCTAATTTCTAACACATATCTCCCAATCAACAATTGTAATTGTAGCTAACAATACTGTTGGCAATTAAATTGCCTAGAAATAAACTTGTTTAACAAAACATACACTCAGAATTTTATTAATACTTCACACTACACAACTCGTTAGCGTTAAGCACCTTACAAAACTTTCACACCATTTTTCACTCCCTTTTCTTTTTGATTCTTATACAATTCATATGTAATGGCCAAATGGCCATATTTATAGAGAAGTAGAGTCAATAATAACTGACTGTAATACCAACTTCAATAAAGTTGTCCAAACGAGTTCAAAGACAATTTGGATTAGTATTTTGACCAAGTCAAATACAACTCATAATATAGAAGCATGTATTAAACCAAATTTAGTTGCTAACATCCTCCCTTAAACTTGGTTTAATTATTCCGAGTGTGTTCTTCAACTTGTAAAATAACTCAGCTTTCAAGGGCTTTATAAAAATATCTGCTATTTGATCTTCATATGTGCAATACTCAACTACAATTTCTTTATCTTTAATGAAATCTCGAATGTAGTGATGTTTAATGTCAATATGCTTACTTTGACCATGGAATATTGGATTTTTTGTTAAGGCAATTGCTGATTTATCATCGCAGTATATTATCGTTGGACCATCTTGTTGGTGTTGTAATTTGCTAAGCATCATCTGTAGCCAAATTGCTTGAGTAGCACAATTTGTTGCTGCTATATACTATGCTTCTGCAATTGAAAGAGTAACCACTTGTCTTTTCTTTGAAGAACAAGAAAATGCTCCAAAACCAAGATGAAAGATATAACCTAAAGTCCTTTTTTCTCTTTTCATCGTCACCAGCCCAGTCGCTATCTATATATCTAACTAGTCATACTTTTTTATTATTTGAATAAGATATGCCATCATCAATCATACTTTCAATATATCTTAAATTTTGTTTTGCGGCATACCAATGAGATTTTCGTGGTGAATCCATAAATTTGCTTACAATTCCCACTTCGTAAATAATATCTAGCCTTGTTGTAATTAGGTACCTCAAACTTCTAATAAGTCTTTTCAAGCTTGTAGCATCAATCAAATCACCATTGCCATCTTTCATAAACTTTAAAATTTCTTCCACTTGTGTTAAAATTGGCTTACACGCATCCATCTTGAATTTCTTAAAAATATCTTTTGCATATTCCTGTTGTGAAATAAATATGCCTTCATTTGTTTACTTTACCTCGACACCAAGAAAGTAGGACATTAAATCTGTATATGTCAGTGAGCAACCGTATCCTTCTTGAATTTTGACAACAATCCTGAATTATTACCAGTAAAGATCAAATCATCTATATAGAGACAAACTATAACAAAGTCTCCTTCCTTGTTGATCTTGATATGCAAAGTATGTTCATACGGACACTTACAAAAACCATGTATAATGAAATAAGTATCAATACAAGCATAACATTCCTTTGGTGCTTGTTTAAGACCATACAACGCCTTCTTCAGCCAATAAACCTTATCTTCTTCTCCTTGTTTATATATCCTAGTGGTTGCTCAACGTATACTTTTTCTTTAAGTACACCATTCAAAAAGGCTTATTTACATTTATTTGATAAATCTTCCAATTACTTTAAGCGGCAAGTGAAATGATTAAACATACAGTATCCAATATGGTAACAGGTGCAAATATGTCAGAATAATCGATACCTGACTTTTATTTGTATCCTTTGACACCAATAGGCTTCTTTCCTTTTGGTAAATTGGTTGACTCTCATGTTTTATTCTTTTCTATGGCATATATTTCTTCATCCATTGGCTTAATCCAACAACCAACATTCACTTCTTCCTTGAACATTACTGGATCACAATTTACAAAGAAGGTATTATTGGCCATAACTTCATCATCATTTTCTTATCACCTAATTGATAATCTTTCAAATAAAGGGGTGGATGTCTTTCTCGTTGTGAACTCCTAAGTGAAGGTGAGTAGGAGGAGATGACGCTTCAGGATCAAAATGAGTTGACTCTTTAAGAACTGGAGGTGAAGATGACTCTCCAGTTTGATTAGTCGTTTCCCATTCATTGTTTATGAACATCAATACTAGCAATGATTTCTTTTCTTTTTCTGATCAATCCTACACTCCTTCAAAAGTAACACCGCAACTGATGATCACTTTTTTTCTTTGGATTATAAAGCTTATAACCTTTTGTTTCCATGTTGTAACTAAGAAATATACATTTTTCTGCCTTATCATCTGGCTTCTTTCTCAACTCATCAGGCACATGTGAATATACTATGTAACCAAACTCCCTCATATGACTAAGATTAGGTTTTTGTCCACTCCATGCTTCTTATAGAGTTTTATCACAAAAACTTTTAACAGGACACCTATTCAAAATATAAACTGTATAAGTCATAGCCTCTGCCCAAAAACTTTTAGGTAACGTCATGCAAAATAAAAATACTTCTCACCATATCCATGATAGTTTTATTTTTCCTTTCTACTACTCCATTTTGTTGAAGAGTGTACCTTGCTATCAACTAATGCTTAATTACATGTTTTCTTAAGAAATCATCACAAACAATATATTATGTGCCTCTATCTGTTCTCAAAGTCTTGATAGAATAACCACTTTGGTTTTCAATATACGCTACAAAATTCTTAAGAACTTTATATGCCTCAGATTTCTGCTTTAGAAAACTAAACTTATTATTTTCTACTATAATCATCAATAAGTGTAGTAAAGTATTTGTTACCTCTATTTGATGGAACCTCTGCATAACATAAATCTGAATGCACGAGCTCTAGTGGACATTTGGCTCTCCATGCCTGCTTTATAGGAAATGGATCTCTATGCTTTTTTCCCATTACACATGACTCACAAATCTGGTCAAGAACTTGAATGGTTAGCAAACCTGATCTTTGTTTGCAAGAAACTTAATGCTTCCAAAATTCAAGTGCCCAAATGGCATATGTCATAGCCAATTATCATTGATAGTTATAGTATTTAAGCAAGAAGTATTACTGCAATTAAGATATGCTGGAAATAGACGATTGGACGTAATTCTCGTCTTTAGAATCATACCCTTTTTTATATCACTCATGGTGCATCCATCTTTATTGAAGTGTAAATCATAACCCTTTTTTTGATAGTTGTCCAATGCTTAATAGATTATGGCAAAGAGTAGGTGCATAGTGCACATCAGAAATATAATTTAAAGACGCATTTTTTTAATTTTATAACAATCTTTCCTCTTCTCACAACTAAGTTGACAGTTGTCACTATTACTAGTTTCATGAGCGGCCATCAACAAAGTCTCTTGGTTATTATTCTCAGTGACTCCAGCTCGATTATCTTTATGTTCTTATCTTTGAGCACGACATTTTCTATTATAGTGACCATATTTTTTACAATTATGGCACTGAATATGTGACTCGCACTCAGATTGATAATGACCAAACTTTTTGCACTTGTAACATTGAATGTTAGATTTATCCTGAGAAGTTTCACTCTCTTTTGCTCTAGGCCTAGAATTGGTTCTGAAATTTTTACCTCCTCTGCCTCTAAAATTTGAACTTCTTTGAGTACATTCTATTTTTCCTATTGCAGTTTCCTTCTTATTTCTCAACTTCACTTGGGCTTTTAGAACTTGCTTTGTTGTACGTGGTGATCTTTCATTCATTCACATTTTGTGAAACTCTCATAAGGCTTGCAAATCATTGAGTTATGGACTCCAACCCTTTAGACTCTTCAATGGCTGCGACAACATAATGAAACCGACTTGTTAACATGCGCATGATCTTCTCCACGATATCTTTTTCCGTAATTTTTATGACTATTATTTTTCATCTCATTGATTAATTTTTCATTTGTGAAAAATAATCACGAATACTTTCATCCTTTCCTTGCTCCATCAACTCATATTGCCTTTTAAAATCTTGTAGTCTTGTTCTTTTATCTGTCTGCTCCTTTACACATTTTAGGAAGAATATTCCAAGCCTCCCTTGTTTTAGCACAGAATATCTTTTCAATAATCGAGAACTCAACATTTTGACAAATTAAAAACAAGGTCATTTCATTTAATCAACAATCACTAAACAGTTGTGATTCTTCAGTTGTCAATTTTTATTTTTCTACGAAGTCTTTCTCCAAAATTTCACATCCATTTCTTCTCAAATATATCTCAATTGAGTGTTTTCATATCACAAAATTATTTTTGCCACCAAACTTGATTGATAATTGCATTGGTTAAACTTATTAAACTTTAGTTGTTGAACTCGAAGCCATCTTGATCTACTTAAGCACTTTAACCGAACTCTGATACCAAATATTAGCAATTAAATTCCTAGAAATAAACTTGTTTAACAAAACACAAACTCAAAATTTTATTAATATTTCGCACTACACAAACCATTAGAGTTAAACACCTTACAAAACTTTCACTCCTTTTTTCACTCCCTTTTCTTTTTTATTCTTGTACAATACATATATAATGGCCAAATAGTTATAGTTGTAGAGAAGTAGAGTAGGTAATAACCGACTATAATTGCCAGCTTCAATGAAGCTGTCCAAAGGAGTTCAAAGACGTCAACTCATAATCTAGACGCATATAGTAAACCAAGTTTAGTTTCTAACACGTACTTTCTTTCTTTACTTCTTCCCAACCTTCTCTAATAAAAACTCAGAGATCCTTGCCTGCAATTAATCTACCATATTTATACTTCATTCTGTACTATGTTTCTTGGACTAGCTCTACGATGTTGCAGTCCACCTACTTAGTTTTCCCTCAGATTTCCAAGTCCCGTCATTGCATCAGCTTAATTTTGCACTTATAAGCCCTTCTATGGATGCTGTCAATGTACACAGGGTTACGCAGAAGCAAAAAATGCTGAAGCTTCGAAGCACAATCCACAGCGGCGTCCAAGATTCTATCTTTCTTTGCTTGAAAAACATCTCCACTGGAAAGTATATGGTTAAGGGCCAAAAGTTCACGGCTCCTAATACACCGAGGACCTGATTGAAGTAGGGAAATGCTAATGCGATTCCTGTTGTAAACATCACGAACACTGTTCGGAAACACAGCCTAAGCAGATTTAACTCAACAGCCGGCAGTAGTTTGAGGGTGTAATTGTTGTGAACAAACCAGTTGCTGGGGCATTTCATAGCAAGCCACTTCTCTGCACTTGCGAATAGTGGCTGGCAGTATACCTGACATGATCAAATGTCAATTTCAAAACTACACGCAACTAAACTCTACATTCTGCACTCTGCACTCACGTTTTGCTGCCCAAAATTAAGCTTTTATGATCGCGTAGCTTAAGCACAGAGAGCTATACCTGATAGCCACCAATTAAATGAAGGACGATGCTCGCATTGGCCAAGTCAACAAGCCAGTATGGCTCGTAAAAGCCAAACCCTGTCAAAAGGTTTCCTGGAGTGTCGTCTCCGAAGGCTGCGTAACCAAAGCCTCCACAACAAAGATAGAAGAATGTTGTAACAAAGATAGATATTGTAGAAGCCTTCTTCATGGTTTCATTTTCAGGTGGAGGAGATCTTAAAGTGTCCTTCATTTTTTGCAGATTAATCAATATCAGTCTTTAAAGGGTTGCAGATTTGTGTATCATATCAATGGTAGCTTCTTATATATCAAGAATCGATCAGACATCACACCTGTATCTCGATGAGTATAAGGGAATATGGAAACGCGAACTCAATGTCTCCGACTCCTTGTAATACCTTCCATACTTTACCTAATGCAGTGGAAGCTGAGACTCCTGTAATGCTACCTTTAACATATCCATTTTCTGCATATTCAATGTACCATAATTGATTGTGTATCAAACAAGAATTTCTATTAACACATAAAAATCTGATTATACCTACTACTTTTGCTAAACCAAGTGCAAAACCTATGGAGGCATAGGAGAAGGACATAATTGCAGCAAAAATTGATAGCCATTGTATGTTATGGAAATTTGGTATCTGAGATAGTATTATCTGAACAAGTCCAAATATTAGCATATATGAAGCGTCTCCATATTCGCATGCAGCCTCATGCCCTTCTCTGTGGTAACAGTTTGATTTCTGGATCGCCCTTCACAAACAAAACAAGGGAAAATGAAGTTGATGAAGATATAAAAACCAAACCCCTATGAATTCAAATAATTAGAATTTGGACAGATTAGCTTAACATGATACCTCATACTGATAGCAGAAGTAATTGTATAGGCAATTCCATTCCCACATAAGCTTACTTGTACAAAGAAGTTACACAGCCAAGCATTCTTTTTCCCTGGATTCACATAAATCACCATTTCAATTTTTTCATTAAAATGTTAAAACCTTAAAATTCAAAGCACGTTTGACTCTTAACTGCATCCGCTTGGTCTGTTTAGACAGACAGGTATTTGAGTATAACTGGAATAGTAACTCAATAGCTAATGGCGTAAAAGTTTTGAGATAGTACTTGATTCAGACTAATACGTGCAGGTATATATGGCACCACATAGAAAATTCAGTTCCAACTTTAGATCCAGTTATTGTTTCTCTAACTAACCTTCAAATGAATTTCTTAATTGTGTTTATACCACTACCAGTCCCAACAACATTTGGAAGAACACGCTAATCGCATTCTCTTCGTATCCGAAGATAAGATGAAGGTGGCTACGTTGGAGGTTTCTTCTCAGGAATGGTTTTCTTATATCTAATCAATGTGAAAGAAACCCACAACCAATTGTTATTCTCTGTACTCAGGTTGAAAGTTGGAAACTTAAAATCCCAGTTTAATTTATCTAAATTCTATTTTATTCAAATTCCAATATTTAGTTTGGTAGACTGAAGAGGCATTTGTAAATGTCGATTTTACAATATTATTATAGAATAAGGATTTGTGATTCAAGTTCAGAGGGTAAATGAGATGACTTGGACATGAGAATTCTACCCAAATATCTCTTCCAACTAGCATTCAACTATTGATATAGAGTAATAGCTTCGAACTTGAAGCTTACCCAAACTCATGTCAACAGCTTCATAGTAAGAGGTATGTCTTCTAGGACCACATTCAGGATCTGGGGATCGATAGCAATCTGAGAGAAGGTAAGTGGAGAGAACTGTAATGGAGGCAAAAACCAACATGACCAAAGGACCTGCAATCCACCCTAACTGAGCCATGCTCCATGCTAGTGATAGGACTCCTGACCCTATCACTCCTGTTATTATGTGTGCCACTGCAGTCCATAAGGTGCCTTCACGGAAATCAAGCCATTTTAGTCAATATAATTGTAGAAGACTGAGTTTAAATTCTGAGAAAAATCAATTCATTTTCAATTTCCACCCGCACTAGAAATATATCCTAATTCCTGATTCCTTGCTCTTACAAAACACAATAAAGTTAGAGAAAAACGAAAATGAAAGCGCAGAGAACGGCTTGTAACCGAGAACCACTTTTGTTCTGGTTGTGCTTCCGTTGCAAGAGCGTCTCTATGATAACTCTTGAGCTCTTTCCAGTATCAGTCAGTACCACAAAAGATTTAAAGGACACCGAAGATGAATCGAAAATTTAAAGAAGTGCAGAAAAAAAAAGAATGAAAGAGCATAACCAGTTCTCTTGAGAGTATTCTCCGCCGCATATGCAGGCAACAATTGTGTCTCTAGTTGTCCTGTTTTTTCCAGCATGGTTTTCCTGCAAGAATTCACGGTAGCTCTTTGAAGCACCCTGTTGATTTATTCCACAAAACAATCACGTGGATTACAAGAATGCTTGGCTGCTTTTAGATCAGAGGATATTGAGTTGTATACGCTTTTTCCTCGAAAAAGCCTTCGTGTCAAACTCGAACTCGTGAAAGGTGTGGTAGTTGGATGGGACATCTTCTTTTCTTTCGCTTATATATTTATTAACATGATAAAGTGGCATGGGTAAGGTGGACTTCCACTAAGCCTGAATCACATATTTTATTAGTGAACTGCATTTTTCTGATGACAATTGTATACCAAATAGATACTGTAATTTTTAATAATAATTGTTTTTTTTTTTTTACTAACAGAGGGTGTCTTAATTTTAAAACTTCAAAAAATTATATTATTTCTAGGTGATGATGTGTCGATGTAGAAAATTTGATTAATGTTAAAAGTGTCCATTCAATTTAATGATAAAGACAGTATGTTATCTGTGTACTTGCGGTTTTATGGTTCCGCGTGTAAAAGTGATCAAAGAGACTTTAGGACAAAACATAACTGAACAAGAAATGTCGGCAACTTGTGTGAATCTAATGTTCACACATCAGCACGAGAAGAATATGTTGAACACGGAACAAAGTAGGATTTTAATGTACGGTATTACATAATATTAAAACTTGAAAATTCAAAAATTTCAGCCTAATTTGGCACTTACAAGCCCTTGAATAGATCCGATTAGTCCCATAATTGTTACAAGCAAGCACACAAAGCTAAATGTCCTAAGCACAATCCACTTTTTAGTCCAAGCCCCTACTTTCTTCTGCACAAAGTACATCTCCACAGGAAAATATACGGCCAAAGGCCAGAAATTCAGGGCTCCCAGCACCCCTAGAACTTGGTTGAAGTATGGGAACACCATAGCAATACCAGTGGTTGATGCTACATATGCTGTTCTAAAACATAGCCTCAACATATTAATTTGAAGAGGTGGAAGCAATGGGATTTTGAACCTGTAAAACTTATTCACAAAGCTGCTGCTTGGGAACTTTCTGCAGAACCAACCTTCCGCAAATGCAAACACTGGCTGACTGTATATCTGACAGGTAAACAAAAAATCACAAAGGCAAGACTTCCAAGGCCAACACGTATAATAGTTATCTATGAAACTAATCTGATACTATCAGTTTCTGCTGTGTTAACAAGAAGTTGACAAGGTACAAAACGTAAGAAATTGAAAGAGTTCAAAGGGTTCTTAATAACAATACCTGATATCCTCCCACCAAATGAAGAGCAATGCAAGCATTTGCAAAATCAATGAGCCAGAAGGGTTCATAGAACCCAAAACCTGTAAGCAGATTCCCAGGCGTAGTGTTGCCAAAAGCTGCATATCCAAAGCATCCACAGCAGAGGTAAAAGAAAGTTGTAACAAATATTGCAATCATCGATGCTCTCTTCATGGTCTTGTTTTCTGGTGGAGGCGACTTTAAGGTATCCTTCAGTAACAATATCCTCAATTCAGTTCAGCTCTTAGAATTTGAAATAATTCTTTCTGTACCAGCTAAAACTCTGTAAAATTTAAGAAAGTTGAAGCCAAACCTGTATCTCAAGAAGAATAAGCGAGTATGGATAGGCAAAAGCAATGTCAGATAGTGCTTCAAAGACCAAAAATAGTTTGTCAGCTGTCGTGGCAGCTGGCACTCCGCTGATACCCCCCTTGATCTTCCCATTTTCTGCCATTTGACAAATTAGAAGTAATTTTAGTTGCATACACGCGAAGATCTATTAACCTTTATATAGGACTTGGTGAGTTAATGGTAAGTTGGTAACCATTATATCTGAAAAATCTCGCATTTCTGACAAAGTAGGATTTAGGAATGATGTAATCAACATAAAAATAAATAAAAATTTGTCAATTAGGGGACTGGTACCTATAACTGTGGCAAAGCCAAGTCCCAGTCCTATAAAAGAGTAGGCAAAGGACATGATTGCTGCAAGTAATGAGAGCCATGCCATGTTATGAAAATCTGGTATCTGAGACATTACTATCTGTACAGCTCCAAATAGCAGCATATAGAAACTATCCTCATATGTGCACGCAGCTTTATGCCCTTCTCTGTGATAGCAGTTTGATTTTTGAATGGCTCTGCGTTAATTCAAGTGATAGAATATGAAAATCAGCTTTTAAATTCTTTTGCACAAAATGTATTTAATATCAAGCGACGGAGCAGCTATCTAATGCATGCCATACATTGGATAGTAGTAATCTCAAGTGATACCTCATGCTGGTTGCAGTAGTAATAACATACGCAACAGCAGTTCCAAACATGCTTAGATATTGTAGCAAACCACACATCCAGGTCTGTGTTCTACCTGAACTATCACTATACCAAATTAGGAATACCAATACCTATGTAAGAAGCATTCTTCCTAACACAGTTCTAAAGTCAAAAGGGTAAAGCGTTGAACTACCAAGATTCACGCGAACAGCATTAATGTAAGTGTAGTTTCGAGTCCCGGTAACAGGGTGAGGTGACCTATAGCAATCGGAAAGAAGAAATGCAGAAATGTAGGTGACAATCGCAAAGCAAAGCAAAGAGGCAGGCCCCGCTATCCATCCTAGCTGCGATGTACTCCAAGCTAAGGATAGAACTCCAGATCCAATAACTGCTGTTATAATATGGGCTACAGAACTCCACAGTGTTCCTAAGTTCCCACAGACAATAAATTTAAGTTTGGATTCAAATGAAAAAGAAAAACTCAAAATAATATTCTAACCAGTTCTGGATGGGTGCCCATCATCGTCATATCGACCATCTGCTAGCTCATTAGGGTGTTCTACTGCCATGATTCTTGATCAAAGAAGTTTACTTTGCCTTCTGACAGCAACGAGTTAAATGGTATGATTCATATCTATCCCATCCCTATCACTTATTCAAAATTCCCCTGCACTCCTGGCCAACTTCTTCGCAATGGCTATAGAATTTTGATACACAAGGGATTATTTTCATGCAGACCCCATCTAACTCCCTCTATATATATATAGTTGCTCTCTTCCCTTCACGCACTTGAAAGAGTATCTAAACACTTGAGATATGATTAATAAGAGAAGTCATAATTACTTGAGCTTAATATTACGAATTTTGATATGGCCTAATCCATCCTCCGTCACTTTATCATATCGCTTTGTCGTTACTTCTTTAAAGTGGATATACAGTATCGAGGCTTTAGTTGTATAGGACAATAAAGGTGGACCTTCTGAATGATGTAAAAAGAAAGAAAAGGAATCTGCTGTCCATTCCTAGTTCAAGATAGCCCTCATTCGTCCAATAGCACGGAAACATCGAAAAAGGTCGACCGGTACCTGTTCCATCACAAACACGACCTTCATTCTATAGTAACTTGGGTTGATGTTTTTTTCCCTCTTACTTTCAGTCAATTCCCCATGATAATGTGAGCAAGATTCTCCCATTTTCGCTCAAAAGTTAGATGCTAATAACTTTATAAGCATGCAGTTTGGACGGACAAATGATCCCAATCTCTCCGGCCTTGGAAATTCATGGTGAACATACCAAAATAGCTTTCTCTTGCATATTGGCACGTCCATATCCATGAACTTCTTTAAATTAGAGACACAAGAACCTGGAAATTCATGGTGAACATACCAAAAGTTAATAGCTTTCTCTTGCATATTGGCACGTCCATATCCATGAACTTCTTTAAGTTAGAGTCACAAGAAGGGCATACATTGTCTACGCCTAATTTGGTTTCTAGTTCTTTTTTCTTTTTGGAGAGGCATCGACCTTTCACAAGAAGACGTAGATATGGTTGCACTAGCAGTTCCATTAACGAATCATTATCGTCCCAGCTTTTGAGCCTGATATCACTAACGCATCCCCTTCAATGGTCCTTGAGATCACGCCAATCAAACCCAGTAAGATGTTCCTATCCTGTAAGCCCTTTACTTTTACAAGTTTGTGTCTCATCTTTTTTTCTTTCCATGGCTATTGGCTGGCCCAGAAATATTCTCGCGTGCTTCTACTTCACTGGAAATATGAAGTTACGGTGGTTTACTAATCAAACTGAAGATTTACCTTCCAACCACCATGCTATTGTTCCAAGTAAAATTAACTAGGCGTAACAATTCCAAAGAACAACAACAACAATAAACAGAATAATTCTAATGGGAGGTAATGCTTTTATTGTCAAACACCTGATCGTATAGAGAGATATTGTCGGTTGAAAAAGAGGGAGAAACAAGCTGAGTTAGTTGCTGAAGAAAAAGGAGATGAAGATGAAACTTTGTTCCTTGCTTGCTTTATTGCTTTGCAAAAGAATGTGCACAGGTGGTCTGGTTCGTAGTTACTGATTGTAATAATCAAGTGACTGGAAATGGAAACCTCTTAAATTACCTAGATGACTCAGAAGCTACCCGGGTAGTTTTGGGTGATGGAAGCATTCATCTATGACAGGGAAACGGCACGGTGAAGTTGCACGATCGCCTTTTAGACTCCAATTTGCAAAGTTTGATGTTGATATTTTTATATGCGTTGTACTTGAGAGTGATGAATCAAAAAACAAAAAAAGTTGTGGTTAAATTGCGATGGCTAAGGCTAGGAATATTTCTAGGCCAAAATTGTAATTTAAACCTAAAGATTTGTATACTTTACTTTTAGGTCATAGTAGACCCCACCAATAAATAAAATCAGTTGGCAGGACAAAACGTGGCCTAGACATGAAATTGGAGTTTACCACCAAGCCTTTAAAATATAAAACGAGATTTATGTCAATAATAATGTAGCATTTGTATAACTTTAATTCAATTAAAATCTAAAATATTAATGTTAACATAGTACTATAATAAAAATCTTAGATTACACGAAAACTAACCTTGATGATCAAAGTTGTTTTCAATAAGGCCAACTTGGATGACAATTGGTTGAGACGTTGTAGCAATTAGTAATACAATAATTTGTGGATGACATACCCCGTGATTGGAAAAAAAAACCATATACAATATGTGAGGATTGCTTATGGGAAAGTAACATCGAAGAAACATTTGCGAAAGACAAAGCTAGAAGGGCTTCACTTCCTATTGGATTGATACACGCTGACATTTGTAGCTCAATGCTTATCTTGTACCTAAACAACTACTACTACTACTACTTTTATGTTAGGGAAAAATAATAGTAAGCTTTAATGTAATCAATAAATCTTTTCTTTATAAAATTAAATATTAATAGAATAACCAACGAAAAAATTACTATAGCAAACTAAGTAAAAACACCATAATTTTATGTGAAAATTTTTTCAATAGGATATATAGGACTGAAGTTTGCTTAAAAACTCTACGTATTATCCAAAAAAATTACACCAATTCTTTCATAATTATAGATTAGGGTCCCCAAAAACTGGTTTTTGTGGTTGCACTTTTCTACTTGACCTAAACTTTTATTAAATGTCTAAAATACCCTTGAATGCGACCATATTTAACCAATATGTCATTACGCAAAAGATGGGCTTCAATTTAGTGGGCTTATTGTCCACTACTATAAGATACCATTCACTTAGGTCATAAACTAGTCATTTAACTGGTCTATACAATAATTATCTTCCATGTAAGAGAGGAACTCACCTAAAACTTTATTGTGTTTGTTGATAATTATAGTCGAATGACACTCGCTTATTTTGTCGCTTTTTTGAAATTCAAACTGACAGTCATAAAGATCTTTGCAGAAGTTTACATATATTTAAAGTTTAAGCTTTGGGTATTAAACTTTAAGCTTGATGACAATAAGGAAAATACTGATGCAAATATTTGCAGAAGTTTACATACATCAAGTTTGTTGTCATGGTTTATGCAAAATCTTTACCAAATTTCAATTTAGAGTTATAAAATGCATCTTTTGTTATCTCAAATGAACAAGTTCTTATGGCTCTTTACCCAAAAAATAACAAGTTTTTGTTGAGTGGATTTTTTAATTGTGATTGGATAAAAAGAACACTGTTGGATCAACTGAGTTCTTAACACATGATCTTGGTAATAACAAAACATATTGCTTACTCTTAATAAATTTACTTTCGTTAATATTAATAGCTTTATTATAATGAAATAAAGCAATATATGAATAATCAAATTCAATGGAAGGACTAAGTGAATAAAGGAACTAACTAAATTAATTAAGCAATCAAAAGATGAATATAATCAAAGTGGAACATATAGGCAATTCAAGAGATTAAAAGCCAATTTAAGTCAAGAACAAAAAAGAATAAAGTCATTCATATATGTTAGCCTAAGAGTTTCTGCAAGTTAGATGCACAAAGTATCAAAAATTAATAAAATAGGTGACTTGTAGTCGGTTAGACCATCAATTAGATGATGGGCTAACCAATAGTTGGAACATTTCTAGAAAGAATGGGTGGATTATGTCTGGCTAGCTGATACCTTTGTCAACTGTGCTTCGACTTGTCAAGGGGAGACTAGTTGATCTTTCTTATAAACTAGTTGCTATAATGATTAATTTATACGTCTAATGACTATTTGTAATGGATTCAAGTATAAATAGATCACATATGAATTATGAGAATTTTTGGCACTAAAGAAAATCTTGAGAAGTTTTAGAGACAGTTTAATTACATATCGTATCTATGTAGGCATGATATCTCATGCCATGCTCAATATAAGATACTAAGATATATTTAAGTTACTAAGATATCAAGTGGGATAAAAAAATTTTAGTAAGGATTCCTCTTGACTTATAATAAAGAAGATGTGCAAGGTTCCACTTCACCTTATGAAAGGAAGGGTTCTTTTTATCCGTACAAATTATTACCTTTACCTATTAAAGAAGACGATGGTGAATTTTCAGATTGACGCTTAAGGAATTTATGTTGGTCAAAAGTCCTTGTAAATCAGTTTTGTCTCTCTTTTCTTATTATCTTTAATTACTATCGTGATTGCTTTGTAATTTTCATAGATGAAATTGCTATAATCATTCAGTAAAACAAGTAATTCATTTATTAATTTTCAAATAGTTCGAAAGCTCTATCTTGCATGTCATACAGGACCAACAAATACAGATGAGTGTGTTTTCGTATTGGGCTAGGAGTTCAAAAAGGCAACCGTCCATTGCCTTATCATTAACACCACAATTTGGTCAAGGAGAATTTTGAGTGATATGAAGTGAGTTGAAGAGCAATCTACAATCTTCTACTGTGAGAACTAATCTAAATTACCACAATCAAAAACAATTGTTCAAGCATATATTGGCACATGTCCTTATTTATGAGAGAGTTGATGGCACAAGGAGATTTCAAATTGAAGTATTAGTTGCTGATTTATTCAAAAGATGATTTTCTTATTTTAGAAGCGTGTTAGGATTATTCTTTATGGATGTTGACAAAGCTGAGTTTGTAGAAATGTTAGAATAAGTGGATAAAGAAATGTTGCACCTTAAGCTGTTGGCAGCCGTGATGGTATACGCAATTCCACACCCGTACAAGCTCTCCTGGGCGAAGACTCCACACAATGCTTGGTTTCTTTCTCCTACTCATTAAGTTTATTTCAAACATTAACTGATAATTTCCGATCCTAATAAAATATGAATATATACACATAGGCAAATTAGGGATTTGTGGTATAAGGTTGGACTCGCATACCCAAATACAATTTTACAGCATCCGTCAGACTGCGGACTCTGCCGGGACCATTCTCAGGATCTGGGAATCTATACAAGTCACAGAGTAGGGAAGTAGAGGCAATGGTAACAGCCGCAAAGACTATCATGGCCAGAGGACCATAAACCCAACCAAGCTGGGCCACACTCCATGCAAGGGACAATACACCTGCCCCTATCACTCCTGCTATTACATGACATACTGCAGTCCAGAATGTACCTGCAATGAAATAAATAGCTTTTATTAAAATCTCTGATAATCCAAAGTACCACTTGAGCGTGAACGTTGTAGTATAGTAGTCAGAATTTTCTTTAGACCCACAACTGAATGTGATGTGAACAGGATTGCCAAATCTGCATCACTTCACCACCAACTTCATTACAGTCTCTCATCAACTTAACAAAGATAGACCTGCAACCACTAATTATTCAACCCGAATAATACCCCATGATCCGTATGAAATTCTAGGAGTCGGAAACAGAGATTACCTGTTCTTTTCAGAGGCTTGGCTGACTCATCTAACAATGAAGAAATGCTTCCGAGTAGTGGAGATTCTTCTGTTACACCACCCATATGTTTTCTGTATGTTTTCAGAACTACTAAATTACACTACCTAATACAAGTGGTTATGGAATTGCACATGAAGGCTTTTCCCTAGATTTTGTTAGAATTTGGTGTCTTAGTTAGGTATGGAAGCCTGAAATCATCAAGTGATCAGAACAACTGAGATCTCTAACCTTCTACTCTTATTGGTTTGTTGCCTTTGTAGTCCCCACCATTATAGGATTATACAAATGTAAACATTTGCTGAAGTAATCGACAGCGACTTATTGCCAAAGGCTCAAGGCCGGCTTCTTCTGTCATTTTTCTCTCCCTAATCCCTCGTAATTGACGTGCGTCTCTTTTTTACCAAAATGGGTATGGGGGTTCTTTCATTAAATTTTTGGAAATAAAAGAAGCATGTTAGGAAAATTCGTACTGAACCGTATTAACTGAGTTTGGGTTTTTTTTAAAAAAAAAATTAAAATGGATTAAAAAGAATAAGAGTTTAGTAAAACTATTATTCTACTAACAGAATATCAAAACACAAACCAAACGACATCGTAGACTACAGAAAAGCCACCGTGTACTATCCACCCTCTAATGTATTCTCAGACCATCCAAAATGAGATAAGGAAAAGACTCTCTTTTCAATGTTTCACTAGAAGCTTCCTAATTAGGACTCCAATATCTCCGTCGTCAGTATCTCCAAGTGGTCGTGGAGGTATGATCTTACTGGTTTGATCCTCGTAACTTCTTCTTCTCTTTTCGTCTTCACTCACTTTCCCTTCTTAGGAAACATGAAGAGTCTTCCTGTGTGTTTGCGCTCTAACTACTATCTCTCTTCTCCCGACTGCAAGTCTTCAGCACCCGCGGAGGATCTGACGTAACCATCTCATGGAGGAGGGCTTCGTAAGGTAAGAACTCAACTTTAGACTCCTCAGAACAGTTGTGCGTGTTATAATTGGCTAGATTAGGTTGTGGAAATATTGCTCTACGTACTAGGTATTCTTGGATTCTTGTTAGAGTCTTCAAGAAATAACTAGTCTCATGTTGCATTTATGCTCCAACTGATTTATGAACAGTTGTTCTCTAATATTATTAGAGATGATTTCTGTGAGGGCAAGTATGCCTCTTTCCCTTTTAGCAAATTTTATGTTATTCCTTTCCTGCCAAATCTCGTGAATACATGTTGTAAAGGCTAGCATGTAAACATCCTTGTCATGTTTGGGTGCATGGTTCCGTAGTATCTCTTGGATAATGTCATTCAGATTGTTGTGATGGCTATTGAGTGCATATAGAGATTCAACTTGCCTCCATACTCTATTAGAAAACTCACAGTTGAAACATAGATGGTCCCTGTCCTCATCATCTTGATTGCAAAATATACATCTTTTAGAGGAAGGGAGGAATTTTAGTCTAGACATAGTGCTTAGTCTATCATTCATGGCTAACCAGCTCAAGAAGCTAACATTTGGCTTGATAGTATTTCTCCATATCAACTTACCCCATCCTACTATAGGTATTGTCTCATACTTCAATTTTTTTGCTTGCCTATTTGTTATGTCCCTTACACCTAGTCCATTCTAAAAGTATGTATCCTCTCCTTCATTGTATCGATATTGTGGTATCGATAAAGCTCTGATCTCCTCATAGGAAAGAGCCCAGTTACCATTAGCTGTTAACTCTTAGACTTTAGCTTTTTTTGAAAATCTATCCAGAGTATCCCTAGCAATCGAATGGTAAATTAGAGCTCCTTGACCTATCCAACTGTCATATCATAAGGAAATTTTATCACCTGACCCTATTCTGCAAGTAATTGTTGAAATATAAGTGGGACTTTATCCCACATGGAAAAAATATATGACCTTGAGCATACATATAAGCCTAATGAGTTACTCCTCCTAGTACCAATTAGTTTTAGGATGGAACCTCATTTGGGCTTGTATGTGCTCAGTATATTTAGGCCCAATCATATAAAATTTAACATGGTATCAGAGCAGGTTGCTCTTGGGATACACGTCACCACCTCGTTACGATAGACTGTCATGTGTTGGGTCATAAATTATCCGACACGTGAAGGGAGTGTTGAAATATAAGTTAGACTTTGTCCCACATGGAAAGAATATATGACCTTGAGCATACATATAAGCCTAATGAGTTACTCCTTCTAGTATCAATTGCTTTTAGGATGGAACCTCATTTGAGTTTGTATATGTTCAGTTTATTTAGGCCTAATCATATAAAATTTAACAGTAATCTGATGCTGTACTTCCTTCCTCAGTCTAAGAATTTGGTTTAAAAACCATGAGAATTTTCTTTAAGTCTAATTGCCTATAGACTTTCACCCTTTAATATATAGGTATGCACCCATTTAACCCATAATGATTCCTTCTCACTTGAAATTCTCCACAATCTTTTCAACATTAATCATTTGTTGCATCTGCCAATGGACTCCAAGCCTAGTCCCCTATTTGCTTTAGGTTGACAAATTTGAGTGCAGTTGACCTTGGCCATCCCTCTTTCTCCTTTCCCCTTACTTCATGGGAAGTGTTTCATCATTTTTTCCACTATTTTGATCAGCCCCTTGGAGAGGAAAATATAAAAACCCTAATCGGTATTTATAGACATAATAATCGATTTTATGAGCTGAAGTTTGCCTTCATAGGATAATGCTTTGTTTGTCTATGAATCTAATCTCCTTTATATCCTTTCAATAAAAGGTAGGCATTCTCTAAATCTGAGTCTTCTCGAAGAGATTGAGATACCCAAATAAGTGATAGGAGGCTCTTGATTACCCATTCCAATGATAAGAGAAATATCATTAGCTAGGTGTGCAACACTCTTCAATAAAATGAAGAAACTTTTTTGAAAATTGATACTCAATCCCGACATCTCTTTAAAGCTTTGTAAGGTATATATTAGTACTGTAATTGAGGAGATATCAGCCTTACTAAAAAGGATTAGGTCATTTGCAAAATATAAGCTAGTTAGTGAAAGCAACTTACACTTGGTATGGAACTTGAATTCTAGAGTCGTGGAGATCTTATACTTCAGCATGAGGGTAAGAGTCTCCATGCAGATTAGAAATAGGTAGGGGAAAAGAGGACTTTTAATGTGCAATTATGAGGAGATTTTCCTCTTGTGTACCCCTTCAGAAGTTCCTGCAAAATTAGGATGTTGTCTATTACGTCCCGACTCATGGATCATGTCACAGGGCGATTCACACAGAAATCAAAATCAAGCAAATAATCTTTGTTATTGCCTTTACTCGAGTTATTGCGTCGACCCATTTTGATAAGTAATTCGGCTGATCAAAGGGAACCCGAAACCTCTAAATTTGTTAGAGAGAACTCAAATCTCAATTGAAATAATTTTCTGCCCCTTGTATTATTCTGAATAAAGCCATAAATAGGCAATGTTTTACAAGCAATAGAAATCCTAACATAGTAAGTTTCTAAAATAAGAAGTAATGCCTATCTCGCTGTAAGCTTATCCTAACATCGTAAGCTTATCCTAACTGAACTTTTATTGAAATAAAATAGCTTATCCTAACTGATCTTTTATTGAAATAAAATCTAACTAAATTACTTCTAAATCAGCAAGGCTTCAGCGTTCTTTTCGCTTGTAGGACTGACCTACGAAGGCATCCATAACATTACCCTCGTCCCGCTGAAACAGCTGGTCCTCAAGCTGAAATGAAGGATAAGCTTGGACAAAGCTCTCAAGGGACTCCCATGTTGCATCATCTGCAGAAAAGCCTTCCCATTGTACCAATAATTCCTTTGTACCTCTATTAAGGCGAGCTCACACAATAGCCTTAGGCACAACTGCAACTTTCCTAGCATCAAGGGGAGGTAAAGCAGTCGTAGTGGGTAATTCCGAGCCATGAAATGCCTTCAAAAGAGAGACATGGAAGACGTTGTGTATTTTGCTATCCGGGAGAAGTTCCAGCTCATAAACAACTTAGCCGATACGTCGTAAAACCTGAAAGGGCCCATAAAATCTTGGTGACAGCTTGTTATAAACAGCCAGTCTAGCTGTTTTCTGCTGATAGGGATGCAACTTCAGCCACACTCGATCACCAACCATAAACTCAACATCTCGATGGCCTTTATCATACCCGTCCTTCATTCTACATTGTGCTTATGCAAGGCGCTGCCTAATCATTTCCAACAAGTGATCCCGCTTAACAAGAGCCACCTCTACTGTATTTACCTTGGTTGAGCTGTTCGCATAAGCTAAGAGGCGTAGGGGTTCTCGGCCATAAACCACATGGAATGGGGTAGTCTGCAAAGAAGTATGAAAGGAGGTGTTATAGCAATACTCAGCCCAAGGAAGCCACTCGACCCATTTGCATGGCAAATCACCTACCAAACAATGAAGATACATCTCAATGGTGTGGTTAACCACCTCAGTTTGTCCATCCATTTGTGGATGAAAAGCAGAGGAGAATTGAAGTTTTGTTCCATGTAAACGAAACAACTCCTTCCAAAAATTACTAGTGAAAATGACATCGCGGTCACTAGTGATGGATTCCGACAGCCCATGTAAGCGAACAATATGTTCAAAGAAAATTTGGGCCACGTGCAGAGCAGTATATGGATGAGTAGCGGAATAAAATGAACATACTTGGAAAATCTATCAACTACAACCAATAAGGCACTTTTTCCCCAAGATTTTGGGAGCCCATCAATAAAATCTATCGAAACATCAACCCAAACCTGTGTGGGCTATTGCAGAGGTTGTAGTAATCCGACAGGACTAAGCATTCAGATTTATTGCGCTGACAAACAGAACATTCTATCACATACGTAGTAATAGCAGCTTTCATACCCTTCCAGTAAAAATCACCATGAGTGCAATGAATGGTTTTTTGAATTCCCTTATATGCACTATCATGATAGGAAGATAGAATCGTAGTTTTTTGAATTCCTTCATATGCATTATCATGATAGGAAGATAGAATCGTAGCAACTAAAGAACTGTTGGCAGGAATAAATATTCTATTTTTAAACAGCAATAATCCATCCATAACTGACCAAGTCGACAGCAATGCTCCATTTTCCACTTGCTGAAATAAAAGTGTGGCCTCTTCAGATTGCTTCAGCTCTGCTTTAACTGAGTCCACCAAAGAGCAACGAGGAGAATTGATGGTGTGCAAGGACATGTTGTCGACGTCCCTGCGAGATAAGGCGTCAGCAGCAGAGTTCAGTTTCCCAGCTCGATAATCCACTGTAAACATATATCCCATGAGTTTACTGAGCCAATGTTATTGAGGAGGTGTGGTGAGTCGCTGCTCCAACAAATATTTAAGACTATAATGGTCAGTCTTAATAAGAAAAGATCTCCCCCATAAGTAACGCCGCCAATTATATACTGCCTTGGCCAACCTAATTAACTCCCTTTTATAAGACGCTAGTTTTTGATGCCTCAAAGCCAACTGTTGACTGAAAAATGCTATGGGATGCCCATCCTGTTGAAGAACAGCACTGATACCCCCTCCGGAAGCATCACACTCAACCACAAAATCTTTGGTGAAATATGGAAGATGAAGCACCGATGCTGAAGAAAGAGCTGCTTTCAATTTCACAAATGCTTCTAATGCAAGATCTGTCCATTGAAAAGCATTTTTTTCAACATAGAAGTAAGTGGAGCTGCCAAAATCTCATAATCACGAATGAACTTCCGGTAGTATCTTATGAGGCCCAGAAAATCACATAGAGATGTAAGAGATTGCGCTGAGGCCAATCCTGTACAGCTTGCACTTTATTCAAATCAACGCCTACACCAACACTTGTAATAATATGGCCCAAATAAGCCACCTGCATAAACACAAAACTACATTTGGAGAACTTTAAGTACAGCTTGTGAGCTCGCAGTAGAGTGAACACTTTGCTCGTGTGTGTTAAATGTTCCTCCCATGATTTACTGTACACCAATATATCGTCAAAAAATACCAATACAAATTAACGCAAAAAATCTCGGAATACCTAATTCATCAGTGATTGGAAGGTGGCTGGTGCATTCGTCAACCCAAAAGGCATCATCAGAAACTCGAAGTGCCCATGGTGAGTGTGAAATGCAGTTTTCTCAATGTCTTCAGGAGCCATGCGAACCTGATGATACCCAGAACGCAAATCTAGCTTGGTGAAAAATTTAGCCCTATATAATTCGTCAAATAGCTCGTCCACCATTGGAATGGGAAATTTGTCATGAACTATCTTCGTATTTAACTCTCGAAAATCAATACACAAACGCCATGTGCCATCTTGTTTTGGTACTAACAGGACAGGGGAAGGGGAAGAGAAGGGCGAGCGACTAGGCCGTATAAATCCTTGCCCTAGCAGGTTATTACACTGAGCCTCAATCTCATCCTTTTGCCGGCGTGGGTACCTATAGGGTCGTACCACGATAGGAGCTGTACCTGGAAGTAGGCATATTCTGTGATCACAATGGCGTGTAGGGGGTAGACCTTCAGGTTCACAAAATACATCATTAAAAGCCAATAAGATCTCATCAAGTTGTTGACGTGTTCACCATGAAGCGAGCCTGACATTCTCTATGGTAGGGCAATCCTTGCAATAAATTGAATCTCCCCTCCAATTGAAAGACATGGTTAATGCAGCAAAATCTTATAAGAGAGGACCCAAATTTTCTAGCCATTTAACTCCGAGCATCATATCAAAACCCCCCAAAGGACTTACAAAAAATTCAGCACAAAAATTGTGACCTGCAATGGAGAAGGGCACTCTGCGACATACTCTAACACTACTAACTCTTTCCCCATTTGCAATTGCCACAGATTCATTATTTTGGGGAGTAATATTCAGGCTAAGTCTTCTTGCTGCAACTTGGCTAAGGAAGTTATGAGGACTTCCTGATTCAATCAAGCTAAGAACAGGTTGTTGATTCACACGAGCCTGTACCTGCATGGTACTTCCATTTCTCTGTCCTGAAATTGCATGAGGAGAAATTGCAGGTGTAGTATCAGCAAGATCCTCTCGTTCTTCCTCCTCCGCAACTATATCTACCAACTCTAACCAAAATATCATTTTACAGTGGTGTGTGGCCGAATAAGGCTCATCACAATTATAACATAGACCCTTAGCCCTCTGTTCCACCATCTCAGCTCTCGATAATTTTTTGAAAAAGGGCATTCCACTAGTGACCTGATGCGCCTCCTGGACTGGTGGATTGGTGGAATTTCGTGACTGCTAGGCCCTTTTTTTAACACTGCTCCCTTTATACAATTGTAACCTTTGCTCATAAGCTCTTGCTAAGTTCATAGCTGCAGATAAATCAGGAGGCTTCATCAACTGGACATCCATGATCAATATGTCGTCCAAACGTGCCATGAACAAATCAACATAAAGGTGTTCTGGGATTTTGTCGACTGATCTTGCCAATCTTTCCTGAAATTGGCATTGTTATTCCTCTATAGTCCCTGTCTGCCGTAAAGTGACCAGCTTCCCAACTGGGCTATTACTTCCTGGAAGTCCAAAACGCTGAAAGCATTGTTTTTGGAATTCTGACCAACTCAGCATCCCTCTAGTTCTTTTCAATTGATAGTACCATAATTATGCTTCTCCCAACAAACGGAATCCTGTAAGACTCACCTTCTCTACTTCAGGAGTTCTTTGATTGTCAAAGAACTACTTCAGTAGCTCTTTGATCTCGCACCTGTGGGCCCAAATCAATGGATCTTCTCTACTGTCACAGGTGGGGAAATCCATCTTGGCGAATCGAGGTGTCATGGTTGGTGCAGGAAGGTCCTGCGGCCTTGTTCTGTCTATGGCAACCGTCAACTGCTCCTTCCAGGGTGATGCTGAACTACTTGTTTCCCCTGTCTTTTGAACTTGACGACCTCCAAATCCCAATGTTTCAAACTGCTCTTCCATAATCTGCTCTATCCTCAGTTCCATTGTCGCAAATTTAGAGTCCACATAAGCTCGTTCTTCCACAAAACGTGCCTTTATTCTTGCTTCCCTATCATTGCCCATAGTGTTGGGCTCTGATACCAAATTGTTACGTTCCCGAATCATGGATAGTGTCACAGGGTGATTCACACAGAAATCAAGAAAATAATCTGTGTTCTTGCCTTTACTCGAGTTCTTGCGTCGACCTATTTTGATAAGTAATTCAGCTTGCCAAAGGGAACCCGAAACCTCTGAATTTATTAGAGAGAACTCAAATCTCAATTGAAATAATTTTCTGCCCCCTTGTATTATTCTGAATAAAGCCATAAATAGGCAACGTTTTACAAGCAATAGAAATCCTAACATAGTAAGTTTCTAAAATAAGAAATAATGCCTATCTCATTGTAAGCTTATCCTAACATCGTAAGCTTATCCTAACTGAACTTTTATTGAAATAAAATAGCTTACCCTAACTGATATTTTATTGAAATAAAATCTAACTAAATAACTTCTAAATCGACAAGGCTTCAGCGCTCCTTCCGTTTGTAGGACTGACCTACGAACGCATCCATAACATTGTCTCCAATATTTCGCTTGCTTAAGAATACTCCTTGGTTTTCACTGATGATGTCGTGTAGCATAGATTTCAGCCTGTTAGCCAGTATTTTAGCAATAATCTTGTAGCTGAAGTTAGTGCATGAGATAAGCCTGAAATCGCTCTATTTAGTAGTGTTATGAGTTTTTGGAATCAAGCACAAGGAAGTCTTGTTGATCTCTTTGAAGATTACTCTCTTTTTGAAAAATTCATGCACTGCTTCTTTTATAATATTCTCCGTTGTATTCCAAGTTTTCTGATAGAAGAGTCCATTCAGTCCATCTGATCCAGGAGCTTTCGAGTCATTCATTTTAAAAACCATTGCTTCTATCTCTTGATTTGTGACCTGCCTTGTTAAGAGATCCCTTGATCTTCAGGAATTTGGGCTCCAAAAGCATAAGTAGGTTGTCGGTTTCCTCAGCAAAAACCAGGAAGGTGGATTAAACCAAAAAAAAAAAAAAAGGAGAGCTTTGGTTTGCAATGTTGGTTGCATCCCAGTTTTTTAAGTGTTTAATGTGAGGTTGCTTGTCAAAACCTACAACACAATTTAATGGGAAAGCGGGTCTAACCAGTAACAGGCAAGCATTTTAATAGTTTTCGATGGAACACTTACAGCGACAGCACCAGTCAGGAGACAACGGGAAGTCGGGAAGAGCCAAGCCGAGACATTTGAAGCATTAGAATGAACATCGATGAGAACTTATCAATTAGGACTTTTCGGGTTCAACTTCTTTTCTTATTGGCCCCAGCGGAAACGTACGTAACCGGACTTTAACCTATCCAGGGAAATTTACTACCTAAAGCTTGAATTTTTGAACAGACAATTCAACCGCAATTGCTTAGGGAACGAACCGTTCAAACAATTACGTGTGTGACTGTGGGAGACATAAGAAAGATCCAATTTTGCGTATGCGACAGGAGTACTTCCGAGACTAAAGCTCATACAGTTGATTAGGTTCTAAATGCTGACAATTTTGACGAAAGTCTCAAGGGAAAATGCCTGCCAAGTTTTATTTTCTGTTTAAACTTCCATACATTTTTAATACACTTCGTCTTATCCCATAACACTTATCATGGACACGAATGCCACGATAGCAGACAACCTTCTTAAGTTCCAAGTCAGAAACATCTTATCGAATAAACAAGAGAAACGCAGAAAAGTGGATGAGAGATTATAGTTGACACCAGCAATAACCCCCCATAATTTAAAAATGTATTGCTCAGTTCACCAGTACAAGAAAATTAAGATCAAGCAATTGGACCAAACTGAATTCTACAAATGAACAAATCAATAAGACGTCCAAAGAAAAATAGACAAGCCAGATGGTAAGAAGATTGGCATTTAACATTTCTACAATATAAACATTTGGCTGCATCAACTGCTAATGATATGGATATGGCATCTTAAGCAGGTATCTCCACGTAAAAAGAACAAAATTTCAGCAAGAAACCTCTTCAACAATTTCAACTGAAAATATGAGTGTTTTGCGTGGATATATACACCGTGGTCCACAAAATTTAGTTCAAATAAATCTCTTAAAGTGGCTTTCTCCATTGACTAAGGTTTTAACTCTTCCTCATCTGCAAAACCACATTCAGAGTCATCTTCTATATTAAGAAAAAGTTTACCTAGTTTACACCTTCTAATACAGCCATAACTATAGTGTTATTCAAACTAAATGCGTGGCAATGATATATGAGCACTGGAAACAGGATTAACAGAGGGTGTAGAGTTGACCTTTTGAAGTAGAATCTTCATGTACAAAAAAGCTCGCAGCAACAATAACATAGCAAAGAATGAGCATTAGTCCTTTAAAGTAATTAGATGTTCCTTCCTGCAAACATGGCATGATGATTCATTAGAAAATGCGGTGAAGGTAAAATTTTGAAAATAAAATTTAAGAAGAAATAGAAACTACTAATTTGATGACCTGCTAAGCAAGAAACATAAAAGCATATGTGAAGAAACTTCAGACCACGTTTAGCTTTACCCTTGGAACCATAAAGGATGGCCTCCAACAAAGTTTCAATAAATAAATATTTTGACAAAAGTTCTTTCATTTTCCAGCATTCAAAAGAAAAGTTGTTTTCCTAAGTTAATACTGATACACTTAAGCTAAGAAAAGAAAGAGTTCTCTGGATCTTTATACATACCTGTAGAAAGAAGGCCACCACCAATACGGTAATAAAAAGAGTTGCTGTCTCAAAAAGTTAGAAGTTTAGGTCCATGGGTTGACCCATCATCCACCCAATCACCACACAGAATGGTATCTGAGGTAAAAATAACAGTTTTCACAAGATTTAGAACATAATAACAACCACCTAGCCAGTTTTTATATATAGAATTGCCAAGACGTTGTCAAAAGTCAACAACCTTTCTTTTTCCTTTTTTCTTTTTTGAAGGTTAGATGAATTGGCTAAAATAGTTTTATTTTTTCTTTTTGAAAAAGTAAGGGATGGCAGTCAGTGGTGGAGGGGTGCACGCGAGTAGCAAAAGCCCTCCAAAACTTAACATATTTCAAATTCCTTGAATCTTAGTACTACGGAAAAGATAAGCTGACGACTGAGAGATCCAGCACTAGTATTTTGTCCCCTTATTAGTAATAGAAAACTTACCCCAAACATAGATATTTGTGTCGATGACCCTATTGCCACTCCCAATGATATATCCTGGAGATACAATTCAAAATCATAACTGTGGCGCTATGTAACAAATTATAAGGAAAGAAAAAGGGATAAGCTCTTACAAGTTTGTCTTTCATAGCAAACATAATAGCACTTGCATGCTCAGCAGCATTCCCCACAATTGGGAGCAAGATAACGCCAATGAATGCAATTGGTATACTTAAAGCATGGGATGCTCCCTACAACACAACCATCCATCAGAAGGAAATTCAATTAATATTCACCCTAAAACATCAGTTTTAGTTCATCATAAAAAAAGGCCATCACGTTAGAAGTAGTTCTTGTAGGCATGTTTTAGCATCAGATGGTGAGACAACTCGGAAGGTTTAATTGTAATTCTTTTTTTCTTTCACTGCTTTCCTTCCTGTTTACTTAGATGAATTCTGATTTTTCCTCAAGTTTATTGAAATGGTGCCAACAAACTAACATGGAACAGTGGAGATCAGGGACTTCTATATGCACTGGTTCGCTAACAGTTTCATATCATCAAGAATCACAATCATGTGCCAATGACCAGACCATGGGATAAACCCCTGATAACCTATGTGAGGAGTCAAGATAGATCAGCTAGCTTGTCAGCGAGCACCATACAGATGTGTAAAAGGTTTGTTAGTAAAGTTCATTTTGTACATAAAGTGGCAAGCTATGGAATTTCAATCTTACATCTATAGCATCAACTAAATAATCGGAAAGGACTGATATCCAAGCTGTAAGTACTGCAAGCCAGACCAATGACTGCACTTGAGAGATCTCTGGACTTTCGTCTTCGTCGTCGTCATCTAAGCTCTGTCCATTCCCAGAAGCTTCCTGAGTTCACAGAGTTAACAACAGCATTGATTATCCCATCTCACATGTGTGAAACACACAGAAACCTGATAATGACATGGTAGCAATCCTCACTAAGAGGGAGATATGTGTCCTTCTGACTCTTTAGCTGGTAAAAGAGATAGGCAGCATATACCAAGAGCATAACACAACTACTAAATCTCGAAAGCGCCATCTCAGATTTCCCATAATGCACCTCTGTGTGTGTATAGTGTAGAACAGCAGGAAAAAGCAGCCCCATAACTGCCATTAACAGTAATCCTGAATCCACAACAACACTTGCCTGTAATCCGTCTTAACTCAGCTGGGATCAAAAAACAAATTAAAAGGTTCCAGAAGAACATTAGGAAAAAGTGGAAGTAAAATATGTGTACCTTGTTAAAAACTTGTTCCTTCCCATAAAATGCAAGCCCGCCACAGAAGAATGCACACCCAAGCATCAACAACATGTTTGACAAAATGGAGCCTAACAAGGACAACTGAACTATGCGTATCATTCCACCTTTCATTGCATGGATTGCTATAATCAGTTCTGTAGCATTTCCAAATGTGGCATTTAAAAGACCCCCAACTGCAAACCATATCAACATCCCAATTACAGATCCAAGACCGGAACCAAGAAATACTAGATTTTACAAGTATACATTATGTCTGTGATTTTGTACCTATAGGTCCAGTAAAAAATGCAAGCTGCCTACATAAGACATATGCAAGGGGCATTAGTCACTAGACCATCAAAGAATTATGTCAAAAGGAGGAGCTAGAGGTATTAATCCATACTCTGTAGCATAACCCAAACGCTCAGCCAGCGGTATAATTCCCAACAAACTAAGAAAGAAGACCCATCCCTGTAATCAGATTCAACATATTAACAGGAATTATAAAATAAGAACCATAATTGATTGGAATAGAAGTCTAGTAATTTATACTTACATTATGATGCGTTAATAAATGGACCAAGATTGCAAGAGGTCCAAAAAGCATAAGCCAATTTAGTTTACTTGAAAAAACTACAATCTTTATGCTTTTGCACACAATAGTTCTCCATGTATTACTGTCAATGGCGTGGAGACCAGCAGAAGCTGTTCCGTATTCAACTATATGATTAGCTTGTATTTTTTGTGCTGTTCGTCTGGGGCTACAAAGTCTCTCCTCTCGAAACTCATGCACTGTTCCACTTTCAATTAGCGATCCCATCTGTAAGGGCAAAACAACACTATGAAGGCCTTTATGTACACAGAAATAATGCAACCAATCTTTCCTTCTTGCATTACGCAGCTGTCATTAGCCAATTAGTGTGGATATAGTATAACGAAAAAAGATAACGCGAATATGCAAACAAAAAAGTACTTTTCTCAATGAATTACGTAATCAAGCTGGAAAATGATTCACCGTAAGCATAGCAAAAAAGTGATTCCTAGATCAACGTGGATGTTAAAAGATTAAGGAAGTAATTTACTTGAAGTTGAGATTTAGTTCTTGCAGCTTGTAACTTGTGATCCATCTTCTCGAATTATAAGCAAAAGTTGTCCGCCATATCGATGAACGAGCAGTGCCGAATATCGTGCTCCCTGAAGTTTTCTCAACCTCAAAGAAACAGGGTCCTGCATTTACAAGTCAAGTTAATAAAACCAAACAAGAAAGAACAATAGGGACATATTCACCTAAATTGCTATCTTGACATTGTAAAACCGATCCTTGATTCCACCGAAAGCATCACAATCTGACCTTGAAAACAGTGTTTGGTCTTTTATATGAAATCTCCATCCATTCCCATATAACTTATCCACAGGAGCGTATCTGATAATATAAAGCAACCCCCATTTGTCTTATAACCCATAGGGAATGTGCATAACACAAACCCATTTTTAACATCGGGATACCAATCAGAAAAAACCAAAAAGAAGAAGAGAAAACGAGAAAATCGATGTGGGATCTGAGAAAGTACAAACCTTTTCAACGGTTTCAGAGAGATAGGAAGGAGCAACCCGGGGAAGTTAAGAAACCAGATGAAAATACCTGACACACAAGATTCAAAACCGCTATGTCTTAACTAAAAAGGAAAGGATCTTGGTAGAATAGGTGTCAAAATGGACCGCAGGTGTGGAAGGACTATTAGAGGGCAAAGCAATAGCTACCTTCTTTTGCTGTAATTGAATCCTCCGCCTTCTTCGGTATAGATTTGGCGTGTTTTTGGACGCGTAATAGCAATGAGTTGGCCAACTTCAGACAACAAAATGAAGTCTATTTTACTTGCATCTGAGTTGAATCGCTTAGATCCTGGTCCTGATCAGACTTCATTAAGATTAAAGTATCTTACATGTCCCCACTCTCTCCGCACGAACTTACAAGCTAGCACTGACACTGTCTCATATAATAATATCTAGTGTACATGATATGATGCTTCCCTTCCTTCCTCCTGGTTAGCATCGCAGCTCATCTAAGCACAGCTTATCTGTGAATTTATTATTATTTTAAATACAAAAAAGATATAATCCATCTTTTTTCTGTATCTTAGCACTTGTAAAATTCCCATTTCTTCTATTTCTCTTATTACCATATAATCTGAAATCTCTTATTTCGTTGCAAAAACAACTCTCTTTTATTTGAACATTAGTCCTTTTTCTTTCTAAGAAAGCATTATTTAGTTTTATCTAAAGAATTTTTATTTATTCTTGAGTTCAGAAAATTCCTTGTTGATAATTACTGAGAGATAACCATTAAGTGGTCACCTTGTAATTAGGCAAGGTAATAACACCAATGTGCAGAGCCGGATTAGTTAGTTGTTGTGACCCTTCTAAATAGATTCATTGAACAGATCAGAAACATGTTTCCTACTACTGAACACCATACTAATCCTTCGTTCTTTTTTCAATCAGAACAATGCCATTATTGCATGTTCATCTCCTGCTGTGTTGGCTGAAAAGAAACAGCTGCTACTACTCTTCCAAACAAAAGCAAATTTATGCCAATGGGACAAGGACATCCTGACTCAGCAATTCGTACTGGCATCAGACATGAAAATGGAAATTTTAGCCATCCAACATGCCAAAATTGAGTTCTCCAGTGTCCCCGTTACACAGGAAGTAAGAATACACCTTGTCCCTTGCTCTTAAGGACATAAAAAGATATTTCATGATCATCAAGCTGTTTTCACAACTTGGGGCAACGATTTGAAAAGGACTGCAGATGGCCTCCGCACAGTATGGTTGAGTAGGATCGTAAGCGTCAGAAGTGTTAACGCCCCAGCCTGATGAGCAGTGCCAAGCGATACCGGTACATACGATAGAAGTGTAGATATCCCTAAAGTAACCTGCATCAATAAAAACAACCCATTTTTCACCTCCTTAGAAAGAAGCATGCTCAAATCAAACCTGAGCAAGTAATCACCTGAACAGTAGCCATGCCAATTGTACTTCCAATTAACGTTCGAACTGCAGGATGTATATCCAACTTCCTTGTGGACCACCACAAGGCCCCAACCGACATTAGGGTTGTGATTGCAAGAATGCGATGGTCAAGCTGCAGTAAAAAATTCAAAACATTTTTCAAAACAAGGGAATCACTCACTAGATTTCCTTTTTCTTTTTAACCTATCAAAATGCCCAATAGCCATCACTGCCAATATTGTTCTTTCCAAGTTTTTAACAAGTTTAGGATCTCTTTTACTTCACTACTAGTGTATTCTCATTCCTCTCTTGCATGGAAACGTAAGTTTCTTCCCCAATATCTCCCTCAAGTAATCTAATTGCTTAAAATATTTGTCAGAAATGTCAGATTATGCAAGTATGGATAACCTGCACTGTTGAAGTATTCTCAAAGAAATTCCGGATGAATGGCTTCATATCAAATACATCATCAGGTATCCACGCATCACCCATCTTTGGAAAGGTATTATATGCCCTACCCTGCATTGAGCCATGCAGCCATGATCAAATTTGTCTGTAAGCATCCATTGTCGTGTGGTAAAAGGAGAAATGTGAGAGCTAAACTGTTTACATACAGCATCATTTCCAGCGACAAATGCTCCTGAGATTGCAGTAATGCCAACAATTATGCTTGCAGGAAGGGCAAGTCTTTTGCTTTTGCTAACCCTTGAACCCAGGTTACTGATTCAGCACGTGGTTCTGGCATCATAACAGAAAGAGCAGTCCACAAAAGGCCACAATAAATAACAAATGCTGAAGTAAGATGAGCTGCAAGCCAGTATGGGCTTACTCTTGGTTGAGTATACTCAGAAGCAGGTTCCTAGAGGAAAAAAATGTAAATTTCAAATACATGCCATTGAAACAGAAGAGAAAAAGTGGAAAACCAACAATAAGTTGCCTATACCTCTAAGCCACTTTTAACCATCCACCAGCCAATCAGGCCCTGCCCAGCACCAAGTGCAAAAAGCGCAGAAAGTTGTAATCCAAGACGTAAGGTTATATACCTCTTGCGTAGAAAGTATGAAAATGGCAAAGCAAACATGAGACCAAGTGCCCTTCCCCACATTTGATGTGCATACTCCATCCAATAAATAAATTTGAAATCCTCAAGACTCATCCCTTTATTTACTCTGCAAAAATTCAAGCAGGAAAAAAGCTACTTCACACTACTGCTCATGTGATCAGTACTACTTTAAGAAGCTATTGTAACTAGCTTAATTCAGGATGGTTTTTCTTTAGCTTACCGCTTATACTCAGGGGACTGCTTATATTTTTCAAACTCCTGTAACCACTTCTCATATGAAAGAGGTGGAAGACTGCCAGTAAATTTCCAGTCAGTCATTGAAAGGCCAGAGCGAGTTAATCGTGTGACACCGCCAAGTACCACCATGCTAAAAACCCATGCAGCAGAACCAACAAGCCATATTCCAACCATCTTCTGAGCACGAGGTCCTCCTGCTACAAGTAGCTTCAATCCCCCCTTGCTTTCTGTAGCAACAGATACTGACCTGGATATATTCCATATGAAAGGCCGTCGATGACCCTAAAACAACAATAGGATCATAGTTTAACCTCTGGATAATGACTCTTTTACTGGATAGTTACCAGAGATTAACAGTCAACATAACCATCAGTACCAGGCGTCAGTTAGAGTTATTAACCCATCAAACAGTAATGCATTCGTTGTTGAGAGATTGACAAACATTTTAAAGAAGAAAAATGAGTAAATTCCGAAGTACCAAAGTAAAATTCTAACATCACCAAAATATTTAACAGCTTTTTTTAGCAATGTTCTGCTCAAATGAATGGACAAATCATCTCATAGATAAACCGAGGAATGGCCATTACACTTTCAGTTTGTACAGACAGACTTGCTTTCATTAAGTAAAATGCAAAACCCAGAAAATGAATCTAATGAGTCGATAAGCAAACCAATGAGTAATAATTCAAAGTGAATAACACAAGCAAATGAACAAGATAGCGGATAGAACGAATTTCCTGGGTGACCTTCTTGAAAACACAGAAATTCAAGCACGGAAATAGTTCAAGTATCAAAGAGATTAACGAACCCCAATACAAGAGTAGAATCAAATAATATATGAAAATTCGATGCGCACTTATGTTTGATGAATAAAGAAAAATAGAAATAAAAAGAATGAGACTTGGAAGCTGAAAAAAGAAACTCAAGAAGCAGAAGCAAAAAACTCACTGTAGGGAGCGTCTTAGTTATGAAAGCATAAAAGAAGGATCTTGATCTCGATGGGTGGTCAATCACATCTTTAAACACGGTGGTTCTGCCTCCAAAATTTGGCAGTACTCTGTTGGATACTCCATTATCGGTTCTCTTCGCAATTGACGACAACACTAGTCTTCGAAACATCTCCTTCCCCACTCCAGAGGTTTAGTGAGGCTTTAGAGAAATGCACGTTTTAGACAGAAACGATTAAGCTTTTAACATCCTGTGGGCGCCTGGCCATGTCATCTACTAAAGGTTAACAGAAAAACTAACGGTAATGTGACATCCTTAGTTTTTGGTCAGATTAACAATGACCTAACATATGCTTATAATATTTTTATACAGAAGTGAATCTCACGTTATCACGTGGATGTGAAGGTATGAAACTCATATAACTAAATTATAATATTTAAATGAAATTAGTATTTAAAAATGTGGGACCTATTGAAATAATTTAACTCTAATTGTTGTTAACCTAATAAATTAACTTAACTAATTAACCTATTAAGTTGACAAAACAATCTAACCTATCCTAACTAAACTAATTATTTAACCTATGATGAAACCCAAATCCCTGACAGAAGCATGTTATGAAAAAGTTGTTAAAGTTGTTTACAAATCCATAACTCTTGAAATTCCCAAATGAGTTTTTGAAACTTCTAACTCATTTATCTTCGTGAGTTTGTCTTTGTGGGTAGAAAAAGTTATATCCCTCACTCGCCCTCATTCACCCATTATTGTCGTCTCCTCATTCACTGGCCTTCATCACCATCGCCCATCATTGTCGTCACATTGTTTTGCTTCTTTTTGTTAATGCTTTGTTTGTTTATCAACTTTTTCAAAAGGTACGTCATGAAATGGAGGAATATTGTGAAAAATGGCATTAAGATGCTCAGGTTGGGAGAGGGAGTTATGACAAGAGTTGTGTAATGAGATGATTCATTCAGTTCTTGTACGTCTAGTTTCTCCTATCATGGTTTGTGGAGTAACTATTTATTGCAGTGACTATTGACTGATGTGAGGTTTTCGAGTCATGTATGCTTTATTCTTTTTTATAGCTAAAGGAAGAATAACAAAAAGATTACATATTGAAACAAGGGAGACAAATCCTTGATAAATCTTTTAAAAGGACTGAGTGGCACCTAATGGGTGGAGTATCGAGATATATGACGCCGATATCAGAGTGAACTGCGTAGTTAGCAAGCCAATCGGCGCTTCTGTTGTTCTCTCGAGAGACGTGGCGATGAACAACAGTCCAATTTCG
>JAOTAY010000005.1:20981997-20993698 GCA_025629805.1 Erythroxylum baracoense
TATTCTCATGTATGTGTATGCCACATTATGCATAAGTATGAATTATACTTCCTAATTTCTCAATGACCTCTTATAAACACTATTTTAACCTTATCGTAAGTAACAGGATGTTACATATTTTCCTTTAGTCTCTCATTGGGCCAATAAGCTATGGAAGACTAGAGGCTTGATAGATGTTCTTCTCTCTAAACCGAACTTGAGCCTTTTCACTTTTACTTCCACTTCAGAAATCCAGAAAATTGTGGAGGAAGGTCCCTGGCAATTCGGTAACCATCCTATCTTCCTATAAACTTGGCAGCCATATTTGAACTTTGAAACCCTTAAAATCCAAAATATTCCACTTTGGATTAGCTTCCACAACATCCTACTTGATTATTGGACAACCCAAGGGCTTGGAGCATTAGCCAGCTATATCGGAAGGTCACTGTGTATGGATGAACATACAACAAAGAAGAAACATGTTGGATATGCCCGAATTTGTATCAGTGTGGATACTTCTAAAGAACTCCCTGATGAAATTCCACTAATGAGGTTAGGAAAGGAAGACAAACTACGGGAAGACATAATTAAAATTTCTTACTATTGGAAACCACCTTTCACAAATTCAACCAAAATCTGGAAGGCGATAAGCAAGATTTTCAAAATAGGTAGCTACTAAGAGCTTATGGAGTTAGCTGAAATAATTATACCTCTAGGGTCCCTGAATTCCTTTGACATCTAATGTCACTATGATGCCAATAACTGGTGATTCTATACCACCTAACAATATGGAGAGACAATACAATGAGTTAGTGCAAAATTGTCAAATAACACACAAGCATACATCCAAGGAACACATTATAATATGCAATACAGAGTAGGAAGTACTACAGACACCAAATACAACACTTATAACTCAAAAAAATGCTAATGATGACCATGTCACCTTCCTACCACTTTAGGAGTCATGCACAATGCTGAAGGAGAATCAATGGTAAGTCACACTAATCCTATCTAATCAGATATCATTTTAACTCCTAAAGCTTCTATTACACCTAAAGAATCTGTAGGAAATGATGAATTCCACACAATGAAGAGAAGGAGATCCAATAGGGGAAAAGGGAAAGGCTCCACAAGCCAAACCTTTGAACCATGTCCATTATTGCATAGAATGTACATGTAATAAATTGTCCCATTAAATTGTTAACTTTAAGGGACTTTATTTTGTGAGAGTCATCATCGGATTACTAAAAACTAAAGTCAAGTTAGAAAATCAGGCAAAGTTGGACATTTTTCGTTCCCACTAGAACGTGATTACCAACCAGCAACAATATGCTTTTGGCAGAATAATTATTTACTATAAGGAGGATGAACTCAAGGTGGATCTTTTAGACTCAAACAAACAAGCTATGCATCTAAATTCATCTTTCATATGGAGCACATCTAGCTTAATGTTGTTAGAGTAGTGCTCTAAAGGCAATCACCTTTAGCACTTTTGTACAAACTTTATTTTGATTAATAAAGCGAAAGGTAATTTTCATTAATTTAATGTTCATTTATTTATGAATTGAGGTCAATCTTAAATCGAATTAATGAATTCCATGATACAATACATACCATAAAGGAAATCAAGATGAGATCATGATAATGAGATTCCTATCATGTGCAATTATGTTAATATCTAAATTATCCCTAGTCATAGGATTAATAAGATAGGACATTATTAATCCGAATAGACTAGCACATGTTATACTCCTTGATTTGATCAAACAGTGGATCTTATAAACTGCAAGCAAGAGATGTTTAGAGTTAATATGTGGATGCTTACTAAGAGTAGTAAGTACATTAGATGACCTGTTATGAGATTATCATATGGATTATCTATCAAATTTCAATGATTAATCTCATCATAGAAATAGTGCAAATATCTTTGGACTTAAGGTACTCAAGGATATCTTGGATACTAATCTTGTTCTTTGACATCATTCCTTGTTGCCTCAAGATGAGGTCGCTCATAGGGTGGTGATTTGGTAAAGCTATTGGTATTCGAAGGTAATTAGGTAGCCAAGAAAGGATTCACTATTCCTGATAGAAGGAGATGGTACCTACGGCCTCTTGTCAGGGTCATTACTCAGGAGTCTTTGGCCAGAGCAGTTATGTGTCATGAAGAGAGTCTCCAATGACATATAGAGTAATATGAGATCCTAGGACAAGAACTAACATCACTTAGACTAAATGTGACATAGTCAATTTAGTGGGAGTTGACAAATAGCCTATACTCCGAACTAAATGGGGTATAGTATGGTGAAATGACGAATTGCATGGTAATTATCTTGTAAAGGTTCGGAAGTCGAATAATTAACTGTCAAAGAGTTCGTGTGTTAATCCACTTATATTCCAGTAAATTGGCATTATGAAACCCTTCACGATTTGCTTGAATTAAGAGTTAATTAAAGAGAAACCATCTATGATTTTCTTAAATTAAGAGCTAATTCAAGTGCTTAAAATAACCGAGAACCTAAGGGTCACACGTATGAAAGATCGAATGAAAAAATAAAGTGTGCATGACTTCTTTTACGTAGGTCACGATCGTGGCCTAAAGCTCGACATATGTACATAAGTGAGTTCTTCACTTATGTACAAATAGAGGGGGCTAACCAATTCTTACACACTAAAGCGAGACAATAGGGACTCTAGAAGTGTTCAAGAGTGAGAGAGAAGTGTCTTGAGTCTTGTTCATACAATTTATGCAATTGTTGTATGAATCAAAGTGCCTGCAATATAGTCTTGATCTTTCTCTCCATTTGAGCATCTACTTGAACTTATCTAGTTTGGTGCTCAAACCACTCTTACACATTGTTTCTTCTTCATCTTTACGTGTTGTTGGGTGATAAAGGAAGGGTTTGATGTTTGCAACAACCTAAACAAAGAGAATAATTAAGAAAGGAGGAGAATCAAAAGGTACATGTACTAAAATTTCATGTTTATATATTATGAGTATGCATGCAACTAAGTTTCTGGAAGTTTGGGAATGTCATGTGGTGGGAATTAGATTCTGAAACTTCCGCTAAATTGTCATGCATGTGACGCATGAATCCATGGCTTCTCACAACATATACATAATCTTTAATCATTTTTATATAAAGGTAAAATTCACAATTGACTATTTTATTAAATTATAAAATATATATTATGTTGGAACTAAAAGTATGTTTACCTTAGAATATGATATTAATTAAATAAGTTTTAATTGAAATATTAATTAATTTATATTGATTTTTATTAATCCAATTAAAATTTTCTAGATTAATTTAAAGTTTTTAAAGTTATTACTAATTTTTTGGATCCTAGAAAATAAAAATATTGATAAAGAATAAAAATTAAGTTATGTTAAAAGTAGAATATGTGTTATATTTTATTAAAATTAAGATAAATTAGGGAAGTAAATAAAATTATATTAAATTAAAGAAACTATAATGATAAAATAAGTTATCTTAATATAAAATGTTTAAATATATCTTGGTGAATGTTTACATCATAATTAATAACTTTAAAATCATCATTATCTACTCTATATGATAGCTCTTTCATATATTCTTTATTTTCATTTTTTCTAAAAAATAAATATTAAGTTGAATTGGATATAGTTAAAAGGAGTACATATTTAGTGTAAGAAATACATAAGCCAAGTGCAAAAATTCTCCAAATAAATAAGAACAACTTATAAAGGATATGAGCTATTAAATTTGGCTAGTAGATAGGAAAATCAACTAAGTAGTAATTAGTATAGTTGAGCATGAGAGGGGGTATTTTGGCTAAACTCACAAACCATTTTTATAAAACTAAAGGAATATAATGGCAGCCAGAGAAGCCAAATGGGAATAAGCTAAAGTTGACTCTCTCGTAAAACTCATCATCTCCAAAAGGACCTATTGCTTCTCATTTTCCTTACCTTGAAAGAACCTATATTCCTTTCCTTCCAATTGTAGTATATGGTAGCACTAAAGGAGATCTTAAATTTGATTGATTCCTCTAAACTTTCTTCTTAGACCACCTATCCAAGTAGTAATATCAATCTAAGGCATATCCAGGCAACAAAGATTGTTAGAGCTTTGTATCCTTTTCTAAATAAAGTTATGAACTCACATTGAAAAAACAAGAGATTAATAAATTTTAATGCTTTATAAGATAAAGGGCAAGTGAGAGAGATGAGTGAGAGACTACAGATCTTGTCATTTGTCAATAAGTTCTCTCTAAGATCTTAGGAAACAAAATATGAGAGGATTAGTATAAATGAATGGAGTTGACCTCCAAATTGATCAATTGCACCATATTAGTAAAAGAGAGGCTTTTACTTAATGATCCTCCTTAGAATTTTTTGTATAAGGGGCAGGAATTCTCCATATAATAGCCTCTTATAGGCGATTGGAAATGATAAATAAATGAATGGTAGTTGCTTAATATGAAACTCTGTTAGGTTCAAAATCTAGGGAGAAAGGTGGTTAGCTGCTGATGATATAAAAATATGGCTCTTCTCTTTGTTCATATTTAAACTAGATATTCCTTTGAAGCTCTAAATAATAGTAATTAAAGCACTCATAGGATTGGGGTTAGCCTTTAATAGAACTAAATTATCATTTATAAAGTAGAGACCATAAATTTTGATTTTCTTGCATTTAAATTTGAATTTGAAGTTCTTCTCTAGACTGATCATATGAATGTTGAGCCTTGATAATACTTCCATATTTGAGGAAAGGGGACTATGTATATGGAAGTATTATCAAGGCTCAATATTCTACTTTAATTGCACATCACTTAAAAGAGTGTTTCCTATTATAATTTTTGAACTGTTATTAGGCTAAGAGCTTTGTTATCACTAATTTATCTTCCTGTAATAACAACACCTTGAGTTTGATTAATAAGAAGATAAGAGATTGGAATGTAGTCATTCAAGGATTTTAGATCGGGAATCTTTGGGATAAGGATAATAAAATTTCTACTAATTTCCTTTAGCATTGTCCCTTTATTGAAGAATTCTATAATGGCCTTTCTAAAAGGCTTTAACAGATGCCATAATTTCTAAAAAATAAGGTATTATGATCATCTGGGCTTAAAGCCTTATTTGGGTGAAGAGAAAATAGAGCTTTATCTATCTTATATTTTTGTAACAGGCAATGACAACCAATCTACATGTGAGCTTAAGATTCTATCAATAATAAAAAATTGTAACATCTATATTGAAAAAAAATCTATTTGAGGGTGACCTAAGGAAGTTGTAGAAGTATGTATTTTTTTCTTCCAATAAATTAGGTTAAATAGATGTGGTAGAACCAATTTTTGAAACAAGGTTATTCTATTAAAGTTTTTCCTATAAAAAATGGAATTATGGAAGAAAGACGTGTTCTTATCACCGTGTTAAAGCCATTGACTCTCAACTTGCCTAAGTAAAGAACAATTAATTTTCACAGCTTGCTTGTACGCATATAAGGCCAAATTTTCTTTATGTTATCTAACTAAGTTTAAAGGGTTTTGATATAGTAGAAGGTAAGCGTTGTTAAGCCTATATTTAGCAAATACAATAACTAATTGAATGTTGTTGTATTTATGCTAGTTCAAAATTTTAAGTTTTCCTTGATCACTTATAGCTTTCTTATGTATATAAAGATTTGTTTTCCCTAAAGGAATGAGTTAGAACTTTAGAGATTAGATTTTCGAAAATAATATCATTAACTAGGAAGTTGTTGAACCTAAATGGAAAATGTTTCTTCTTCCTTAGATTAAGGTGAAAGATAGCAATAGGTGAGTGATTAGAGAAGAGAGGATTGTTGAAAGATTCTAGGCTCTACAAAAATTAGTTTAACCATCAATTATTCACCATAAATTTGCCAAGTTTCTTCAGAACCATCTCCATTATTGTTTATTACTTAAGGTGAAATAATGTCTTTACATTTTGAGATTAGTAATTACAATATTAGTTATGTTTTTATAGAAATCCTCTAAATGATTCCTTAAGAATACATTACCTTCATCTTCTAAGGGGTAAAATGTACTATTAAGAACCCCAAGCATAATTAACGCAATGAATAGAGTGATATATTTCCTGTAATTTTATTTAAACCGATGTTCTCTAAAAGCAAAGTTTGAGGTATAAAAAACTGACATGAATTTAAGTTTTCTCGTATAATAGTTTAATATCCATATTGAGAAGCTAATCAGTTATAATAGTATTCATAATTTTTATGTTGATAGAATCAAAAGAGGTTAGAATTCTACCATTATAATAAGAGCAATAATAAGAGATGATAGGCCAATTATGCTTAAGAAAGCTAAGGTTATTGATACTTTCTTCTTTTAACTTAGTTTCTAAGAGGCATGTTAAGAAGGGGTTTAAGTTTTAGAGATAATAAAAAAGAAGAGGTTGTTTCTTAGAGCTATTTAGCTCTCTTATATATTTCAACATAGGATAGACACTATAAGGAGGGAGGTAGGGTGGTTACCTAATTCCTCCTTTTAGATTTCTCTATAGTATTAGTCTTAAAACCATCAATAAGTATAGTTATATTATTAGATATTAAGGAGTTTATAACATTGAGCAACATTTCATAAGGGATTTTCAACTCATTAGGAGCTAGACCATTAACAGGCCCAACATATGGATAGGTAGGTGATTATAGAGTAAAAAGTTTAGAATTCCTTTGTCTTATAAAGGGCCTCATTATTAGGAAATGATGATGGAGAAGATTCTAATTGGTAAAGGAGTTTTGCATAATCAATAGTTTCTTAAGAGCATATGCCTTTATCCCTAAGGTTGTTTGGGAAACTAGTAATTGAGTGATCTGAACTAATAGGAACTTAGGAAGTAATATCTTTTAAATCCTTTAATTAAATCAAAATAATCTCCCTTAAAAAATTCCTTAACTGTTAGTTTCCACGTCTACCCAAGACGGTTGTTAATGGCCTCTATTAATAAGAGTCAAGGATTGAATCTTGATAAAGTTTATTAACCTCATCAGAGGAATTGGATTTGGGAAATTTTGACCAATATCAAAAATTATAAATAATATAGTATAGCTAAACCTTTTCATCCTAGCAGTGGATTTATCCATGTCTGTAGGATTTCTTATAAAGCTTGCAAGGGATTAAGGCTATTACTGGTCCAATTTTTTGATACAATGTTTGTATATTAATCTAAATTGGTGCTTGTTTTTCCTGAGCTCTTGGAACTAGATACTAGGCCTCCACTTCTTAAAAAAAATTTTGCATGTTATTTAAATTCCAAGGACCATTTTCTAGTATCTTCTAAGCATCAAATGGAGACTTAAATTTAAAGAGGAACATGTTATCCTTAGTGAGCAAAATATCCTTTTATAAGCCCAAAAATTGAGTGTTGGAGAAGTTCGTCTTCTTCAAAGAAAGAAACATATTAGTATGGAGTGCCATTAAAAGTTCCTTCACTAAATACCTCAAAAGGAGGAGCAACAATACATTAACCTGCATCTAGAAAAGGGGGACAAAAGTATAAGCATGTTGTAGGGGAGGAGTCACTAAGGACCTATTTCTTGGAATGAGTTGAGAAGGGTTAGTGACTAGATAACTGGGTGGAACATAAGTGGTTATAAGATTAAAAGAACCTTCGTTCTCTATGCTAAGTGGAGAGGAGAGACATGCTAAGGGAATTCAAAGGAAGACTTATGGTTTTCTAAAATAGCATTACTAAAAATAGTAAAAAAAGGGCAGCAATAACCAAAAGCAAGTAAAGTCGGTTTAAGATATATAGGGAAAAAGCCAAAAGAAGGGAACCAACCATCAGGTTTTAAAGGATCAAGTTATCAAGAAGAACAAAAAAAAAGGAAAAGCAAGCTAAAAACTAAATGAAAGAAAGATGAGAAAGAAGATGGGATGAGCTAAGGAAAAACAAAGGAAAGGGAACTGAGAGGAACAGTAGGAAGCAACTAAGATTTAAGAAAGCTATGGGATAAGAGCTTAGAAAAATTCAAAGGAGGAGAAGAAGCAAAGAAAAAAGCCATAAGAGTAGTGAAACTTCCTATTTTTATTTAGAGATTCTCTCTATTTTATCTTTAAATTCTTATTGTCTTATACCTTCCATCTTTTCTTTAACTATTATCTAACTATTAGAAGTAATACATATTTTTATTTCTTAATGTAAAAATTGTTTTAGTACGTAATGTAAAGAAAGATAAGTTGATGATATGAGTTCATTCTTAACATCTAAAGTGAAGATTTGTTACCTTACTAAAACAAAATAATATTTTTAAGTATGATCTTTAACGTTTCTAATCCATTATGTTCTTATAAATTAAAATTCCTCACATAATTGAGCCACAAATCTTTTCCTTTCAAAAATATGAGAATATATATATGTAATATAAAAGAGAGCTATATTTACCAAAATTTGACATGTTATATATTCTAATAAAAGTAATTTTAATTTTAAAATATATAATATTAGTTTTAAAACTAGAAATGTCTAATTATAAAATTAAAATCAATTTAAAATGTCAAAGGTGATTAATTATTAATAAAATTTAACTATTTTTTAAAAAATTCATTAAATATCTAAAATATTATAGCTATATTTACTTTATATAAATTAAAATTTTTCTTAATTCTTGATTCTTAATGTATTATATGTGAAAGTAAATTTAGATATACCAAAGCATTCATATTTATTAATGTCTTATCCTAGAATGTTAAGAGAGCTTAACAAAACCCTTATATGTCTTATCCCTAAGGTGTAACTCCTAACATTGTCAAAGAATTTAAACCTATTTCTTGCTGCAATATTAAACATACATTTCTAAGCTCCTAATTAGTAGGCTCAAAGATCCACTCACCTCTATTATTAATCGATACCAAGGAGCCTTCAATAAAGGGGGAGTATTGGTGACAACATTATGCTTGTATAAGAACTTTTCAAGTATTACAATAGGAAAAATTCAAGGGAGAATTATGCCATAAGAATATATTTTTGTAAGGCATTTGACTCAATTGATTGACTTATGATTTTACAAACTCTCAAAGCTTTTGGATTTCTTGACCTATTTGTGAATTGGATTGAAAAATGTATAATAATGGTTTATATTACATTATGGTGAATGGTGAATCCACTAGAATCATCAGGCCTATTATGTATTCAATACAAGTGGAACCTTTGTCACATTATCTTTCCATACATAGTATGGAATTCCTTACAAGGTTAATAAAGGATATGATTAGTCAATATCATTATCTCAAATTTTATTATAAATGTTGAAGACTGGGGATATCCACTTTTATATTTGCAAATTACTTAATTATATTCTCTAAAGTTGATTCTTCTTCTGTCAGCATTCTCATGTTTACTTTAAATACATTCAAGCTAATGTCTAGCCTTTATATAAATAAGAAGAAGAGTTAAATGATTATCCCAAAGAGTGCTTATCACTTGACTGACTAGTTGAGTATCCTCGTATCTTTAAAACTAATGGATATTCTTATTTTATACCTTAGTATTCCTATCTCTACTATGAGACCATATACCTTGGATTTCAATATACTAATTGACAAAATAAAGTGAAGGATTTCATACTAGTTCAATAAAAGTCTAACTCTAATAGAGAGACTCCAACTTATAAACTCAGTCCTAAATAGCTTGGATATAGGTTAGTCACATCAAATCTTCCTTCCTTTAAACACCATCAAAGATATAGAGAGGATTTAATCAAATTCCATGGTTTGGATACTCAAATAGACTTACTTTATCTAAGGTAAAGTGAAAGAGTTTTGTTTGTAAATAGATGAAGGGGGTCTAGGAATTATGCCTATAAAAACTGTGAACAAAGTTCTTTTGATTAAATAGATATGTAGGCTAATCATTAATAAACATGCCTTTTAAGTTAACAGGGTACAAAGAAGTCCAGCTTCTAGTTGATTGAACCATGGTATGATTCTTCATAGACCATAATACAAATCCTTAAACTAAAGGAGGTGGAAAGGTTGGATTTCTAATATGTAATAGGAGATGGATGTTCTTCACACTTTTTTGCATGATAATTGGCTACAATATAGTCCCTTGAGTAAGATACAAGAGCTAATATCCTTGAGGCATACTATACATAAAAAAAACTACAGAGGAAGGGATAAATATATTATGTGCTTTGTGAAAGTTGCCAAATTCCTCCCTAGTTACTCACCTCTTAAACATTCATTTATCACTTGATAAAGAGGATACCACTTACTAAAAGAACCGTCCCTCGTGGTTATTTATTAAGACCTTCTATAAGAGGCTTTTAAAGGCTGCTCTCCCTAAATTTGGATCGGAAATAATATAATGGTGCCACTAAATTTGACAAAAGCTTCATTTATCTTTTGGTTGGAAATTAAAGGGAAGTTTAGTATAATAGATAGGTTGTCTAGATTCTTTAACATTTTCAACGTTGTATTTTCTGTTGGAACACCTAAGAATTTACAGAACACCTCTTCTTTCGATATCCATTAACCTCGACTATATGGTTTTTTATTTAAGGATTTTATAGTCTCTTAGCTGCCTTAATAATTTAGCATAAAATAATCTAATGGTTGACACTTAAGAAAAGCTTCAATTTAGATGAATTCCTAATGTTCAAGATAGCTTAAACCATAACCATATACAGTGTGTGGAAAGAAAGGAACTTATTCATATTTTAAAGGAAAGCAATTCAAACTCAATTCCTTAAAGTTGAATTACTTAAGTTAATATGAGAACAAATTTTAATCCATCTCCCTATTCTTAATTTGTATAATGTCACACTACAAAATTAGTCCTTAGCTTAGTAATAGAGTGAGGTACCTTGACCAAGTGTTGAATTAGAGTTACACCAGCTTAAGCATTGACTAACTTAGCCACTTAGCAACCCTTGGCAATCATTTATATAATAGTCTACCATTAGTATTAGGATGGATTTTAATAAACTATGGAAGCCTCTCTAGTTTTGGTTGTTAATTGTAAGATGAGCTCACTAACTCAAACTTTATAATTTTTTTAAGTTAATTCATTCTTTAAATTTTTAAAAAAATTATTAATGTACTGTTATCTAAAACATGCATATATGGTGTATTAAAATAAAATATATTATTTATTAAAAATAAACATATCTTTATAAAAATTAAAGTATGACATAAAAATCTCACTTCTCTTTATAATCTGCATAAGGTATATGGAATGAGCCTAAACACACTGTTGAACTTACTTGCTCTTGATGCATTTCTAGATGTACTAAGTCTCTCCTCAAATTCACCCCTCTCCATTAAGCAACTCACTCTATGTCTCTACTCTTAGTGTCATTCTTTGGTTGGAAACCATTATTCCTTAGTCCTCCTATAACTTCCACGTCTTTGTTCCCTATGTTTGTTTTCATCTTGTCCTTGTGTTATTTTAGTTACAGAAGTTCATTATAGTGTTTTTGATCCCCTCCACCCTTCATTCACTTACTCCCCTTAATTTCCTTTTTTAGTGGCACTTTGATCCTTTCCAACTTTAATCCTTTTCCTACTCTCCATGTTTTCCTTTTTTGGCATTCCTCACTAACTCTTACTTTTTTGTTGTATTTTCTCCTTTTTCATGTAAATTCACACTACAAGAAAATAGTAAATTACAGACGGAAATTACCGACGGAAAAAGCCAATATACCGTCGGTCAATTTATTTACCGACGGAAGAAAATGTCGGTGATTCGGCCGTAGCT
>JAOTAY010000005.1:21024676-21042091 GCA_025629805.1 Erythroxylum baracoense
ACCTTCGCGGGGCACGGATCCGGGTATCACTATCGATATCGGGTTCGGGTCCGGCGGGAGTTGGGGTGTTACACTAGGTCATACATTGCATTTGCTTTTGAACTATTGAGTAAATATTTGGCTAACCTGAGGATAGCACACTAGAATGCAGTTAAACAAGTGTTGAGATACTTAAAGGGAACCAAAGATTATATGTTGACATATAAAAAGGTCAACAATCAAAACTTCGTAGGGTATACAAATTCTGATTTCGCTATGTGTTCGGATGATAGAAAGTCCACTTCATGTTACATTTTTATGTTTGCAGATGACGCAGTATCATGGAAGAGTGTCAAATAAACACTAGTGACTTCCTCAATAATGTATATGGAGTTTGTAGCATACTATGAGGCTATTTCACAGGCGGTTTGACTTAGAAACTTTATTTCTGAATTGTTTATTGTTGATTCAATGGCTAGTCCCGTTTAGTTGTGTTGTGATAATCTTGATGTTGTTTTGTTTAGTAACAATAATAAAAATATCAAAGGGTATAAGTATTTAGAGGTCAAATACTTCACCATAAAGGAGTTGATACAGAAAGGTGAAAATGAGGTGGAGCATTTGAGGGCTGAAGTGATGTTAGCTGATCCTTTAACTAAAGGACTTTGCCCACTTGTGTTTAAAAGACATGTACACAGTATGGATGTAATAAAGTCCTTAGATACTATTAGTTAGGGATCATTATATTTGCTCCTCGTATATTTATACATTTTGATGTATTATGACAGTATGATTGTTTAACAATAAAGATGATCATCATTTATCCTTAGTCATACGGGTTATCATACATTGTCATAATACATGTGAAAGTTTTAAGGTCTGTGTCGATCTTAAGGATTTTAAATGTCAATGGGCATCTATATAAATTGACCTTAGGCCTATGTTATAAGGACACATACAATTTAATATGTATATCCATAGATTTTAACATAACATAGATGGATATAAGTGTTTAATCCTATAAGTGTTTTCTCTAATGTAGTTTAGCATTCGATAAGAGAAAATAAGATTTCCCTGTTACAATTTCACGTATACAGTTTAGTATAAAGTTTAGAGAAATTGAAACTTACAAATCGAAAGTTGAACATTTCAAATCATATAGGTATTATCCTAGTTTGTCACATTTTATTTTCTCATTCATGTTTGTGAGATATTAGATATGCGTGATTATATTGGAGTGTCACACATCACACATGTATTTGATATTTTTTGGTATTGAAAGCCTTACGAGACAAAATAATGTACTTTATTATCTTTAGATCAAATTTTAAAAAAAAAAACTTGATTGACCTATATAGAGATTTACTAAACCAATTTTTGTACTAATTTTATCATCAATACAACTCCTGTAATTAATTATTGTCCAAGGGGGAAAATGTTAGATATTCTCCTATGAAGTGGACAACAATTAATTATATTTTAACTGTTTTAATAAATTTACGATTAAGTGAATCTTATTTGCTCCGGATAAAGATAATAAAGTAGTTTAATAAAGGATATGAATTAATGAGTTGAAGTCTAATGAGAAAAATAGACTCAGATTAGTATGGACTGAACTTATATTATGCCTGTGATGGAAGTGCCCAATATAAATACTATATATAAAAAGTTAAAGTCTCTTGTAGTGGCTGTAATAAATCGTGAAAGTAAAAATTCTCTGGCTCATTCAAAAGTTCACATATACATACGGCCACATAAAGACTTTAACACGTTGTGGTGAGCAACTCACATGAAAGTGCCGAAGAATTCACGTTTGTTTTCCACATTTTTTCGTTATTTCTCTTTAAGGTCCGATCTGAAATATGTAACAAAGACTCCTATTATGAGCTATAACTCATTTAATGCTTCTAGAAATATGGTACTTTCATTATCTGGGGCCAAGCTGCAGTCTGAAAAGTTCTTCTTCCGAGTAGCCGATTGCTTGCTGCCACCTGGTGTTAAAGACAGCCACTCAAACTTTAACAGATAAGTTGACAAGTAGGTCTCGGTGGCAAATAGATTGGTCTCACTGCTCTATGTCGTCGTCGTTCCAATCAAAAGTCACATTCATTCGCCAAAATACTTGAAATTGATAATCTAATATCAAGTTTACCATTAAAAAACAATTATAAAGGATTTAACCAAGCAGTTTCAGCCAGTTTAATCCATTTCTCTTTCTCTGGTTGATTGAAAAAAAGGGACCATAAGTTACCCTTCTTAGCAAAAGACATGGACGGCATGAGAGAAAATAAAACATTTAAGTTAAGAATTGGATTGCAAAGAGTGAAAGCTTAAGGCTGCTCCATAGATTCTTGTTTTTTATTATTACTTGCACCTACAAATTTAACATGAATAAATTGCGTTCTGATAATGTAAGATCTAACCGTATAGATTGCTTGCAATGTTGGGATGCCTGTCCCCACAAGTAGATACCTTTCTTTGTCTACTTACGAACCATCCACTGGAAGGAGAGTATATATAAATGTATAAGATTATAATCGGGCAACGATAAGCATCCAAAGCTTCGAACCTTATTCAGTGCTCGCACATGTACCCTTCTTTCTATATCTTGTACTATATTTACTCTTCTAAATTTCCAAGCCTAATTTTAAAGACTTTCATTCCAACAAAACAAAATCGTTTACTTATATACGGGAAAAGGTAAGATATTTCGTATGGCGAACTCTACCATGTTTTTTAGCTCAGAAAACCGTGAATGAATAGTAGTCACTGGAGATTATGTGATCTTCTTAATCACAAGTCATGGAGACAAGAACAGTAAAAAGGGCTAAAGATAAAATGAAAGTCGCCTATCACAATCCAAAACATAGTTGAGAAGTGACAACATTTGTGATTTTGCTTCAACACCTGTTATTCGTTAGGAGAGTATAAATAGCAGCTCCTTTCGATGATGCCTAGTTCCCAAACTAACAACATTCTTCTATACATATATAAAGAAAAGTTATAATCACTGCAATGTATCACATAAAAATTCTAGTAGATGTAACTTTAGTTATATAAATATATATATAATTAAAAATAATTTTTAATATTAAATATCTATTTATAAAATTAATATATGAATATATAAATATCAAAATATTTAATTATTAAAATTTTAAATTATTTAAAAATTTGTGCATATTAAATATTTTATGTTAAATTAATGAAACAATTTATTTGATCTTAATATTTTTTGAAAAGGTAAATGAATGAATCAATTAAAAAGGCTCAAAGGCCAACAATATTATACATTAATCCTTGGAGGAGCTAAAAATCAAACCTAACCTAGGAGCAATAGTGATTGCCTTGATATGTTCAAGCAACATGCAGCATACATGCTTTTCAGAGAGCAACATAATAGCATTTTGGTTTTTCCCCAGAACGCTACAATTTCGATCTCAACTTCAGGTGTTTTGTAACGTGCATCTCTCTATGAATGCAAGAGACAGCTACTTGCTTATAGGGATTTCTACAAAATTCTCCATCTCCACGCGTTTGCTAGTTTATTGATGCAACTTTTGATGTCATTGATCATAACGAGTTGTTCCCTAATCCACATGGTGAGTTGTTTCTTTATTTGTTCCAGGCTTCTTTCAATTCTCCTAAAGCATCTATTGTTTTGTTCTTTCCATAAGTAATAAATGCATGATCCAAGTGCAATGTTGACAACTGCACTGTCCCATTTGGTTTGCCTTGTGTTTACTTATGTTGTGCTTAATATATCAACGTAGCATTGGCCTTGTTCATCAAATTGACATATATCTTTGATTACGTTCCAAACCTCCTTAAAGACTTTGCAACCGAAGAGAAAGTGCTCAGTTGATTCAAGTTCTGCCTTATATAGCACACACGTGGTACTAATATTTAAAAATTTGATTCTATCTAGTGTAAGAGCTTCTTTTTCACTAAAAGCCACAAGAGGAAAGACACCTTAGATAATAAGTTATTGCACCACACTATTTTCCAACCTTTCCAATTGTGATCCTTTTTCTCTTAAATAGTTAGGAGATGAAGTATTGGTATATCTACCTGATGAGTGTCTCAACCACTAGTACTCATCCTCCTTCATATAGTTCAAGTTGTATCTTAGAATGTAGTCCTCCTTGTCGATGGTTGTGCTTAATACAAACCTTAACCTTGGAACTTAGGGGGTTTATGTAACTTTACAAGGACATCAGTGGACTATTACATAGTGAACTTTCTTTGCTCCAATATAATTCTTAAAGGAAAGAGAGGCAATTACTCAATTCCTTACTCTGCCTATAAATTAATCTCCTAGTTCATCTTTTAACTTTAATAGGCACTTCAGAAACCCAGAATGTGAAAGATTAATCTTAATTCCCAGAGGCTTTTATCTTTCATGAAATAGGAGTGAAGCCATTTCACTGACAAGGAGTCTTTATTAATCAGTAACATATATAATCTCTTTCCTATAAAGACTTTGTGCTGGTATTGATGTGGGTGGTACCATGACCACCTTCCTTTAAGGGTTTATGTACCTCTTGCCAACATAATTCGGATAAGAACCTTTCATCGTTTCCACTAGCTTATAAGAATCTCATTATTAACTTTTCAATTTCCTTAATTAGGCCCTTAGAGAGAAAAAAATGGGGAGACTAGTACATATAAAGTGAGTTCAAGATAGGTTTAATTAAAAAAACTCTTCCTACATTAGATAAAAATCTATCATACCAACATCTCATTCTTCTTTGTATTTTCTCAACTAGGTAAAGATATCATATAAAGTGAAGCTTTCTTTTAGAAATGAGGAGCCCAATATATTTAAAAGGAGGGGTCATATGCTAGAATCATGAAATGTTTAAAAGTCAATCCACCGTTATCTGAGCATTCTCTAACATGATTAGATGGCTTTTACTTCTATTGACCTCTAAACTTGATAAAATTTTAAAGATATTTAAGAAGCAATAAGTAGGCTAATTGAGGCATCTTGGTCTCTAAGAAAATGAATAAATCATTTGCAAAGGCTAATAAAACTGGGCCAATATTTCTGTATTTACTATGAAACTTAAACCTAGAATTGGTACTAATATTGCTTTTGATCAATTAATTTAGTGCTTTCATACATAGAATGAAGAGGTAAGGTGACAAAGGATTACCTTGCACAAACCCCTTGCTCATTGGAATAGTTGGAATGGTTTTCCATTGACTAGAACAATAAAAGAGTTTGTTGATATGTTGACTTTTTATCTATGTTTTGAAATTCTTTGGGAATTCAAGTGATTCTAACAAATGCATGATAAATTCGCAACTAATTGTATCAAAGGCCTTAACAAAATCAACCTTGATTGATTAATTTTTAGGGCCATTTCTTTCACAATATACATTAAATAGCTCCTGAGCCATTAGTATGTTATCACCTATCAACCTTCCATCTATAAAGGCTCCTTGTGAATAACTGATGATTTATTTTAGAACCTTCTTCATTAATGTAGCAATGATTTTAGAAATAATTTTGTTTAAGAAGTTATAACAGAATATAGGTCTAAACTCATTCAAGGAACTAGGATTGGGTATTTTTGATAAAAGAAGCCATCCAGGCCATCAGATCTTGGGAACTTTGTAAGATTCAGTTCAGAGACCACTCTCTCAATTTTTGAAGATTGATTGGGCTAACTAAAACATATATTTCATCACTCATGAAATGGTTGGATATATAATGATTTTAAAAGAGAAATTGTTGATAAGTTTGTAGTTGAATTCCTTAACATATTTGTGAATAATAAGCAGCTTCTGCCTTGATATGCTCTTGTAGGGTAACAAGTTGACCCTACTGATTAAGAAGATATGCAATTTTTTTTAAAATCCTTCTATCCAGAACAGAATTAAAGAAGAATTTAAAGTTCTTATTACCCTCCTTTATTTATTAAAGTTGGATCTACGATGGATTAAAGAGTTATGATTAGCTAAAGCCTTAGCATACTTCTATGGAGCTTTCTTCTTTATTAAAGAGATTCCCTATACCAAAATGTTTCTCTAATTCTAATTAAACCTTGATAAAATATTCGTTTGTCCTCTTAACCTCCTTTAGATCGTTGCTGTCCCCACTTATCTTTTTGAGCAACTTTAACTCCTCTTTAATCACCCTAGTTTCTTTATATAGACATAGGCCTTACAACCTCTGATATTATGAGAAAGACACTTTAATATTGCCTCCAAGTATCCATTAGTATCAACTAAGTAATTATTGAATCAAAATGAGAAATTTTTCCTATTTTTCTCAAACATTTTTTGAACCACTAATAGAGTATGATTAAAGAAGAAAAGGTTAAAAACCCTTACTTTTCTCTCAAATAAATGTGTAAGCCACTCCCCATACACCATGGCTTTATCAAACCTCTTCCAGATATGCCAAGAGCTACTTTTATTTGTTGGTCTATGCAAAAGTTGGTCCTTTAAATTCCATGTCAGTTACTCCTATATTCTCTATACATTTCTGACGTTAGTTGTGAAGTTTCTTGAGCTGACATTCCCCTCAGCTTCAGAGAAGTAAAGGGTGATATTAAAGTCTCTAAGGATCATCCATGGTTTTTGAATTAGGTTGTGCAGCTCAGGTGTAGTTTTTCCTAAAAAGGTTTCCTCTGAAAGCTAAAGTTTGAACCATACATAAAAGTTGTAAGTTCCTTAGTTTTTCCTTAAAGAAAGATAGCCTCTGGATTTATTTATTGGTTAGTGGCATGTAGCATTTTTCCTTTAACTAAACTATTATCAAAATCAACCACCACCTTACTATAATGGTGGTGTTGGTGATTGGATAACATATTCCATTTTCCTCCCTAAAACTTCCAGTTAAAGAGCTTTTTCAAGCTTAGTTGGTCTTTAGGATGCCAATCGTAACTAGTTTATTGTCCAAAATAAAATCCTTTAACATTTGTTATTTAGAGGGATCGTTGATCCCTCTAACATTGTAATATATTATTGATATGATTAAGAGTCTTTAAGTTTTGGACAATTGGAATTATTTGTTCTCTATGATTTTCTCTCGTTATCGACTAATTCCTCATTCTATTTAGAGATAATCTTTGTTAATGTAAAGGTAGTATGAAATACCAAGATCAGTACTTCACCTCTTTGCTCCATTACTACTACATCCTGATGTTTATTAGGAGTCCTAGGAGTAGTTTCTTTGTTTACATGGTTTCTTAGCTTCACTTAAGTTATGGGTTACAACCCTATGCTAACTTTACAATATCACTCACAATAACATTCCTTTGACTTGGGCTAACTAACTTACCGTGGTCTATTTCTTTTAACATATCCAAACTTTTCAACTCTGAATAGTCTCCTCATATAAATCTCTTACTTGTGGTTCTCTGTTTTTTCCCTTGCCCCTTTAAAGAAGGTTTTCACTAGTACACTACCTTGACAGTATCCTTAAAGAGGGATTCCCCTTCACTAAACCTTAGAATAGGAGTGGTATCTAAGTGCACATTTCTTAGATTGACATTTATGTATAATCTTCTTTACCGTACTCTATTTCTTTAAGAAGTGGTTGCATCTATGATTGTTAACTTTCCCATGAAGCTAGGCAACATAATAAGTCCCTTAGTACACTAGTACTCCAAAGGGAGACCTTATAGCTTGATCCATATGGGGAAGTATGCGTTCTTAATGTTCTCAAGGCATCTGGCTGGTATTCAGAACTGAAGGAACAAAAGTTTGTTTTAAATGTGTCGTGGACCAGTGCGTAGTATTTCCTTAACATAAGAGGTGTTATTTGAACTAGATCAAAATTTCCTCAAACAGAAGAACTTCTTTCAATAATGCATTGCTTTAATAATATTTTAGGGCTCGAGTTTTTTTTGAGAATTTAAAAATTCACTAATAAAAAGAATTGTTTACATCTGGTGGTCTCTCCCATGTTGGAGAGACCATTAGGACACTAATACCACCTATTAAACAAAAAGTCGACGTAACAAACAATTATAAACAATGTCGTTTAACAATTAGGGGTATAACGACTCTTTTTTTAATGAATCCTTGAGAAGTTTCTCGATTTGGGAGGGCGAAATCGATGGCGAAATTGCTGGCGATGGAGGTGGTCAGTTTGTACCCCGGAAGTTCCTTTGCTACTTTACACTGCTCCGAGGATAACTCAAGCTCAGGTAGTAAATATCCTCCAGTATTGTGATGTCTTTTAGCGATTAGCAAATAATAATGTTTTTTTTTCTTTTCGACAGACACTGATATGGGATTTCCTCTTTATGGTGAAACTTAAAGGGGATAAAACATTTCTCAGGTAAGTTTCTAGACAGTATGACCTCCTCCTTTATAAATGAATCTTCATATATAACATTCGATTTTTTTGTGACAGGGAGTTTGTGGCGATCCTTTCAATATAAAGCCTAAGAAGAAGTTTATTAGAGAAAAACACCTCCTTTCCATCAGGTATTTCTAAATTACCCAGAAAGTAGGTGATTTTCCTTATTGTTGGATTCTTTCTTACTATACTGTTCTGATCTGGCCCCATGATAATCTGAGTAGTTCTGAGTAGCTAGCATTTAGAAAGAAACATCGAGGACTAGACTCTCCATATGAGAGCCATTCCTCTGCTACAGTAAAGGTTCAACTGCTGTATAAACAGTTGTTCCCTTATACTAGCCAAGGAGATATCAGAAAGAGAGATTGGAGAGTTTGATTTCTCTCTGAATCTTCTATTATTTCTCTCATTCCATATTTCTTGAGCACATGTAGCAACCGAGATCAATATGATATCCCTATCATATTTAAAAATATATAGATGAGGTAATTCTTGTAGGATATCAGAGAGTCTGTTGTAGTTTAAGCCAGGGATACAAGGAGTAGAGATTTTAGACCAGATCTCATTAGAGAAAGCACACTCGAAAAAGAGGTGATTTTTAGTTTCATCCTTAAGATTACATAGAATGCACCTTTTTGAGGAGGACAAGAACTTCAGCCTATTCATAGTGCTAAATCTGTTCATCATAGCTAGCCAGAGAAAAAAAATTGGCATTAGGTCTAAGAAACTTGATCCAAATCATACAGTACCATCCCACCCTATTTACAGACCCAGCCCTCAGCTTTTTAGCTTGCTTAGTAGTTATATCTGAAACTAGAATCCCATTCCATAGGTAAATGTCACTCTCCCCAAGGCTTCTAAACTGTGGAATGGACAAATGACTAATCTCATCCGAAGTTAACAACCAAGCTCCATTTCTAGCTATCTCTTGGAGCTTTGTTTTCTTTGGGAACCTTTCCAAAAATGTTCTTGCTAACTGATTTTGAATTATAGCTCCTTGCCCTGTCCAGTTGTCATACCATAAAGAGAATCTTTCCCCTGTCCCTAATTGACAAGTGATGTTTGGTTGCACTTCATCCCTCACTTTTAGAATTTGGTTAAAGAACTAAGTATAACTGTCTTTGATTTTTAGAGCCCAAAAACTCTCACCTTTCAATATGTAGATATGTATCCATTTGATCCATATGGATTGTTTTTCACCTAAGATTCTCCATATCGTTTTGAACATTAGAAGAGTGTTTTTCTTGCTAATTGACTCCAAGCCTAAACCTCCTTCTTCCTTAGGTTAACAGATAGACTTCCAACTAACCTTTGCTATGCCTTTCTCACCATTTCCTTTTTCCCATAGAAATTGCTTCATTAGTTTTTTAATTGTTTTAATAAGCCCTTTAGAGTGAAATAGGTGGGAACACCATTAGGTTTGCATTGACAGAATAACCGATTTCAGAAGCTGTAATTTCCCTCCATAGGATAGGGTTCTATTAGTCCATGATCCTAATCTTTTATAGATTTTTTCTATTAAAGGGATGCATTCACAAAACCTAAGTCTCCTTGATGAAATAAGAATTCCCAAATATACAAGAAGAGGATCCTTAACTACCATTCCTGTAGCTAAAGACAAGGCATTTGATAGATGAGAAGCTCTTTTGGAGATAATGAAATAACTTTTATTAAGGTTGATACACAAACCGACACCTCTTTAAAAGATTTGAGAGTACCCATCAGTAGAGAGACTGAGTGAACATTTTCCCTGCTTAGCAAGATTAGATCATCTGCAAAACATAAGCTTTTAAAGAGAGTTTCTTACATGTTGAGTGATATATGAAACTGGAATATGTTGAAGTGGTTATGCTTCAACATTTGAGTAAGAACCTCCATGCATAATAGGAATAGATAAGGAGACAGAGGGTCCCCTTGCCTATGCCTTTTATTTCCATTAAACAACTATGTAGGGCGCCCATTTATTAATAAATCATAGGAAGTAGTAGAAATGCATTCTTGAATCCACCTTCGAAAACTGTGGGGGAAATTCATGATCTCCATGGTTCGTAGTAGAAAACTCCAGTTGACACTATCAAAAGCTTTCTGTAAGTCCACTTTGATAGAATAATTTAAAGGGCTTTTCCTGCGATTATAACCTTTTAAAAGCTCCTACACTAGAAGAATATTATCCCCAATATCCCTGTTGAGAACCTCCTTCAGCCTATTTGCCAAAATCTTAGCAATGATCTTATAAAGTAAATTTGAATAAGAAATGGGTCTGAATTCACTCTAAAAGGTCGAGTTTAGATTTTAGGGACCAAACATAGAAAAGTCTTATTAATCTCCTTAAGTAGTACTCCTTTTAAAAAAATTCATGTACAGCCACCTTAACTAACCCCCCACACTATTCCAGGTTTTTTAATAGAAGATCCTATTTAATCCATCAGGGCCAGGTGCCTTAGAACCATTCATATCAAACACAACCTTCTCTCTTTCCTGATCTGAAACTGGTCTAATTAACAAAGAAGCTTCATTATCAGGGATTCTTGCTTGAATATACTGCCTTAGGTCAGCTCCAGATTCTGGAGGAGCTACATCTGAACCTAGGAGATTTCTGTAGTAATTCATAGCATCCTTTGAGATTCCATCTTGTCCATACATAACCTCTCCAGTTTCGGATTTGATAGAAGTGATTTTTTTTTACATTCTTCCTAGCTAGTACTGTGTTAAAGAAGAACTTAGTACATCTATCCCCTTCCTTTAACCAATTGATTCTAGCTCTCTACTTTAATAAGGAGCATTGATTGTCTACCAATTACAAGTAGTTCTTAAGGGCTTCTTTTTCTACTGTGGCTAGTGTTCTATTTGTGGGATTTTCAGCCAACGATTTTTGAATAATTGAAAGTTTGTCTCTAGCAATTTCTGCCTGCTTAGAAAGATTCTGGCCTCTCTTTGAGTTAAGGATCTTCAATTCCTTTTTAATATATTTGAGCTTTTGGAGGCATATGTACTGTTTAGTCCCGTAAAAGTCACACTCCAACCCCTTCTTTATTGCTACATGAAAACCCTCCATATTTACCAGAAAATTGTTGAACCTGAAAGGATGATGGATTCTAGTAGTAGTAAACAAATTTCCAATCCTCATAGGAGTATGGTCTGAAATTTTAGGGTCTAGAAATTGTACTGAGCTTCTTGAGAAAATATTGAGCCATTTTGCATTCACCATTACTTTATCCAATTTTTTTCCTAATGTGCCAAATAGAACTTTGCTTGTTTGACCAAGTGAATCTATGGCCTTCAAATTTTAAATCCATAAGTTCTGCTTCCTGCATACAGTCAAACATATCAGAAGAGTAGTTAAGTTAACATTTCCTTCCGCTTCCGATCTGAATAGAGTGGTGTTGAAATCACCCCTAACTAACCATGGAACATTTATCAAAGCCTTTATTCTTCGTAGAGAATTTCATAGTTAAATTCTTTGGAACACAATATTAAAATCATAGACAAAAGTGGCTAAAACACAACAATTTTCCATTTTGAAGTAGAGCTCAGTGTGGATAAACTGCTGACTAGATTCTAGTGCTTTGACCTCTAAAAATTCCCCATAATATGCAATAATAATCCTTCCATAGGCATGGCTTTGGTGGTTAGTAAGAAACTGCCGTTTGCTACCCAAACAACAAAGTTTGTTCAAATTAACTTCTCTAATTTTGGTTTCCAAAAGATAAAAAACTAGAGGCTTCTCCTTTAGAACAAAATCCCTTAAAGCATTGAGCTTGGAGGGGTTATTTATTCCACGAACACTCCATACAATTAGAGTCATATGAGGTTACTTTTCCTTTTGAAGCCTTTCTTACTGTTCCTATTACTTTTCCTAGAGATAACTTCCTTAAATTGCTCCTCTTGAGAAGCTCCATTTTGCATATCAGTCTTTTGTATACTTTTTTCATACTGTATAGATTCTAGAGCTCCTCCACATTGAATATCTCCACTAGTTACTAGAAAATTCTGCCTCTTGTTCATTAGTGTGTTGTTTTGTTCACTGGGTGGATTCAGACTTGCTCCTTCCTGCTAGGGAGAAATTGAACTCTTCCCCACCTGATTTCTCTCCCCCTTTATAGGAGAAACTTGTTTAACCTTAACTTGTTTTTGGTTTTCAGATGCTTGTTCTGCCTCCTCACATTCTTTAATGTCCCCTAAAAAATTCTTTTCCAACCTCATAACCTCCTAATAGTCACCTCTAGTAAAGACTTTTCCTGTTGGTTTCCATTCTTTGCCTTGAGCCTTAAGAGACGGTTTCTATTAGTAAGTAACCAGAACTGTATCCTCTTTAAGAGAATGTTCATTTGCCAACCTTAAGATAGGGATATTGTCTTTCATTTCTTTTGAAATATCCATACTCACATATAATCGTGCAAATCTTACCCTTTTCCTCAACGCAGTGTTTTCATTCATACATATTGGTTTCCCTAAGTAGCTAACTAGCATACTCAATCCCTTGGTGGTCCAATATCATAAAGGAATGTTCTTTATTCTAATTTTCTCTAGCTCCATTCCTGGTTGCCAATTTTGAAGAAATAAAGGGAGTTGAGAGATGTGTCAAAGGCCTTCTTCTATTACCTTTTGAGCTTTTGATTTTGAAGAGAAAGAGAATATCAAATTTTCCTCCTCAGTTATCATTTCCTCCATAAGATCTATTCCTTTCCAATTTCTCTGTGCCCATGCTTGTATGACTGGAAAAGCAGGTCTTTTGTCCATTAAAAAACCAACTAGGGTGGCTTCCCATGACCTAGCTCCTTCCTGCAGAATGTCTAGACTAAGAGCCACTGTTAGCTTCCCATCAATCTCCACAGGTGGGCTGAAAATCAAAGACGAACCTGAGTTATCTCCCACGACTTGCTTCCATGTTTTCCTAGGTCCATTTACAAAGATGCCTACTATAAGGGCCGAAAGTTGGGGAGAAGTGGTAGAGGTAGAGGGAGGGATCGTTGAAGAGTGGGATGGGGAAGAAGGATTAATTTGAGGAAGGGAGGAGGGTTGAGGGAGGGGAATCCGGGAAGAGGTTATTTGTAAGGTAGAAGATAATAGTGGAAAGTTTGTCTCCATTTTAGGGTTGGAGACTAATATGACATCTAACGAAGGAGAGAGCTGAATCGGTAGAGTTCGAATGGAGGCTAGAGTAGTTCAATTCTAGGTTAAGGTTTGGTGTGTGGAAGAGGAGATTAGAGAGAAACTAGAGTTTCTCTCTCAATGCTCTCCTTGTTAGGGTTTGATTTTTGATGACATGAAATTGGGGGGAGTTTTCCTAGAAAGAAGTCTACCAGGTTTATTTTCCAACATCCCACGCCTTCTTTGAGGACTTGGATGTTCTGGGCAACTAACTGTTGCCCTTCAATTATCTTAGGAGGACAATACCTGAAACAACTACTGGTCATTTCCCTAACCTCTTGACGCTAGCTCAAAAGGAGGTTAATGTTCTTGATGCCCCCAAATTCAACCACAAAATCAAAATTGATAGTGATGAAGACGAGGTTAGCTTCCTTTTATTGGAAAGAGGGTAGGAAGGGATCCCAATAAAGGAACCAAAAGGTTTGGAAGAGGGTAAGGGTAGAAATTTATCCATTTCCTTATACCTCGCAAAGCAAAGTTGATTGTCTAGAGCAGAGAATGGTAATAAATTAGGGTGACAAATACTTTTTCTTTTCAAAATGTAGTTCTAGAAATGGTAATAAAAGGATAAGGTAAGAAAAAGTTTATATGGAAAGGACAAAAACACCCCTCTGGCTTATGGAGATGTTCACGCCAGGAAAAGGAGACATGGATGAGCAAAAAAGACTAGCAATAAAGAATCAGGGAGGCTTGAGGGTAGAGGCAAGCAAAGTAAAGTTGTAAGCTAGAAAGGGAAAAGAGAAAATGAGTGTTACTGAGCATAATGTATGATGGATAAGGAATAGGAAGAGGTTGGAGGACGCATAAACTCTCTCTATCTTATAACATCGTTAAGAATTTTGTTCATCATTAGTATTTTTGTTTAATGATTAAATTTGAGGTTTTTTTTTGTAATTATTCTAATACCATAATTTAATGATAAAAATTAAATTAATCTCATTTATTTTTTTTACATTTTTAACATGGTTGTATTTACAATGTACAAGAATTTAATAAGTGGAAAAATGAATTTATAGAAAAGGTTGTTATAAATATTTCACAAATAAAAATTAATTTTTTAAAATATTAAACTTTATTATAACAATTAACAGATAATATAAAAGTAAAAAATTTTAATCTACGTTTTAAGAAGTGAATTCAAATTCAAATATATTTTATATATTATTTTATAGTTAAGAATAATAAATTTAAAAATATAAAATCGTTTGAAGTTTTTTCAATTTAATAATTATTCCTTTAAAATTTTAATTTACTAGCTAATATTTCAAAATTTATAATAATCAACATTTGTTAATTTTTTTAATCATATAACTACTAAAATACACTTTTAACCTGACATTTAAACATTCACGTAGTATTTTACATATATGTGGACCAAATTAATCTACAGTTAGTAACAAATTTAGTTAAATCCTTATTTTTAATTTCTTCGTGCCTCCCTCATTTCTCAACTCTAATTTTTTGTAAGTAAATTTACTCTCAAGTCACCGACAAACACGTGCATTTTCTCTTGTGAAAGTATGTTTTTTGTCTTGATCTCTATTACTTTTTATTTTCGTGCTCTTTGTTGATTTCTTCTTTTATTTTAAGTGCATGCGAAAAAAATATTTTTGATTTTCCTCTTTTCTGTTATTTCTTTTTTTCTTATCAGTGCTTTCGTTTTGTAACCTTTATAACAAGTTGTAACCCTAATTTATTTGTTTTGTGATTTTGTTTCAAATTCTTTTTTAATTATAAAACTCTAATTTATTTATTATGAAAGGATAAACTTTTTTTATAGACTAATTTTTTATTAGTAGACATTGAATTCATAAAGTCAATCTTTCCATTTTGTTAGTAGGACTTTTTGGAGTACAAGAAAAACTCTATTTGGGAGGCCCAACAGGCAATACTTTGTGTGCAATAGGGGGCTCAGTGGACAACACCCCCAACAAGAGGGTCCAATGAGCAACACCCGCAGTAGAGAGCCCAATAGAACAACACCTCTAGCGGATAAAACCTTCATCTGCCTCAGGCTCTTACGAGGACTGCAGTAACACGGCATGGAATCGAACCTAAAACCTAGCACATGCCAAGCTCCGTTCTCAACTATCTAGCCACAAGCATCGAGTGCATTAGTAGGACATCATTAAAAGTAAATCATAGACTTGAAGTAGGTTTGTAGATAATGGTTACTTATGGTCTGACTGATTTAGTTATTGACTCATCATCATCCCCTACATATTCAACTTCTATGTGTAGTTGAGAAGAGTGTGGAATAACTGTCATCATTTGGGATATCTGATTGAGATTTGCAAGCTATTCTAAGCTTTACGTAAAAGAATTAGAATCTTGGCTGTTAGTATGACTATCAGAGCTCTCTGGTGTTGTGTGACTTTCAGTGCTATCTAGAACTGGTTGAAGGGAAACTATGAATTTTTGATTGGGCATGAGTTCTTTTGTTGTCTCCAAGGAAGGTTTTTTTATTTTGGTAGAGAGGTCAGTAGTGTATTGATTTGTAAAGGTTTAGAAATTGAAGGAATATCTTTTGTTGGCAGGTTTGGCTTGAAAGATTATGATAGTTTTCTAAAGGTTTATCTGAACAATGAATATGACATTTTGAAAACTTTTATGTAGTCAGTGCCGTTAGGATAGGATGGAGTGTTATAAGTAAGTCTTACAACTAAAAATGTCAAGGGCATGGGTCATATAAAGCTCCGGATTGTTTTTTATCATATCTGAGTCGATTCTTTAAAGCTCTTCTCGAACTTTTTGTAATTTTCTTTCTTTCTTTCTTAAAGAAGTCTAGTCCACGATAAAATTGATCAATATATCTTTTCAAATTAAATCAGAATCAATTTGGGAAGCTTGATTGAGTAGTTGTTGATGTAATTGTTATACTTGAAAAGATATAACGTTAACCTTTAAATTTAGTCCTTATGCCTGTTGCGGTAGACCATCAAACTTTAAATCAGTTCTACGAAAGACATTGTTTTGTGTACAATATTTTTGTATCCGCCAATTTAGTATTTCTTTTGTCATAGAAGAGGTTATTATCAAATCTTTTATATTTTGAAAAAAATACAGTTTTCGTTGATTTATGTTTCTAAAAGCACTTTTTTTTGTTTATGAATGGTCAATTATTACTTTTCACTTAAACTATTTAACCATTATTGCATTAAATCTTTTGACCATTCTTTCCTCGGATTAAAATAAAAAGAGACACATTCTATATAATTATTATGTTTACCTGTTTCAATTTTCTATACAATTTAATCTTTTTAATCACATCTACATAATATAATATTTATTAATTTAATATAATTTTTTTATAATTATTAATAATGAAATATCATAAATAGAATAGACATAAACGCACCTTTGATAAAAATATTGTATAGTTATAATATATAATTAATTAAATTAAGTTAAAATATATCATATATATTTAAGACTTTAATTTTGGCTATTAATATTTTTCATTTTTTCTTTTTCTAAAATTTCAAAATATAAACTTATGATGTAATGACCTCAATACACAGACTTTTAGGAACTCGGGCACTTGATATTTGAGATGAAGCATAGGAGAACAAATATTTTGTTCTGGTTAATAGCAAATTTATTAAATGCCATCTATATATGTCAGGCATGTCAATGGGTCGAGTTAGGCCTGGGTCGACAATGGCTTGGCTCGTCCAGTTGAAAAAAAATTGGCAAATAGGCCTAGCCCATGGCCCGGGCTTGTGGTCAGGCTCGTAGCCAGGTCCTCCTAGCCCGCCCAGGTCACGGTTACCCGTCGGGCCTGAGTTGACCTAGACGTTTACTATATTTAAAAATTTTTTAAGACAATTTTAAAAATTATAGTTGTATTTTTTAAAATTGATAAATTATAAATTATAACATTATCATTTATAGTGTTTTGTAAAATTATACAAAAATATTTATATAAAATAAAAGATATAAAATACGAACCAATTTACATTTAT
>JAOTAY010000005.1:21047385-21062828 GCA_025629805.1 Erythroxylum baracoense
TATAGCATTTATAAAATGTAATATAAACGCATTTATAGCTATCAATAAATGTCATATTAAACTCGACAATAACATGTCAAAACTGTTACTAAAGCATCATATCTTTAGTAACATGGGCTGTCATAGCATACTCATTAGTGTTACCATTCATATTTAATAGCACTTATCACCTGTTACCGTATATCGTTTTTGTTATAGCGGATGGATGTCATACTAGGATATCAACTCTTGAACATGCACGCTAAATCTTCTTCCTTTTTCTCTTTTTCAAGCTCTTATTTCCTCTTATCTATGGCAACTTTCACTCTGAAAAAATAGTAACGAAGTTGTAGCTCGTATTAATCACCAAGTTTTTAGTTAAAATTACCATTACATTATAGCAAAAGCCTCAAAAACTCTACATCTCATATCTCATAGTAAAATTTTTACTTATAAATCATAAATGTATATATAATCTCAAAATTTTAAATACCAAAATGATTACAACTAATGTAGACATCTAGATTATGAAATGATAGTTATAATTGTTGATTACGATACAAAAACTTGAAAATTCATCTTAGGCAAAGCACAAAACTCTAGGTGGAAAAGTAGAAATATTAATGGCAAGCGAAATTGATTAGTTGCACAACACTTATGTTCTTACTTAGTTGATAACAAAAACAAAATTATAATGGAAAATGAGACAAAAATGCTTGAAAAGATGTGTCGACAACTAGAAACTTCAAGAAAATAATGAATAAACTAAATAATGTAGCAGAAGCAAACACGCTTCCATTATAAGATTTTTCATTCAACTAATCCTATAACAACAGACATAATAACTCATTTTTCATATTATTTTGTCTAAAATAATAAGTAATGGATACTTACTTTTGATTGTTGTTTTTTAATTTAGAGTTATGCCATTCATTGGACCTTTAAATTAACCTCCCACTTCTATACATAGGTTGAATTAAATGGAAAATAAGGAGGCATTTATGCACACGAAGAAATGGCCTTTTTTAAAAACAATAAGATGTGAAAAAAAACTACATGAGCATCATATCCTCAAAAGAAATCTTTTCTATTGAAATCTTTATCGGGCTCATAGCATGTTATATAAAAGAAAATGGTTCGTTCAGGTATCATGTAAATCCTAACACGTTAAAATTTTCAATTTGGCTTTTGCAAATGATTTGCTTATATTTTTTAGTGATGATCCTAACTATCTTAATGTATGGATAAGCTCCCTCTCCTCCTTCTCTAAGATGTTTGGTATGATACTTAATGTAAACAAAGTATCCTTTATATCAATAAACATTCCTAATGCCACCTCTTTTAGTATGATTTTAGGCCTCTAAGTTCACTAGGCTCCCTTCAAATATCTGGAACTTCCTATATCCATATAAAGGACTTGATTTAGAGATTTCTTCCTTTTTTAGAATTTATTAGGCCTAGAACCTCAATCTAATATAATTGTTTTCTTTTTCTATACTGATAGATTAGCAAATCATTGTTTCAATTCTAGCTAACCTCCATATTCAATGGAGCTCAAACTTAGTTCTTCGTAAAAGACTTATTAATGGAGAAGATGCTCAAGAACTTTTTGTGGTCAAGGGATGTGAACAATTCCTCCTCTAAGATTAAATGGATAGATATTTGTTATCCCAACGAGGAAAAGAGTTTAGGAATAATCTTAATTAAATCAATGAATTAGATGTTGCTTTCAATGAGAATTTGAAGACTTTTTAATAATAGAGAGGCAATACAGGTTAAATAGATACATAGCTACTACTTGTTTAATATCAGTTAACAGTTTCTAGGGTTTAGTTCTTAATAGATAGCACTCTTGACTTTAACTTAAGACGCTTTGACTGAGGGATCAACTTAGTATGGTTCTCAAAATTTTGATTAGTGATGGCAAGGATACATGATTTTGGTTTGACAACTCGAGCAACTTAGGGCCATTGAACATTATATCAAATATGAGCTCACTAAAAATTAAGGATACCTTACTATGCTGAGGTGAAGAGATTATCAATGGGAATGAACAAAGTTGTAACACAAGGTCTAGATTTAATTGAGGCAAACCACCCTATTTATAATCCTAATCCTTTCTCTTTGGATTCCATTGCTTGGTTGAAGGAAAATTCTAATAGATATACAAATAAATATTGTTTGGAGATTTTTAGGATATACAATCACGAAAGTATTAGGGAAATTTGGTTTGTTCTAAGTATTAGGTCCTTGAAGCTTCCTTTATATGATGTCTAGTTCTCAAAAAGTAACTCAAGATAAAGGATAGTATAAAAAGCTGTTTAGACCAAATTTGTCTACTATGCCAGCTCCTACCAGAGTTCATTGATCATCTTTTCTTCCAGTATTAGTTCTCTCAAACCTTACAGTCTAAGAATCAATAACTGCTTTATTGATCATGCTAGGATAAAGAATGATTCAAGGTCATGGAATGGGCGTGTAACTAAACAAACTGATGGCCAAGGATTGCAAAATCTTTACAGTTACATTTAATTGCTGCATTACACAATTTGGAGAGAAAAAGAATCATCTTTTGCATGGAAGAAAGTCTTTACATAAGTCTGCATCTATAGCTAAGACTATATGTTGAATTAGGGAGGTTATGATGGATAACTCATGGAGAAGCTTCCTCTCACACCAGAATTAGTTGGGACCTACCTTCAACTTGACTTTAGTGAATTGCAATCCACAGGGGAATTATGTCAGGTTCATTTGTAAATGAATTTATATTAGATGTTTACTAACTCATCTGCTTAATTATTTAAGTGCTTGAGTGAGCAGTGCCCGACATGCTAGGACATTTGTATCTATAGTTAGGTTGGTTGTGTTACTTACCTTTTTTTAAAGTCTCAAGCTTCTTCTCATAAATATAGTTTATTTAATTTAAAAAATATCCTTAAAAGCTCCAAGAAAAATGCAATATTTTGAAAAGGACCAGGGTCCATAGCATCTGAGGTGGATAGAATTGTCTGAAGCGTTGTAAATTACTCTATTTCGAACTGGAAAATACATTTGTCATGTAATTCTTGTTAAATGTTAATAAACTACATGGAAATGGCTAGATAATTCTAAAAATCAAGAGTCGGCAAGAAGGCTTAGGAAGTTTCATGAATTTTAGCCTATAATTAGAACTAAAATAATACTCTAGATAATAAGTGGATCATTTAAAAAGTGCTATAAAATTATCTAAATGTAACTTGTAAAAAAAATCAAGAACCTAGCCAGCTGCAAGCTTGCCAAGAAAATTCTAGAGAGGACAAGGAGGTCGGCAATCTACAAGTATAAATATGCCTTCATCCTCTCATTTTGGGTATGTCAGAAAACTAAGAGTCCTACAACTACCTTGTACTACTACTTTTCTAATAAAATTCCTTCCTTCCAATTAGCCATTTCCACGTCCAAGCTTGCCTATTTAGCCAACTAAATTAACAAGCTAGTGCCTCTATTTTACCCATTCATTAAATCAATTACCTAAATAATTAAATCACACTAGTAAACCCTCTAAAATACTAACAGTGGTATCAGAGCAATTCGATCGTAAGTGGGCATCATGGCTGCTAGCATGTCAATGAAGTCGGTCTCTATACCAATTCCCATATTTGATGGGAATAACTATGATTTTTGGAGTTTTAAAATGAATACTTTTTTTACATCCCAAGGTCTTTGGGATATTGTCAGTGATGGATATTTAGTCCCATCAAGAACTCTATCAGAAAAGCAGAGAAAACTATTAAAAGAGAATGAGCAAAGAGATGTTCAAACATTGTTCACGATACAACAAGCATTAGCTGACACTATTGTTCCAAGGATCATGGGGGCGACGACATCAAAGCAAGCGTGGGATACACTACAAGAATAAATTCAAGGTACGTTGTGAGCTTTTGCTATCAGAATTCAAAATTTAAGGAGTAAATTAGAAAACATTAAAATGAAGGATTCTGAGATCGTTCAAATTGACTATGGTAGAATCAAAGAAATAGTAAACCAATTAAAGTATTGTGGTGATGATATTACTGACATAAGGATTGTAGAAAAATTCTTGTGATACTCACTGAGAAATATGACTCAGTTTTTACTGCAATCGAGCAAACAAGTGATATTAAGACTCTGTCAGTAACAGAGTTATTGATCTCTTTAGAAGCCCAAGAACAAAGGCTGAAAAGGAAAGAAAAAAATTTGTTAGAGAATGCCTTTCAGTCAAAGATTAATATATGGTCTCAAAAATCAAGGAATTGTTCTGGAAAATCCATAGAAAAATAAATATTAGGAGAAAAAAGATTCTAGAGGAAGGAATAGTCAGGAGAGGAAAACATATCCTCCATGCAAGATATGTAAAAAGACAAATCATTTGGAGAAAGACTGTTGGCATAGGGATAAGCCAAAGTGCCACTCATATGGGTAGCATAGGCATCTACAGAGAGATTATCCCAGAAACCAAAAGAATTATGAAGCTAATTTTTTGGAGGAAAAAGAAGAACAGGAGCAATTGTTCTATAGTTGTCAAGTTGCCACGGTAGATAAAAAAGAACTGTGGTATCTTGATAGTGGGTGCAGTAATCACATGACGAGTGAGAAGAGCATTTTCAAGGAGCTAGATATGTCAGTTAAGTCAATAGCAAGGCTCGGGAATAATGGAGCAATGGATGTCGAAGCAAAGGGGAATATCACTGTGCAAACTAAGCAAGGTATGAAAGTCATAAATGAAGTTCTACTTGTACTGATTCTTAAAAACAATTTATTAAGTGTAGGACAAATGATGGAGAAAGGGTATGCTTTATATTTTGATGGAGATCACTACACCATATATGACAAAAGGGATAGTTGGAAGAAGGTTGCAGTAGTCAAGATGGAAAACATTTGTTTTCCTTTTAAATTTGACTACATAAATGAAATAGCTATAAAGGTGCAGACGGATGATTCTTGGTTATGGCATCGCAGATTCAGCCACTTTAATTTTAAAGCGTTGAAGGACTTGTACCAGAAAAAGATGATGCAAGATTTTCCAAGAATACAGGAGGCAAATGATGTATGTGAAGTTTGCCTATTAGGTAAGCAACCAAGACAACCATTTCCTTCCGGACGATCTTGGAGAGCTAAAAGGCTATTGGAGCTCATCCATACAGATGTCTGTGGACCCATGCAGATGCCGTCACTAAATCAAAATAGGTACTTCATCCTATTTATCGATGACAATACAAGGATGACATGGGTCTACTTTACGTGACAAAAATCAGAAGTTTTTAGTATCTTTAAAATATTTAAAAACTATGTCGAGAAGTAAAGTGGCCGATATATCAAGGTTTAAGGGAGCGATAGAGGAAAAGAATATACCTCAAGAGATTTTGACAAATACTGCAAAGATGAAGGAGTGGAACGACAGCTTACAGTTTCATATACTCCAGAACAAAATGGAGTATTAGAAAGGAAGAATAGAATAGTTATGGAGATGGCGAGATCAATGCTAAAAGGAAAAGGTCTTCCTAACACATTCTAGGCTAAAGTAGTATCTACAGTCATCTATCTACTAAATAGATGTCCGAAAAAGGCTCTATCAAATATAACTCCAGTTGAAGCATGGTCAGGACACAAGTCTTCAGCAAAGCATCTCAGAGTCTTTGGCTGCATATGCTATACTCACATTCCAGACGAAAAGCGGAGCAAGCTAGATGATAAGACAGAGCAAGGAATATTTGTAGGATATAGCTCTGCTTCAAAAGGTTATCAAGTATATAATATAAAATCGAATAACCTCATCATCAGTTGAGACATAGAGTTCAACGAAGTTGCAAGATGGAATTGTGAAGAAGAAAAGGTCGAAAAAAAGGTTGATCACGTTTCACAAACCCCAAGATGCTATAAAAGGTGCTAACAAAACTAGAAGCCAATCGTCAACAACAGGATCTTCTCCATCTACTAGTCAATCATCAACACCTCCATCCTCACCGAGATCATCAGTATCATCAACTATGCAACGAGAAGAATCTTCATCAGAATCACCAGCCAGAAAGGTGAGATTGTTGGTAGATATCTATGAAAGCTGCAATTTTACAATATTGGAGTCAGAACGCTATAAAATGGCAACAAAAGAAGAAGTTTGGAATAAAGCTATGGAGGAGGAAATTAAGATAATCGAGAAAAACAATACATGAGGGTTAGTTGATCAACCCGAAAATAAAGAAATTATTAGAATTAAGTGGGTCTATAAAACAAAAATTAACCTAGATGGATCTATTCAAAAACATGCGAGATTGGTGACAAAAGGCTATTCTCAGTTGTCGAGGATCGATTATAATGAAACATTTGCTCCTGTTGCTCGGCTAGATACTATAGGAGTTTTAATAGCGCTAGCAGCAAAAAAGGTGGAGAATACTCCAGCTCAATGTGAAATCTGCCTTTCTAAATGGAGTTCTAAAAGAGAAGATTTATATGGAGCAACCACAAGTCTTTCTAGTGAAAGATGAAGAAGATAAAGTACTCAGATTAAAGAAAGCTTTATATGGGCTCAAGCAAGCACCGAGAGCCTGGTACAACAAAATTGATGGTTATTTCATTGATCAAGGATTCAAGAGGAGTAAAAGCAAACCAACATTGTACATCAAGACTCGAGATAATTCTGATGCTCTCATTGTCTCCTTATATGTGGATGATCTTATCTATACGGGGAATAATGAGGAAATGGTTCAAAAATTTAAAGAAGATATGATAAATACATTTGAAATGACAAACTTTGGCTTGATACATTACTTCCTCAATATTGAGATAAGTCAAGAAAGAGAAGGAATTTTTATATCACAAAAGAAATATACAAAGAACCTTTTGAAGAAATTAAGTATGTCCGAAAGTAAGGCAGTTGCTACTCCACTAGTCACCAACGAGAAGCTAAGGAGAGAAGATGGATTGAAGAAAGCAAATGCTTCAGTTTTCAAAAGCATGATCGGAAGTTTGCTCTACCTCACGACAACTAGGCCCGATATAATGTACGTGACAAATCTACTATCGAGATTCATGCAAAGTCCAAGCCAAGTTCATCTTGGAGCAGCGAAGCGACTGATGAGATATTTGCGAGGTACAAAGGATTACGACATTTGGTATAGACCTATGGCAAATGCAAGATTATTCGGATACACCGATAGCGACTGGGCCAAGTTAGTCGATGACATGAGAAGCACTTCAGGATATGCATTCACATTTGGTTCAAGAATATTCTCATGGACTTCTAAGAAACAAGATTCAGTAGCGCAAGCATCAGTGGAAGCCGAGTACATCGCTGCAGCAAGATCAACGAGTCAAGCTATATGGCTTCGAAAAATTCTCGAAGACACGGGCGAAGTTCAGCAAGAGCCTACAAGGATTTTCTGCGATAATAAATCAACTATTGCAATTACGAAGAATCCCGTGTTTCATAGTAGAACTAAGCATATCTCGATCAAGTATCACTTCTTACGAGAAGCAATAGCAAATAAAGAGATCAAGTTCGAGTATTGCAATACAAAAGAGCAACTTCCAGATATTTTTACGAAAGCATTACCACGAGGGAAGTTTGAAGAGTTATGCAATCGGATTGGAGTAACCATAAAGTAAATTAAGGAGTGTTAAATGTTAATACAATTCATGGAAATGGCTAGATAATTCTAGAAATCAAGAGTCGGCAAGAAGGCTTAGGAAGTTTCATGAATTTTAGCCTATAATTAGAACTAAAATAATACTCTAGATATTAAGTGGATCATCTAGAAAGTGCCATAAAATTATCTAAGTACAACTTGTAAAAAAAATTCAAAAAAAATCAAGAGCCTAGCCAGCTGCAAGCTTGCCAAGAAAATTCTAGGGAGGACAAGGAGGTCGGGAATCTACAAGTATAAATATGCCTTCGTCCTCTCATTTTGTGTATGTCCGAAAACTAAGAGCCCTACCACTACCTTGTACTATTACTTTTCTAATAAAATTCCTTCCTTCCAATTAGGCATTTCCACGTCTAAGCTTGCCTATTGAGCCAACTAAATTAACAAGCTAGTCCCTCTATTTTACCTATTCATTAAATCAATTACCTAAACAATTAAATCACACAAAACAATTAAATCACACTAGTAAACCCTCTAAAATACTAACACTTCTAAACAAATTAGTTTTTCAACAACTGTACCACGTCATCACGTACTCTCTACTTCATGCTAATGATGCCGCTGCAATTATGGTTACCAAAATCACAGAATCCTGCTCACTTGAGGCTTCGAGCAGATAGCAGCATAATAACATGAATCATGCTAAATTTCTGCTAGTAAAATTCAGTATGATATGATATGTCCTTCTTTGTCAACAGAAACAGAAGACTTGTGCATGCTATGCTTGAAAATTTATAAAGGGAAATTAATCTGCAAATTATGCCATTAATTCTCAAGAAAAGAAAAGAAGAGTCTCCTTTCTTCTTAATATATGGTTATGCGCTAGAATTAGGGTCCTCGCAACTCTATTGCCTAAATGGAAATGTATGTGAAGGAACACTAACTTCAATGACAAAATCCCGATTTAGTTGAAAAGAAATCTAGAGGATTAACATTATTGGAAGATACGAAGGTTACAGACCTGTGTAAATTAAGAACTAATGTTAGTTTGAAAGCAAGCCTCGCTAAAACAAAACAAAAAGCACTCAACATTTGAACGAATTTTATTCCTCACTTCTTCTTTTTAGTTGGAGGTTGGGCTTCTTCTTCTTCATCTTCTTCGTCGTCCTCGTCATCTTCATTATCGTCATCATCATCATCATCGTCCTCATCATCATCTTCACCATCATCATCGTCATCTTCATCACCACTTTCAGCACTGCCATCATCATCAATGTCATCATTATTTCCCTCATCATCTTCATCATCTTCTCCTTCATTATCTTCTCCATCATTGTCATCATCATCATCATCATCATTGTCACTATCACCATCATTGGTTTCACCACCATCCTTATTGTCTTCAACCGGTTTTCTCACTTCATTCAACTCACTCAGAGGAAACCTGTAACTCAAAAAATTTGGTTTAATAACACTTGACAGAAAGTTCAAACAAAGCCAACAATTAGGAGATTCAACTTCACCTCTTATCAGTTGTAACCAAATCTGTTAACATGATACCATCATGCGGCTGAAATCTCATCTGACATTAGAATTGAAAAATAAACTATTCAGAAATGTTCAGCAGGATAGAAACACACCAGAATAAGAAATGCAGCAAATATCAAGGCTTGAAGACTAACAAGAAGGCTAAAATTTTAAACAGAGAGAGAAAGTAAGTTTTCTTTCAAAATGAAGTTGAATGAAAGTTCGATTATAGGATCATAACAAAGCATAAAGGGCGCCAAAAGTTGCCAAATGATCATATAACATGAACATGAGAAATTGAAAAGCAATAACGAGGAAGAATGCCAAATTGAACAAGTAAAAGTTCCAAGTTAGACAACAAGAGAGTCCAGCCAGAAAAGTAGCATAAAGGAATAACCTCTTAAGTTCAGACACAATATTTAGAGTCTACATAAAGTCAAATGCTAAATACTAATGAATATGGTGTCAAACATAGCATTCAGGCAGGATCACAAGAATTGCTGCAAAATCAAAAGGCAGTAATGCATGCTTCAACGAAATAAAATCACATTTCCCCTTCAATTTTATTGTTATTGAGTTAAATAAACATTAAAAAAAAAACCAAAGATGTCGTAACCTCTTTTCCTTTTCTGGTGCCAAAGGACAGGCAGAAGTACAGAATAAATTTTGGACAGTCATTCTATCCACAATCTTCGTAGATGAGTACAGTTACACGTCTTCTATAAAACAATAGCACACCTAAAACGCAATAAGCCCGCTACTAAAGAGTATCTATAAGGAAACACAGAAGACCGCAGATAGAGCGGACCAAAAGATGGCAATTTAACGCAGCAGAGTACTTCCAATTGACAAAGACAACCTCATAACTCTAAACCACTTCTACACAAAACAAAAGCCACAAAAAACTCTCCAATAACCAAATATTTCTCGTCAAAACCCCAACTACCCAGTTAAGAATTTATTCTACACAATATACCATTTTCTAATAGAACCATTCAACAAAAGATGCTATAGAAACAAGAAGGAGGGTTAAATGAATGAAAAGTAATGCACACAACAACCACTAGTCACCAGTGGAACAGTAAAGAATGAAAGAATGTACCATTAAGAGAAGCCCAAGCAGAGAGCTTTGAGCAAGCAGAGCAGTCTCCACCACAGCATACTCAAAAATGGAGCAAACCACTATCCCAATATCAGCGGTAGTATCTAGAAGAGCCTCCATGAACGTAAAAAGACAGAAACACGCAAAGTTGAGACCTATCACTATGTATAGTAGACAGAGGGTTGAAGAAAATAAATGCAGTACTAGGGTTTTGACGACTCCTACTTCAGGGGGCTGTTTCTTTTCTGGTAGGGTCCATCTTGTGTCTTTTGCTCTCTTATGACTTATCTGGTTATGTTGTAATCCATCATGTTCCAGCGTTGGTTTTAGTGGCCACTGGCCAGGCCACATCCTTATGCCACTATCACCGTATACTCTGCAACATGGCAGGCATATATCTTATGTGGCATGATGTCTCGCATCCTGTCATGTCTTTAAATGGGATAACTGGGGTATTGGTGACGGTGATAGTTTAATATTTTCTATTCTGCTGTTCTATTTTTGGGCAGAAAGTAAGAGTTACAAGGAGTCATATATCTAGGAACTAAATTAGCATTTCAACTTAATTTAAGGAACTAAAATAGAATGAATTATGAAATTGTCCCTTTTGAATTAATCCGTAGGTAAGTCTTTTCTTGCATGTAGCAAAAACTTGAGATATAGTTCATGCCTGAAAGATGCCACCATATCACAGATGCATCAAAATATACGCCATATTTTTATGGTAAAAAATGCATCCAGGTAATCATTTTTTAGGTTGCAAAGGACAGTAATTTATTAATAAGAGTTTTATTTCCATTGACCAAATAAAAAAATTATATTTCTAGTTAAAAGACATTAGAAGAAACAAAAAGGTTGGTTGTATTCCTAAACTGAGTTTGATATTTATGGGGGTTGCATTTTGTCTGGCAGTAAAGTAAAAGATAACGTGAAAATAAAATAAAGAAAGTGCAAACTTCTCAAATACACATTATTAACTTTTTTCCAAAGTTTCATTTATTATTATTTATGTATCAAGTTCTATCTTATCCAGCAACTTCAACTCTAATGAAACCAGGATTTTATCAATTTCTAGTATTTGGACCATCAATTTAGCTTATATGATATCGCAACTGAATTCTTTTTACTTTAATGTTTTAAAAGGTTTAAGCAAATTTTTATCGCTATTTTTATTATCAAGTTTACACCTTATTTAGGGTGTAATTAGTATCATTTTAGTAACATTATTGTGTAAAGTGATACCCGTGATAATAATCAAGACTTAAACGTTTTATGAAACATTAAAATACAAATCACACATTTAGCCGACATATCAAAGATGTAGAAGGTCTCCTAAATATCTGTAATCTTTAAGGGTTACAATTTCACGTCTTAAATTAAACAACTATTTGGGATTTTCTTTTGAGATTAAAAATAATTTTGTTACTTCTATTATAATTATTTTCTTAATTATGTATTTCAACGGATGATAATGATACCATGTTGTTTCAACTAGTACCAACTAGAAAATAGTACGAAACTTTCTTATCCCATATCGAGTCAAAACACTAGTTGGTACCCAAAATACAGGTGAATATCAATATGAGAATATAAATTAAAATAAATCACTACAATAAACGAGCTATTTGGTGACGAAATTGTTTTCGTTGCAAAAACGGAACATACTGTGACAAAAAAATTTAGTTGTCACTAAAAGTTGTTGTTTACCGACGTAAAAAAAAGTCACCGAAAGAAAATATTTAGCGACGAATATAGTTCATAGTCGTAAAATGTTTAATATTTGGTAACGTTTAACGATATTCGTCGCCAAATACATTCTTTTGCGACGAATTAAGTCAATCGTCACTAAATATGTTGTACATTTTGCGAAGATATGCATTAGCGTCACTAAAAGTCCATATTTGGTGACCAAAATTCTATTTAGTCGTAAAAACTTTAGCATTTGTAACGATTTTTCTAAGCGTCACTAAATGTTTAGTATTTAGCGACGATATTTTTGTAATCGTCGTACAATGTCAGACATACAGTGACGAATTATGTAAAACGTCTTAAAATGTTTGCAATTGGTGACGATTTTATAAATCGTCGCTAAATGATTTACATTTGCAAAAATTTTAAAGCTAACATTTTTATAATCTATCATAGTTAATTAAAATATGTTTTATTCGAGATTTTATTTGAACGTTTAGAATGTATTATTAAAAAAACAATCATCATAATTTTAAGTGTTTTAACACTTAAAGTTAATTAATTTATCATTAGTATTTACAAAATTGGCAAAATAAGTCATAAAAAAGTTAATTAATTTTATGAATATAATAATATGATATAGCCAAAAAATACAGTTATAGAACAATACAGTACAAATTTTTTCCTAGAAGTTACCCAAATCATATAGTTATAGAACCAGAACAATAACAGTCCATGGTCAATAGATTGCAAGTTGACCTCTAAGTAGTAGATATCTTGTTTGACAAATTATTACGGATACAACAATAAATAAACTTTAAAGCTGAGTTTAGTTGATTGACTCGCTAACTGACAATAATATATTTATTTTTTTGGATTCCAAGTAACATGTGAGTCGGTAAAGGTAAATGAGTCCCCGATGTCTGGATTTTTCAGAAGGGTCCTTGCACGTTCGAACGCACCAATTGAAACAGTAAAACTTGTTCCCTCAACTATAGGGTTTTTCACACTCTCTTGCAACAGCTTTTCCGCTATAGCTAAATTTGTAGAGGATGGAGTGAATAAGTCGCTAGATTTAGTACCTAGAACACAATTAGTATAGAAGTTAGATATTGTCATATTAGTAAACCATGAAATGAAATAAGATTAGAGTGACATACGTGCATGAGCAAACAAAGTATTCGGAATTCATGAAAATTCCAAATCAACCGACTTTCCTTTACGAACTGTTGTCATATCGCTCCCGCCTCCATGGTCATACATGTCACCTTCGAGACTGGAGGAAGCTTTAAACATGTAGTATAAACCATCAAATGTAAATATATATAATAACTTCATAAAAGGAAATGAGATATACATAATAAGGAAAGTGACATAGTTCGGATGATATTAAAAACCTTGAAGCAGAAGATCCGCCATGGAAGGCAAATGACGATTTGTATAGATACTGAAGATTTCTTTTTCAGTTTTGATTTGCTCAGCAGGGACAATTTTGCCGCATTCCTCCCAATGGTATGAATTAGGTCATCCGGAACTAGTCTCCATGTCGACATTCTTTGATGAGATGAAACGTTAAACGCGGGTGGGAAGACAGGCATTAAAAATAACAAAGATAGATAGTAAATTATCTTCCAAACTCAACCATAAACACAACTTATACATCAAATTCATGTGTTTCAAAGGACTAGAGGAGAACACAAAGTCACATATGATAAGCAAGATGCATTTACATTAGTTGTTCAGTACGTAAAATCCAAAAAAACATGAGATACAAAAGTTCAGTAACTATGAGGTAAAAAAAATCATTATACACAAACAAATAACATGAAAATTAGAAGACACCATATACAAAAGACAAAGAAATCAACTTTAGCACACAAAAAAAACATATGTACAAATCTACAAAAAGAACGTCCAGATCTACCATAGAAGGATAAAAATTACAACTTTTTTATTTAACAATGGTTAAATATTTGTATTCGTTGAAAACATTGTGTTGAGAGCCAAATGCAAACATCATAGAGCATCTACCTAAAAGTAGACTACAACTTCTGACAAACCTAGTTTCATAAACAAAGACCCAATCTCGTCATTTAAAAATGTAGAAGAGCTTTATAACCATATATGAAAAAGCAGCAGATAATAAAAAAGATGTGATAGGAATACCGACCGTGCTTTGATGAAGTGAATGGTTTTGTTATGTGAGAAAGGCGTCGGCGATCGATGGTATGTAGGAGAGGTTTTTGTTGGTTCGAAAGGCTGCTTGAACGAGAATGCTAAGAAGGCTTTTATGTTGTATTTATTTGAAAACCTAATACAAAATGACATTGTTTGTGTAGTGAAGGTAAACGACGTCGTTTATTGTTTGTTGTAGTTATTTAGAAGTAGTCTTAGTTTATTTGCTACGATTTGTTGTATTTAGTCGATAATCGTCGGATGGAGCGACTAATAGATTGTTCTTCGCTAAAGGTCGACGATTCATAAATAATTTTAAATAAATTTATTTTCCTATTCTAAATAAAAAATAATTTGAATTAAAAATTAAGTGATTTATTTCAAAACTATTCGGAAATTAATAGGTTAATTGTTGAAATAAAATAAGATTGTCTTCAAATTATACATTTTTATTAATATAATTTAAAAAAACTTATTTGAATAAATAAACATTTTAATTTTTGTAATTAATATAATAAGACTTTGTAATATAATTATAAAACTATTTGATACAAAATAGTCTAAAATATTAGTCATTCCAATCCCAAAAATTAAGCAAATGAAGAATAATTACATATATAATTGACAAGATTAAAATTTATATTTGTTATTGGTACTAGGAAAAACTAATATAAGAAACTACTTGGGTATTTGCGACATTTATCAAAATTCGTAGCTAAATCGTTAAGATTAGGTGACGATTTAGAAGATTAGTAGGGAAATGTATTATATATTGCGACGATTTGTAATTTAAGTAGCTAAAGATGTCCTTTTGCGACGAATATAGTATCGTCACAAATTGTGCCCTATCATAATAGTTATAACTATGTCGTTTTTTCCTTATGCCAAACCTTTTTGCCACGATTGTTATATATCGTAGCTAAATGTTTAGCTTTTAACGACGAATAATAATTTCGTCGTGGAATGTTGCAATGTTAAAAAAAATTTAAGTGGGACGACGTCGTTTGTCGTTATTTAAACGTCCCAAAACCCTCCCCCCTCTTTCTCCCTCGTTTTTCCTGCGATTTTTCTCTGCTCTCTGTCATCTTCTTCACCAAGTTTTGCATCTGTTCTTGTCGATTTGGAGTTTCATCAATGCTTGCATTGTCTTGTTCACAACATTGGGTAAGTTTTGTTTCATTTTTTGTGGGTTTGGTTGTCACATTTCGAATAAAGGTACCGAATGTGTGTTTGTTCGAATTTCTTGGAATTTTTGAGTTATTTTGTATGGATTGATGACAGATATTGAGGGTTTAAGTTGATTAATTTTAGGGATAGTGAAGAAAGGGAATTGAAATGTTGAATACGTGTATTTGCTTGTGTTTTATGTTATG
>JAOTAY010000005.1:21071310-21081969 GCA_025629805.1 Erythroxylum baracoense
TAATATTACAATTTATTTTTCTATGTAATAGTAAGTAATTATTTTTTAGTTAACTCGATTTTCTACTTTAAATTGTAAGACAAGATGTAGGAATTGTTGTAGACATCCTTGACTGAGGAGAATCAACCCAATGTTGATGACATTTGTAACAATGTCCTTGGTACACGATCGGGCTATATCAAGGGTCTTGGGTATGGCCCTAAGCCTGTAGGCACCTCTTCATCACGATCAATATTGTTGACGGCGCCTTAAGAGGAGAACAAGGCATTGAAGACTAAGTTAGATTGTGATATCAAAGAAGTTAAGAAGCTTAAAAAATTGGTTAAACAAATGCTAAGTTCTGCATATGTTATTCGTAGTGACTCAGATGAAGACTCTTAGTTTGTAAATGATGTGTAAATATCTTATTGTTAAAAATGCATTCCATTTTATATGTTTATTTTATTGCAATTTATTATTATTTAAAAAATATGTCACTAACATTAATTATAAGATGAATAATTTTAATATTTCTTACTGTCTTAAAATTTGTAATAAATTTAATATAACTTCGTTGTTAACAATTATAATAATTATTAAATTCAAAATTAAATTTTGCCACTAAATAATATAGCTACCAAAACAAATTCGTCACAGAAAGTCTTTAAAAATGTAATAAATTAAAATAAATTCGTTTTTAATAATTATAAAAATTATTAAATTACAAATTAAATTTTGTAACTAAATAATATTAGCTACTAAAAACTTTTGTCACAAAACGTCATTAGCTACGTATACAGAACGTCGCTAAAAACCTTTCGCTACAAAAAATTATTAGTAACTAAAATTATTTTGCTACCAAAATAAAATAATCACAAAATCCTATTAGCTACGAAATGCTAATTAGTCATAAAAAGTTTTTACTTACTTTCAAGAAACGTCAACAAAAACTTAGTAGCTAACACTATTCTACTACAAAAGTAAAATCACCATTAAAAACAATTACCTACGAATAGGATTTAGTAGGTATAAAGTTTTATCTATGAAATATAAACGTCGCACAAAACAATCTATGACATTTTTGGTATCGTCGCTTATAATTTTTACCGACGAATCTTTTTTGTCAAAAACAAGTTTTTGCGACTATTCCATGAAAACGTCGCGGATGTTATTTTGCTACCCAGAATTTAGCTACGATTTGGGCGACGATAATTTTTTGTCGCATATACTAATTTGCGACGTTTAATACGTCGCTAAATGTCCTGTATGTTGTAGTGACGTTGCCTAATCCAACTTATCTACTTGCTTGGGAAGCTAAAAGCATTGAGGGAATGTAGTAGGAGGTCCTAGTTATCGTAATCAGATACCTAGGTAAAATATATTTTAGCGCTAAGATTCTTTATAACCTTTTCTTTGATATCCTTAGAATCACTCCTAAGTTAGAAGCAAAATATCCCTAATGCTCCTTCCTTTTATATATGCACTTTGTGTTTTACTTGTAAAGGAACCAATAACCTCTTTAATCTTTAAACCAAGATACTAGATATGATTCCATAGACAAAGTTATAGATGAAATAGGCTTGAAATCATTCAAATTACTTAGGATGAGAATCTTTGGTGCTAGGTAAATGTGTGTTTGATTTATCTCCTTAAAAAGTCTTCTATTGTCAAAGAACTTCAGAACTGCTTTATACACTTATTCCTTGGTCTATTACCACGTTTTCTTGAAGAAAGATTAATTTATCCTAACTAGACCAGGTGCTTTATTGGATTTTAGGTTTTGCAAGTCCTTGTCTATATCTTTCGATGATATTGGATCAGTATTAGTGCTTGGAGGGGGTTTATAGTAATTCTTATAAAAGCATAAACAGCTTGCACTAATGATCCACTATCATTGTTGGTTCCCAAAAATTCACTATAATCATTGATCTTAATTTCATTATGTCCCCATGCCTTTTCTCCCTTCTCATTAGTTAGGCATGTGATTTTGTTAGAGTTTAAGATTGGCTTGAAGAAAAAGAATTCCATCTATCTCTTGTTGCAAACAAAGTACCCTGCTGGACTTTTTCCTGGGTATTATACTATGAACGTCAATTCTCCTAAGTTGTTTTCTCTTCCATTCTTAACATTTCATTCTATCCAGGTAGAGACCATTTTATGCAAAAATGAGCTTTCCCTTAGTGTCCTCAATATTCATGCATTTACTGTCTCTAAGATTCATATGTAAAGCTTTTAATTTATCTTTCACTATCCTTAACTTTCTTACACATTTGAACTGCTTAAATCCCTGGATATTGATCTTCATACCCTCCTTCGTAATCTCTTGAAATCTTTGGTGCTTAATTATAAAGTTGAAGAATATGAAGGGTGTGACCTTTGGTGTCGCATTAACTAGATTGTGAACATCAAGTGGTAAATGATCAAATGAAATGACTTATTAAAAACTATCTTGATTCTTAAAAGAGCATTTAAGAACCCTAATTTTTACTATAAAAGGGCATTCAAGAGGCCAAATGAAGCATAAAGACTTTAGAAACTCGAAAGGGGTAGATTATTTACCCTTTGGAGAGTTATGAGGAGCTAAACTTCATCATTTCAGTTTAAAAGATATATCAAGGATGACGACCATGTTTGGCCATTTTTTAATCTAGTAGTGTTGTTCTCACTCTCTTTTGGAATTGATTGTGTTATTCTATGATTAATGTTTTGAGATTTACGTATGAAAGATTTAAACAATAAATATGAACTCATTGCCAAAATCTAGATTGCAATACATAATCATTGTACATGTTATTCACTTATAGTAAACTATCTGTTGAGCATCATTAGGGATAACATATCATAGTTAAATGATATGAGCTTATCTAGTTGTTGCCTAAAGTAACATGTTTTTCTATTACATAATAAAGTTGTCACACTAAATCTAGTGAGCTTATTCTAGGTTGTAATTTGAAAGTTAGACCTAATTAAATAAATTATTTTAATTAGATACAACCTAAAGGAAAATTAGATTAATCTACGACTAATAGTTTCGAAAAGAGGTACAAGAACAACATGATGATTGATTGTGCTTATTCGTGTGAAGATTGAGATTGAACCGTGAACTATATTCAAAATCCATTGGTTAATTTTATCACTTTTACATTGTTTGATTTGCTTTGTTTTCAATAGTTTAGTTTTACTTTATTTTGTTAATCAAATTCAACCAAACCTGCCCCAAAATCCTAAACACTAATTTATTCATTATAAAAGTTAAACACACTTTCTGTATAGATATGATCCTTGTTCTTAACTACAAATTTAGTTCTACAAAGTTAGGTTTTTTTTTTGGTGTGTTCATCTCGTATTAGGAATCTACAGCTTTCTCTAAATCTCTAAATAGGAAAACCCATGGGTTTTTCAAAGGAAAAGAGGTGTAAGTCAAGGAGATCTTAGCTCGTCCCTTCTTTTTGTATTGGTAATTGAATATCAAACTACAATTCTAAACGTGGAGGCCTAATGGATTGATTTAAATTATCACCCAATGTATAAATCCCTAAAGTTAAAGAATCTATTTTTTGTAGATGACTTAAGACCAAAAGAAATTTAGTTGTTGTGTTACTAAGATCCTTTGACAAAATTTCAAATGCCATATGTTTATGTGCTAATATTAGTAAATCTCAGTTGTTCTTTGGTATAATGAATGATAAAGTAAGGTGGGATCTCTTAAGTCTCAAGAGATTTCCATTAGGAAACTTTTTATGAGATGTCTTGATGTTCCTCTCTCCTCCACTAGATGGTCAGCATAAAATCATTGCAAGAATCACAACTTGGTCTACAAGGAACTTGTTATATGTATGGAGACTACAACTTGTAAACTTTGTGGGCTACTGTCTTTGTGTTACCACATAATATTATCAAATAGGTTGAAAATCTGTGTAAAGGCTTCTGTTGGGACAAGAATGACAATGGTCGAATTAGAGCACTCATCAAATGGAAGAGTCTGTGCACGAGTAAAGGTCAAGAAGGGCTAGGCATTCTGATTGCAGAAAGTGGAATATGTTGCATAGCCTCAAAGTTAGATTTATTATGAGTTAAGAGGGTAAGTAAAGTATACCAAAAAGCTCAAGTTTGAAGTTATAGTACGAGTACATTGTAATATAAAATTTTATATTATAATTTACAATTTTGTAAAGTATACCAAAAAGTTCAAGTTTAAATTTATAGTACGAGTCAAATTGTAATATAAAATTTTATATTATAATTTATAATTTTAATACAAAATTGTAAATTATAATTTAAAAATTATCTGATAGAATGTCGTATTTTCAACATCATTTTACGTCGATGTCCATTTGGTTTTTAAACGTGTAAACAGATCGACTTAACCAGACCCTTTTCAATGATGTGGCTGTGGTTTATTCAATTACTTCGAAAGGAAAATAGAGGAAATTGAGTGAGGCAAATCACCCCACAATTTCTGAATTTTACATCGCCAAGATGCGAGCGAATCCAATCAAACCGTACGACCTTCATTTGTTTATTGACAACCAAAGCGGTGAAATTCCGGCATTTGGAGACGTTTCCTTATAAATACAGGAGCTTTCAAGCTTACGTGTACAGCAAAGTAGTTTGGCTTTATCGATAGCATTTTGCTTTTCTCATCAAGTAAAGTAAAACAATTTGAAAAGAAAATAGAGGAAATTGAACGAGGCAAATCACCCCACAAATACAAATCAAATGTTTCTGAATTTTACATCCCCAAGATGCGAATCCAATAAAACCGTACGACCTTCATTTGTTTATTGACAACCAAAGCGGTGAAATTCTGGTATTTGGAGACGTTTCCTTATAAATACAGGAGCTTTCAAGCTTACATACAGCAAAGTAGTTTGGCTTTATCGATAGCATTCTGCTTTTCTTATCAAGCAAAGTAAAACAATGTCTTCTCAAGTTTCTGCAATTCCCTTTTCAGTCCCAAGTCTTCAATCATCCTCTCTCAGTCGTCCTTCTACTACTTATCATCCTTCACTCTGGGGGGGTCAATTTCTTTCTTACCTTTCGGAATCTGAGGTAATTAAAGTACATACGTTTTAGATGCCAGAACATAACCTTCCTTTTCAGGTATGGGGAAATTGGGATCTTTTATGGCTCTTAGCAGATTAAAAAATAATTAAAAAAACTCTTTTATGACGTTAATTCTATACAAAGTAAAGTAATTTGGTTTTTATTTAAAGTTTGGCCTGATAGTATCTCCTAGAGTTCGTATCCTACCTTTTTGGCGGGCCGAAAAAATCTACCCGTGATTCTCATTCTTAACCTCGTGGCCTACAAATAGTAATTTCATGAAAAGTTTACGGGAGAATGGTAGTCTTTAATTCTTGTAAGATCTATTTATGACCAACCATACAATTTTCACGTTTAACATTCACTTTTCCTTTCAAAAAATTTTGTTTCATAGATAGAAAAGGTAGAATACATTAACACATTATACATGCACAAATACGGGGTTTTCTTCCAAGTCATTTTGTTTGTTAGATCGATCGAAAAACTTAAATACATACACGCTAATATGTTTATTTAAATGCGAAGTCTATTTTACTTACTAGTACTATAAATATATAAGGGGTTATTTCTACTTAGTTAGATGCCCTCAGATTTTAAATAATGTAACAGTCCAAGTTTTGCTTTTCAGACAACAAACACTGCAGTTCCACCCGAAATCCAAGAACTCAAAGACGAGGTGAGAAGAATGTTGATGAGTCCTTCAGATGTGTTAACACAAAAATTAAACATGATTGATTCAGTCCAACGTTTGGGAGTTGCATATCATTTTGAGACTCAGATTGAAGGGGCATTACACGACATAGCTGCTAATTTCAACCATGAGATTGAGTATGATCTCTACACAGCCGCTCTTCAATTTCGATTACTTAGACAGCAAGGCATAAAAGTTTCTTGTGGTAAGTATTGTGTCTTCTGAAACAATTGAGCATGTATACCACCTCTGATGTTTCTATATATGTACACACTTCGAAACAAATCATAAAATGTTTCCAATTGTATAGTATTTGTGCTTGCGATCGTGCAGATATATTTGAGAAATTCAAAGATAGCAGAGGAAAATTTAAGGAGTGCTTGCTTAAAGACGTTCCAGGAATGTTGAGTTTATATGAGGCAGCGCATCTCGGGATACGTGGAGAAGATATCTTAGATGAAGCCATAGCTTTCACTACGACAGGGCTGAAGTCTGTATTGAAACAATTAAGCACAAAGTTAGCAGAACAAGGCATGCCCTGAACCGGCCTATCCGTAAATGCCTACCAAGGTTGGAAGCAAGGCACTATATCTCTTTGTACTCCACAGATGAATCTCATAACAAAACCCTTTTGAGGTTCGCAATAATGGATTTCAACCTGCTGCAAGGACTTCATTGGAAGGAGCTTAGTGGCATTGCAAAGTTAGTACTAACATCTTTAATTACGGTCCGCAATTACAAATAAGCTAATATATTTTTATTATTTTGCGTCTATTATAGCCATACTCTTAATTAGTTTTTTTAATGACCAAAAACGTTGCTTGTTATTATCAGTTACTTTCAGAAAAAATATTCAATTACCAAAAATTGTAGCAGATGTAGCTGTTATTTATTTGTTAGGTTTTACTTTCAAGTGAATGAGTGGTCCAATCTAAACTTTTAACAAGCTAACCTGAGGGACGATCTATTACATGTTCATTAAATTTGCAGTTGAATGCAACATGAAGAGGAAAACGTTTCCATTGTTTTGTTCTACTCATTGTTGAATTGTTTTTGTTAATTATCAGGTGGTGGAAAGACGAACAGGCGTCAACTAAGTTTCCATACGCAAGAGACAGGATTGTGGAGTGCTACTTTTGGATACTTGGGGTATACTTTGAGCCCAAATATGCTTTGGCAAGAAAGATAATGACTAAACTCATATCAACGCTATCAATCCTAGATGACACTTACGATGCTTATGGGACAAATGAAGAACTCCAACTCCTCACGGAAACTATCCAGAGGTTAACGATGTCTATAATTAGCTGTAGTCATCTTTGTTTTGTCTGAATATTTTCCGCATTTATGTAAAAAAAAAAATACATATAATTAGGTGGGATACTGAAGCTGCTGATACGCTTCCTGAGAGCATGAGAAATGTCTGTCTTACGCTATTTCGACTCTACAATGATATCGGAGAAGAAATGGAAGAACAAGGAATGTCTTTTGCTATTCAGTATGCCAAAGAAGGAGTAAGCGTTGACTTCTACATTCATACATGTTTTCTCATTTGGTCTTTCACTTAGATATAATTTAAATCTATAATTTTATGCACCATTTTTTGGAAAAAGAAGGGGGGGAAAAAAAGAAAGAAAGAAGGAAGTTCCTTTCATTTAAAACATAATATCCCTGTATATATCCACACGTTTCACAGCCCTGTTCATCTAAGCCTGTAAAAAAGTATCCTTTTAAGTTGCTAATATATACACTTCTCTTAGATGGTAAAAGTGGTCCAATGCTACTATGCCGAATCCAAGTGGCGCGATGAAGGCTATCTTCCAACGTTTGACGAGTATATGCAAATTGCCCTTTTCTCCACCACCTACCCATTTTTGTCGATGGCATCGTTTTTGGGTATTGTGGAACCATCAACAAAGGAGGTTATTGAATGGGTGCGAAATTTCCCCAAGATTGTTGAAGCTTCATCCATCATTTGCAGACTCATGGATGACATCGTATCCCACACGGTAATCAAAGAATCTAGCTTTCGAAAAGGGGAAAAAATTCAAATAACTAGTGACGTACGGTTGCGCCATTGATATGATCTTGTTTCAGATTAATGTTGTTGGTGCAGTATTGGTGTCTGTAACTGAAGTTGCCAACTCTAACGAAAGTAGGTATTTGCATTTTGCAGTTTGAGCAAGAGAGGCATCATGTAGCTTCAGCGATAGAATGTTACATGAAGCAATTTGGTGCTTCAGAGGAAGATGCGATTGAATATCTACGCAAAGAAATTGCCAATGGATGGAAGGATGTAAATGAGCAATGCCTAAAGCCAAACCCAGTGCCAGATTTTTTTCTCGAACGTATATTGAATCTTGCACGCGTGATGGATATCCTATACAAGGACGATGATGCCTACACTAATTCATATCTCATCAAGGACATAATTTCTTCAGTTCTTATGGAATCTCTATGCTTCTAAATCACAGTTCTCGTATATGCTAGCCAACTTATGCGTCCTTACGTACCTTTTCGTTTATCAATATATATTGGTGTGCGTAGTTATTTTGTCACTACAATAAAGTTAGATCTTTGACTGTGAAAAAAATCGTAGTGCTGTGAGTAACTTGTTTGAAGCCTTTCTAATTTGTAACCACTACCGTTTCTTTACACGGTTTTGAAAGTAATGATATAATAAATTATTATTATTATTATTATTCTTGATGTTCTTGTTGTTATTGTTGTTGATGTTGAATAAGTTATCTCTTTGGCATAAACACATTTAAAGTGATTTCACTTCTAATCAATTGTCTATTTTACTCTTTGATGCAATGAATAACGAAAAAACTAAGCAATAAAAAAATTCTCCCTTATGCCCCAAAACCTCTTCCTTCTCTCTTCTTTTCCACCCAAACTTACCTTTTTACCTTTCACTTTTTCCTCTTTCATAAACTTACCTTCTCTAAACTAGCTCCCTTGCCTCTGAGGCTCTAGTCTTAATGGCAGGCCCTTCGGACATGCTTTATGCCAAAGAAAGAGGAGAACCATCCCTATCCCAAGTTGACTTTCCTGTGCTTTCCAGGGATGCATTAGTGTCTCACCCGGTGTCTAAACACAGTGGGAAAATCCCTAGCAGCTAAGGAACTACAGATAAAGCTCCAACCACTTCCAATCTGGTCGGGGCATGGAGGAACCAATTAAAGACAGTCCACCACAAGTAAACACTTAAGCACTATCAAAATGTGCTTAAAGCTGGAGTCTTATCTCCACCAATCGAATTGTTGATGGCTCTAGCATTAAAATGTGCTCAAAGATGGAGCCTTATCTTTACTAGTCGAATTGTTGATAGGGAGAGCTAGATTATGGTCCATGGCTCTGCTAGGCTTCTTTTGGTCCAAACACCCTGCATTACCAGTAATCAATGCTTGGGTAAAGTCACGATGGGGAAAGAAAGGACTTGAGAAGGCAATTTTAAGAGAAGATGGCTTCATTCTGTTCAAGTTTTCTGATAGTAGCAACCTTGACAAGATTATGAAGTAGGGCCCGTGACACGTTGGAGAACAATCTCTCTTCATCCAAAGATTGAGACCTAGAATTTAAATGGATAGAGGTAAGATTGACATCGTATAATTGTGGGTTCAGTTTCATAACATCTCGATGGAGTTTTGGACCACTGAAGGTCTGAGCTACTTGGCTAGCTCTTTGGGTAAACCCATTTGTATGGATTCCTAAATTGCAACGATGGAATGAATATTCTATGCCAAAATGTGCATCGAAGTCTCTAAGAAGTCCTCCCTTCTTGACTCAATACCCGTTGTTCGGCTAACTGAATTGGGTGAATTGGAAAAGACCATCATCTCCCTCTTCTATCTATGGAAACTAATGAATAATAGCAAAGTTAGGAAGCCTACAGGTAATTTGTTTCAAACTAGATGGCATGATGAGTTACTGGCTTATGATGTAGTTGATGATAATGATCGTGTAATACTTGGGGACAATGTAGTTTTCTTTGTATCTCCCATAGTGGGGGCAGATAATCATCTTAGTAGTGTTGTGGATGTTGTTAATTGGGTGGTTGATAATGTTAAAAGTGAGAGAGTTGATGTTACTATTGAGACTATTAATAGGATGGTTAATGATGTTGAATGTGCAAGAGTTGATGTTAATAATGCTAGTGTTTTATTTGATACAACCCCTACTGAGAATATTAAAGATAACCGTAGTATATGGGAAGGAAACAGCAGTGTAGTTGTTATAGTTGAGGACATAGTTGATGCTGTTAGTGGTAAATTAGATGATGCATCCCCTGTCAAGGCAGTAGTGAAAACAAATGGTGTAATGGACATTGTCAGAAATGCTATAGCAGAGGACTGTGATGAGCTTTCAGGGAATGGACTTGGTAGTTCTTTAGATGGGTCAAGAGACAATATGAATATTAATCCTTTGTCTTCCTCTTCTAGGGGGGTAACTAACCAAGATTCAAACATTAATGTTATTGAAGTAGATGACCCTGTTGAAGCTTTGCGCAATAACCGTATGTCAAGTTCTCCTCATATTAGACTTGAGCAGAGTGAAAATATGAATATAATCAAATCTCCATCAACCTTTGGATAATCATTTAGCTGAGAATGATAGATTTGTCATTGATTTGGCTCATTACACTTTAGATGCACAGGTTAATGATCCTATTATTCGAGAGGAGATTAGTGAACAAGCTATGGAAGGAGAAAAAACAGTCCATTATTTAATTGAACATGATCTGATAAATCCTGATTCAGAGCAGTTTATAGTGCATACTAGAATAAGGACGAGGTATGCTCGTAAGAAGGCTAAAAGGCAATCTATAAGGGATCCCTATTGAGACTATTAATAGGATGGTTGATGATGTTGAATGTGCAAGAGTTGATGTTAATAATGCTAGTGTTTTATTTGATACAACCCCTACTGAGAATATTAAA
>JAOTAY010000005.1:21103368-21125512 GCA_025629805.1 Erythroxylum baracoense
CCAATATGGTATAAAAGGATAATTTCGGTTATCCAACTATTAATTCTTGCCACTTATGTTAAGCATAAGTCTCCTTTAATCCAACACATACAAACTCTTTGTATAAAATTGGATCAACTACTTTTACTTAACAATCTATTTCTAACCATACATTGCATATTATAATAATGTTGAATCTAAATTCAATATCAAATACTCATAAGTATGAATTAGAAATACATGCATATGATCTTTATCATATCACATATAGGCAAGAAAAATTATGCAATCATTTTCTTATAATGAAAACTATTATCATACTATATCAAACCCTTTAATTGTAGTCTATAGTTATGTTTTTATTAGGCTAAATTAAGTGGAACAATTCCAACAAAGTATTATACCTTTTAGCTCTACCCCTACAATCCTTTGCATTTTGCTATCATGGTATTGACATATATTTTACATGTTGTCATCAAAGTTTATGAGACATTAGTCAACTCAAAATGCCAATACATTTTGACATCTATATGATTTTAACACATCTCTAAAACTTTGTCGCCAAATCTTTAACAAAGATTATAGCAAAATTGCATAATGAACATACAATTTTTCTTTTCTAACTCCTGAGAACTCTTCTCAAATATAACCTATGTCCAATAAATTTTGTTCACTAAGTTAGTATCAACTATACTAAACAAGGTGAATTCCACTAAGAACGAAATATAAATGTAAGAAAAACAAGTAATCAATTATATGTCATGACTACTAAATAAGATTGGGACTTTAATCATGCATTTGATTACTCTCACTATTTTATTTGAAATAATAGCCCTCACTACTATTCGGAAAGATTACTCTAATCTCTCTAGTGAGCTAGGATCCCGTTCAAATATAGTTGACCTTGAGTTTGCTTAACAAACCAACTGGACTTAAATTAGGTAGATAACAACTTTATCAATCGCATCTCATATGACTCCTAGATCTGTTAAGTGATAACTTTTTCCAAAATATAGCTTATATATTATTCCTAATCTTGCCTCTAAATTCATGTGATCATGAATTTTCTCATACATATCAAACAAATTTAGTTAAGTAAAACCTACTATCATAAGATTAAACATGCTCGGGTTAAAGCGACCTCGAGTTTGCTCAATAAACCTACAATAAACAGAACTCTAGTTTACTCTTATAATAATGGAAGGCAATAATCACGTTCTTAACGTTAATATTTTAATGAGGGATTTAACTTCATTTGTCTTATCAAACACAAATTACATGTAATATCACACATATAAAACATACAATTTATCATGCATCCAATATATTTATCAACCATATAAATAAATTATGCAACTTATGCACTCATAATCAAATTATATGCATAAAATATCTAGCTTCGTTTGATTCTAGTTTATTGATCTTCATAATCTATAATAATATTTCCAACTATATGGAAAAATTAAATTAGATTAAATTTATTAATCCCTAAATGAATTAAATTCCTATTCCAAATAGAAATTTTAATTTGATTTGAAAACAATTTTTTTAAATCCAATTGGAAACTATTTCTAAGTTATCTTGACTCCTTTGACAAAATTTAATTGAAAACAATCTTCAATAAATTATTCTTCTTACTTATTATAATTTAGAAAACTTCTTTTTCAAAATTATATAAGTAACACTTTCTAATCTAATTAGAAATTTCTATTTATAATCTCATTAGAAATTACTATTTCCTTAATTAGAAAACTATTTTCTAATGTTAAAAAGGAAACTACTTTCAAAATTAAATAAAGTACTTTTAAATATAATTAAGAAAGTCATTATATCTTATTTATTTAGAGATCTATTTCTTAACTAATTAGAAAATATTTCTTTAATAAGTTAGAAAACTAATTTTCAAAATATTAAAGAAAGCCCATTTTTCTTAATAAATGAAAACACTTTCAAATTTTAATCAAGAAAAATAATTTTTCTAAAAATCAAGGAATTTATTATTCATAAATAAAGAAAAAATTTTCTGAATAAATTAAATAATAAATCTCTAAATAAATAAAATCATAAATTTAATTTATCTCAATCAAATCGAACCAAATAAATTTAATTAAGAAACATTTTTCTCAATTACTTAAGAAAACAATTTTCTTAATTTTAAGGAGTTTAATTAATTAATTTCAATCTAATTGAAACTAATTAATCCTTATTTTAGAAACTATTTTTCAAAATTAATTAGGAATCAATATAATTATTAATCTTAATCATATTAAGAAAAATAATTACTTTAATTTTTGAAATTGAATGGATAATTTAATTTAATAATCCAACCCCATAAAAAATTAAACTAAATTCCAAAGCATTTCTAATAAAATTAACCCTTGAAAAAATTTCAAAAATAGAAAAACACTATTTTAAAAATATATTAGAAATATAAACTAAAGGTGGGAAGTGTCTGGCACGTGCACACGTCTCTGTCGACATGCTCAGAAGATGGTGGGCGCGTGACTTACACGCATCCATCGTCTTCTCCAGAAACGTCTCCACGTTTCTGCAAAACCATCGCTACCACATTTCTTCTTCTCACCGTCACTTGCGTCTGTGCTCCCTATGCCCCATGCATTGTCTGTTGTCTTACCAATCAACACCAGCAGCATTACACCGCTGGTGAAGACTCCAATCGTGACTTTCACTGGGGACCATGGACTCTCCAAGTAACGGGTGAGATGCGTCTCTTAGTTCCTACAACTGCTACCTTCGACCAGAGGTGTCCCACGTTGCTGTTGACTAGTGAGGTTCTCCAAGGCCCATACACGCCACCATTTATAAAACATAAAACGATTTTGTGTTTTCCATAAATTTTCAAGAATCTTATTCAAAACGCACACACAGAAATCGCAAACGCTAACATCCAATTTCTAGAAAAATCAACACATGTAGATTTAATTTTCACAACAAAAACGCGTGCATTCTATTTTTGTTTTAGAGGATTTACTTTCCAGAAGCAAAGAAAACACAACACCAATACCCAACAGCCATAAAAAGCAAACCAAAACAGAAGACCCAAACAGAAAATCCAATAAGAAAATGCAAGGAAAAATCAAAACGAAAGGTTTCTCCAGACGCACTTCACATGGTGTTTCACTTCTAGATTGCTTCCTAGTTTTGGATGAGTTTTGCCTAAGGGCATGGGTGATTATCGCCCTAAAACAATGGTGATTTTGTCACTGTCTTTGTCGCCTCCACTGATGGACGACGACTCACCGGTGACGACACAAGTCACTGGTGATGCTCCATCGATATATCCAGATATCCAGAATTCCAAAACTATTCTGGTATCTATAGATTTTCATATAGGGCAAGTAATTCTAATTTTCCATAATAAGGCAACAAGAATATGGACTAGATGCAAAATCAATTTCAGAAATCGCAAGATACGCTCAACAAATGTGAAATACAACCAAATTCGCATATTTTCAGTTTTTCCAGAACAATTATGTTCTTCGGGTCTTTTAGGATTCTAATCTGAACTTTTCATATTTCTAGGTTTATAATATGAACTCGTCATATTTTTCAATTCCAAAAATTTTTTGAGATCAATCGTAAGCAAATAATTTAATCAAATTATAAAAATAAAGCTTGCTCTGATACAACTGTAAGGAAACCGGGTCAGGATCCGATCCTAACCGCAGCGAAATAATTACGAAACTTTTTCATAATCTTTGATTTCTCGAAAACCAATATCTCTTTAATTCCGTAAAATGATTAACACATTTTGTAATAAATCGAAAACTTAATTCGTACCTTATTTTGAAGCTTGATTTTTATCTTGTCGTATCCCTCAAACCATTCCCGAAATCGATCTGTTTCAACCACCGTAGTCGCACAAATGTCCAGCTTCTAACAGTATCTACAGAATGAGTTGAGAGAACTCTGCAACTCTTACAGAGTGGGTTAAACAAGAGGTGCTAGCTGTAGAGCTTAATCCTATTTATAATAAGCTTAGGATATTTTACTAATTTAATTGAAATTAAATTCTAATTTCAATTGAACTTAATTAGAATTACAAATAATTCTAGTTAAATACCAATTATGCTCATATAAGATTCAATTATCTCATATTGACCCTTATTTATTAAATATCTCATATTTAATCATAAAGTTTCTTAAACTTTACAATCAAATCTAACTTGATTAAATTAACTTTGCTCTCTTCAACTCATTCTATATGTGTGACCCATTAGGTTTCCAAATATGTTGACAATAATTATAAATTCTAATTCTAATTCTAATTCTAATTCATAACTAGAATTAGATAAATTAAAACTTCTTTTAATTTATCTTTAATTCTCTAATTAAACAATTATAATCATAGATCAAGATTGGAGTCTAACAACGCATCATGACCACCCAAATATTTAGAAATGTCAAAGTGGTTTCGACTAACATTTTCGTGCATAATTTTTTCGTCTAATTGAATTATTTCATCATACAATGTTCCAATTAGATATAGAGCATGAAATTAATGTCTACTCTATTTTGAGTCTAATCATATTAGTTCTCTGCCATTAGCTATCAATTCAATTAATGACATTTGTAAACTATTTACAAAGCATCATTTTACCTTGGCTAAGGATTTCCTAAATCAATACTAATCGAGAATAACGAAATATTCTCCCTAATTACTTTAGGGTGATAAATCCTATCTTGATCACTCAACTAACTCCATATAGTTCATGTTATATCCAATGACTACCGATTAAACGACCCATGATTAAATAAATCATAAGTAGTATCAAAACAAAACAATCCCCATGCAAGATAACTTTGATGACCTCAAATCTAAGGATTGCTTATACAATCATCACAATGAGAATTCCATAGACATACAAATAATGTTCCAAATGGATTTCTAATATCGGGTCTGTTCAGTGAACTTATTCTCCACCAAGTACTCACACGTTTGTTTAAGTATCTCTATACTTTAGCCTATGAGATCGACCACTTCCTTCAAAAGGAAAAAACAAAACGTATGCTAGTCTTTTATACGCTCTATTAATGTCCAATCTTAATAGAACAATGACTAGGAACATTTTCGAATATTACATAAATGCAATATGAATCTCATTATAATTTTATTTGCAATGTACAATTATTCTATGAACTATAACATATACATCTAAACATATATAAGATAAAGAATGTCGTTAAATAATTTGTCAATAAACTACAACCAAAGCAATTAGCTGTAAGACATAAACCAACAAAAGTAAGTGTCAAATGATACGGAAGCAGAATCATCAAAAATGATTTTACCAAATGGAGTCATCATAAAACTTTATTCTTGTTGGTACTTGACATAAACATGATACCATTTAACTATATGGTTCCTCGTCATTTACTTGAATGTAAAAACAAAATCCCATCAATTAAATCCACAGGGTCCATTTTAATAATTTTGCCAAATTTATGTCCTACAATGACAATAATGTCATCCAATCATTTGTCCTATCTTTCCCAAGTATTATTTTTTTCAACAAACATTTGGAAAGGAACGCCACCATCTTTCTCTTGCTCGTTGTCCATATTAACTTGCTTCTTCATTAATCATCTAACTAATGGACTAAGTTGATTCAATTATGTATCGGACTTCCGAATTAAAACAAAATTTATTCAAAGGACTTCCTCTATCTCCTTGGAATTTTCCAAGTCACCATCTATTTAAAACTTATGTGTCATTATAGCAAACGAATCATAGACAGCTCTTTTGTTTCTTTGCCTTTCTCAATTGTTATTAATAAAATTTGAGTTTTAGGCCAACTACCCAACTAATGATATTTTAAAAATAACTTCGGCCTTAGTGATGATACTAAGTATGGTCCATTAAGCTTCTCTTTGTTCTCTTCTTAGTGAAGGAGGTAAGGTAATGAACTTTTGCTTTCTTATGATGCCATTTTTCCCTAAAACATGGCTTTGTCATGTATTATGCACCTAAAAGGTTCAATCCTTAACCCCCTTTTTACTGAATCTTTCCATAATTTCCGGGTTCATGTTCCCAAGCCGAAGTCTTTCTAGTACATATTATTTCACACCACCTAATGGGTATAAAAGTCGCAATTAAGAGTGTGTTTGCCTTAATCTAATCAAGGTCAAGAGTCAAAACCCCATTCTCTATGGCCTTTACCTAAAGTTCAGTTTTATCAATACAAATATTACGTTTGTATTATTTATCAGTATCAAAAAGGTTCTATCAATAGCTGAGATGGCTTTTGGTTTAATGAAAATCTGTTTGGTATTGTATCTCAAAGCTATAGAATGGCCACGCAAATGAATCTTAATACTATTAAAAGCCCACAACGAATCAAATGGATCCACCAAGAAATAAAAGAATACTACCCTCAGGAGAAGTGCAAGTGCAATATGGTCAAGCATGGTGTCATGATCCAATAAAAAAGACAGCTTCACAGAGCATGGCTAGGATAGCCTGAAGAGACATACTCAAGTATTGGTAATTGTCCAATCCCTTTTAATTCAAGGGAAATCATTAGTGAGTTGTTGCCTTAAAAAAAATTTTTTTAATACTACGGAGGGCCAAAGGCCAAAGACACAAAAGTACTAAACTGCCCCCCAATTAAGGCGGGTGCAAATACAGATGGAAGCATTCATTGCCTCCATTTTCCAGACGCGTCCTCTGCACTCCCGCATTTCGTGACGGATTCCATTATGCTCTACATTTGGCTGAGCGTTTCTCCTTTGTGTCTCTTCCCTCTGCCCATCGTCCCTTTGTGTTTGTGCCCCTTGTGCTTCTCCTTCTTCCATTGTTTGAGGAATGAAGGGTGGAGTGGTGTGATAAAGTTCCATCTTACTGATTTGCAAGAGAAAGTCGTGCTTTGCGAAGAGGTCAGCCTTCTTGTTTTGATTTCTTAGTATAAACTAGAAGGCAATCCTCTGGAATTTCTTGATCTGTGTCTTGATCTTGAAGATGAAAGTGGGGGCAAATTGTGACACGGTTTCCGATTGAAGGAAGTTTATTGCCTCCTTACAATCAGATTGAACCATTAAGCTTGTAACCCCTTGCTCAATTGCAATCGAAAGTCCGTTCGATATCTCCCATAGTTCTGCTTCCATAGGGGAGCAAATCCCTAGGTTGCATGAAAAACCCAGAAGCCATTTGTCATTTGGCTGAGAGATGAAACCCCCACATGTCGCATTTCCTGTAGATCTGTTGACTGCCCCGTCTGTTCTGAGGATGTGGTGGTCAGGTCTTGGTTCTGCTTGTGATTGGGCATCCTCTTCGTGATTAGCTAAGTTGCCCCTCAAATTCCTTTTTTGGAATGTGGCGAAAACCCTTCCGTTTTCTCTAACTAGCGCTTTTATCCTATTTTGTAGGGTCGTTCCTGGGAGGTCTTTTTGCTGGAAGACCAGTTCGATCCTGGTGGACCACAGATTCCAGCAGGTAATGACGAACCAAATGCTCCAACGTTGTTCTTCTTGCAAAAAAGTGTAATCAAAGTTAGTTAGAATCCATTCTTTGAATTTGGTCTCTGTCCAGAACGAGTTAGGTAGGGACGAGGAGATGTGCTGCCAGATTGATACTGATATCTAGCAGTCCCCGAATAAATGCAGAAGCATTTCCCCTTGGTGGCATCGAGGACATTGTCCTGTGTCAGTAAGGCCGGTCTGGAATCTCTTGTTGTTAGTCTATAATGCTCCTTTCATCATTTTTCATAACGTGGTTTTAACTCTTTCTGGGATTTGTAATTTCCACAAGTCCTTCCAAACTTGTTCTGTTGGATGCCAAATGTTTGAGCATGCTACTTAATAAGCTGAACTTGTGTTAAATCTTCCATTGTTTGCCCACTTCCAGTCGGCTCTACCTTTCCCCAGGTCATCACTTGGGGGTTGAGATGCCAGTATTTTGTTCATTATCTGTGTGGGGAGCTTTCCCATCAACTTTGTAATCTCTCATTGGCCTGTAGTGGATAAATAGAAATGAGCTTTGTAAGCCAATTCCTCCTCAGAGATTGGGTGAGTCACCCAGTCTTTAAGGCGGATATCCTTGTGTAACTAATGATGTTTCCAGAACAGAACAGTTTGTCCATTTCTCAGGTTCCATTTAATGTTATTGTGTAGTAGCTCCTAGATTTTGGCCCTTTTTTTGTAAAGGTGTGTACAATTTTTCTTTGGTAGGAGCCCCATCAAATCCCTCATAGAGAGGTTATATTTTGCCATGAAAATATCCTTCCAAAGTTTTTGCTCTGGCTGGAGCAAATCTCATGCAAGCTTAACTAGAAGAGCTGCATTATGTTCATTTGCCTTCTTGAGGCCTAGGTCTCCTCTATCTTTGGGCTGGCATATGTCATCCCAATTCACCAAGGCTGCCTTTTTTCCTTGTGTGTCTTGTCCCCGTAGGAAATTTCTGTTGCCTTCAAATTGCAATAGATGAAACCAAGATAATGACTCTTACTGTAGGGGACAGAGTTATTTCTTTTGTTTTTTTTTCTCTTCTTCATTTTCCTGCAAGTCATTAAACTTCGGCTGTCACTTAGTCCAAACTCAACTTTCACCTGAAAAGGTTTTAGAATCAGCCGTACTGACACAAGATAATAATTTTTTTATCTATTTTCAGTCCTACAAAGGGGAGGGATCGTTCCAGCTTTCCTCCCAGGCAAAGAAGAGTCTGGGGTTGGTATGCCGTTTGCACCAGCTCCAGTCTTCATGGACGGAGTCGAATCTCCAAAACCTCCGTTGGTAGCTCCACTAGCAACTTCATAAGACCACAGCATCAGAAGAAATGGGATGGCAGTGGCACAATTATCTTTGCATGCAGTGCACTTTTATGATCTCCTCAAATCAGATCTGCGTTCTATTGTGTAACAGTAAAATAGTCACTACTACGTGTAAGAACTTGAGAAACTGTTTTCCACATTTCGAGTTGATTCCAACGAACTTTCGAAAATGAAGAATTAGTGATAGCATACAAGTCAATCGTGCTGTCAACTAGATCATGATTTTTTAACTCCATTGTTCTGCATGGTTTAAGGACCAAAATGCTTTCTTCCCGTCTTTCACAAAGTGCCTTTCAGATACAGAAAATTTAAAGGAACAAAAATGTTTGTACAAGATCAATGTGAGGGTTGTAATTATACGATGTACCTGATCATCTAGAAGGTAGAAGAGGATCGATATACAAGATTATGATAAATATGGGGGCCGCTATCACCTCCCAAAACATCTCATCACTGATGATACAAGAGAAGAAGTTAGGAATTTCATCCCAGCAGACCCACCGGGGAAGTAGGAGATGGCATAGTAACCAAGTGCAAGAACCTACAAGTTGGAAGAATCAATGAATTTTCATCATTAAACCAGAGACCTCACACCAAGGTTGAAACGTGAAGTTAATTCCATTACACCATTGTCTCACAAGAATATTGACAAAATATGGGTAACTAAGCATTAGGAGGAAAGTTAAAATAGTTGTACGATTAAAGGTTACCATTTTTACGGCAATTTCACACAATCAACTGGTAAAGATATTGGATAGTCTAAAGCATATACATAATCTGTGGTACCTGTAGAAAGATTAATACCTGAATCACGGAGAACAGGACGGAAAGAATATAGCTGTGAAGTACCATGGAAACATAAATTGTGCCGATCATACTGGCTAGAAATCCCAAAGTAAAAGGAAGCCTCTGGACAAATATTGAAGAGAGAACAGAAAATAGAATAACCATTAGATAAACACAAAACCACATTAAGCTGATCAGCATAAAGACACCGCATGATTTACTCTGAATAGATCTAGTACACAACTTCATAAACATACCTCTTTCGATATCATGTGATCAAGTTGATTGGAAGGACCTTTGAGGGCAAAGAAGGATCCAACAATAAAGCCACATCCAAGTGTGAAGCATATTGCAAATTTCTGGGGCACCAGTACTATCACCGGAAGGAACATAGTAAATGCAATGAATACAAAGAACACACCCGTGGCCAGAAATAAGCCAAAATACATCAGCGCTTTTCCTGAAGGAATGTTACTTGTGGCAGACTGCAAATTCCCAGGTATATCTCTCACTCCTTTGGAAACCCTGAAAAGGTATCATAATCCAGATGTGGAGATCATTAATTGGTGGGTTGGTTTGTCTCCCTAAATTAAAACCCAAATGGAGACTCCATGCATTGAAATAAAACAAATATATATATATTTTGTACACCACACGTATTAAAAAGGTGCATGATCTGATAAAAACTCCAAAAAAATACGGGGATTTACATGGTGACCTAAGGAGTGTCTCCTTCATTATTTGGTACGCAAGATCTTACGTATGGCATACTCAAGAATTTGACCGCCATGGAAATACTTATGGCATTTTCCACAATTTGACTGCTATGGAAATACTTATGGCGTTTTCCAGAATTTGACTGCTACGGAAATACCATGATTCACTTACCAACCATAATATGATAAAACAAGCTGCTTGAGCTAATATTTCAAATGCTCACGCCAATGAGATAGAATAATAATTAAATGGATCTTAGTTAGAACTTCCCTTATGACATTGTTTACCCTAGTGCCTTCTCAGAACAACAGAAATTTTGCATGTGCTTCTTGAAGAGGCAAAATGGATTCTACTCAAGTGCTATAGATTACCAAAAAGGAGGTAGAAAAAAAGTAGCCAGTTGAATAAGTTCCTCATCTCATTATACATCCCAATGACATCAAGCGCCACAACAAAATAAAACACTTCAAAAAGATAAAAATGCTTTGAAGAAGGAAATGTTTTGAAGATAAATTAACAAAGATGCATAAGTAGCAAATTGACATGGACATTATTTTGACAACCACACAAATATTAACCCATCCAGTTGGAGGGACACCTCGGTCCTATATGCAAAAATATTTAGCCATTTTGTTATGTACCAGCGACAAACTCAAGTCTATAAATGTTACACTCATAGGCGTAAGAAGTAGCAAGGAGTGCGGCAACAAATTGCTTGACTTAGTTATTATCATACTTGATCTACTGTGTGTTCTGAATAAATTGCTTGACATGTGCATGGAGGTAGCTGTGTTGTTTTAGTCTTAGTTACGTAAGCCTATCTAGATGAGATAATCTAGGAGGCAGTTATATCTTGTAATATTGTATTTATTCAATGAAGAGAAGAAGAAAACGGAAAAGGAAATTTCAACCAAAATCAATTCTTGACATCATTGGGTTCTCTCTTAATGAGCCCTTGCTTCTCTAACCATCACAGGTTCAAAAGGAAGAAAAATCAATAAACAAAAATACCAGTCTGATTTAGATTGGAATTCTACTGTAAACTGTCCCGTAACTAGATCCCAAACTCAGCGCCATAATGACTTGGTATTAGAGCCAAGAGTTAAGGGAGAGTCACGCAATTTCCAGCAACAGTTTGAGGCCTTCATGGCTATGTACTTAGAAGATAGAGCAAGAGACTGATCAGAAAGAGAACAAGATCGCATCGCACAAGAAACAAAACAATAGGAATTCTCAGCCCAACCTAAGGATTTGGCACATTAAGTAGCAACATCAAGGATGAATGGAAGTGAACCCACTACTGGAAGTGTTAATTGCGACCATCGTGATTGTCAAGTTGGGGAAGGGAATTCAAAAGGAACCCAGAAAGGGGTAATTTTATACCCAAATATGCTAAACTTGAGTTTCCTCGATATGGAAAGAATGAAGATCCATTACCTTGCCTTAGTCGTTGCAATTATTTCTTCCATCATCAAAAAATTCCTACAGAAGAAAAGATGGAGATGGTTGGCCCTCATTTGGTGAATGAAGCACAATTATGGTTCCATAAATTGGATAGAGTCAAATCTGGTTTAGGTTGGGAAGAATTTAAGCATTTGTGCAATATTCGATTTGGTCCTCCACTCAAGGCACGAAAGTTGGTGATTTGTCCAAACTTTTCCAGACCGGAATAGTAGAGGAATATCAACGCAGGTTTGAAAAATTGTCTACCCGTTCAAGCATACTAACTTCAATAAAAGAGGTTGAGATTTTCCTGAGTGGATTATAAGAATATATTGCTGTTGAAGTGGAGTTGCATCACTCTAAAGATTTGACAAGTGCCATGAGTTTGGCACAATTATATGAGCGAAAAGGTGGTTGGAACCAATCAAAAATCTCCATTACCAAGTCCAAACATTTCAATGTAAAGTGGCCTAGCCTACCCAATTCTTCCAAGCCACAATTCATCAAGCATTTAAGTCGAATAGAGATGGAGGAACGACGGGCCAACAATTTTTGTTATAATTGTGATGAGCATTACTCTCCTGGTCATAGGCACAAGCACTTATTATGGATAGAAGGGTAGAGGAGCCACATAGGGAATCAAAGGTAGATGCAAAAGTTATAAAACATGAACCTAAGGTTTCCATTCATGCCATCACTAGCATTCAACATTATCAAACTACGCAAGAGAGTAGTTAAATTAAAAACAATCTCTTGTTAGTTTTACTTATTAAGGAAGCACTCACAGTTACATTGACGAATCATTTGTATCAAGCTTGGATATGGAAATTTGGAAAAGGGCAGGACTTGATGTTACCGTTGCCAATGGAGAATGTCTTCAAAGTCTAGGTCTATGCACACTTGTTTCCTTAAAACTAGGTGATCAAATTTTTTATGTTGATTTACTTTCAACAGACATCTTTTATGGAATTCACCCAACTCGTCACTGAATGGGTTACGAGCCCTTTGGGTTGTTTTGGGGCTATATTAGGTGTTAATTGGCTTTAGACTTTGGGCCTCAGCCATTGGGATTTTATTACATTATGGATGCATTTTGTTAAGTGTGGCAAGACAATTGAATTACAAGGTGTTGAGCCAAAATTCTATTTTCCATCAAATTACTGCTCTAGTAGACATGGATTGCAATTTGGAAATTTGACATATTTTAGTAGAATTTGATGAGATCTTTCAAAAGCCCACAAGATTACCACCTCCTCGTAATTATGATCATCGTATTATTTTGGAGCATGACACAAATCTAGTAATGGTCAGATCCTAACGTTATCCTCATATGCAGAAGGATGAAATTGAGAAACAATGTTAGGGGATGTTATCCAAGGGAATCATTCGCCCGAGTCAGTCCCCATTTTTTCTCTAGCATTATTAATTAAGAAGGTGGATAATAGTTGGCGTTTATGTGTTGATTATCGAGCTTTGAATGCCAAGACAATAACAGATAAGTTTCCAATACCCGTGATTGATGAGTTGTTAGAGGAACTTCATGAAGCAAAATACTTCACAAAATTGGTTTTGCGATCTGATTATTTTAAAATTCGCAAGTGTGCTGCAAATATTACTAATAATAGCCTTCCATACTCACCATGGGCACTTTAAATTTCTAGTTATGCCCTTTAGGCTAACTAATGCCCCTTCTACTTTTCAAGCCTCAATGAATGATGTGTTTGGACCATACTTGCGCAAATTTATCTTGGTAATTTCTGACGACATTCTAATCTACAGTAAAACATGAGTCGAACACATGCACCACTTGCATATTTCTTTACAATACTATAGCAACACTGTTTATTCTTGAAGCACTCCAAATGTTCCATTGCTCAAACTCAAGTTTCTTATTTAGAACATGTTATCTTTGTTGAAGGGGCATCTGTTGACTAGACTAAATTGAAGTTGTGTTGCAGTGGCTAAAATTTTCTTCAATTAAGGCATTGCATGGATTCTTGGGCTTAATTGGGTATTATCACAAATTTGTCAAGGATTATAGTACTGTAGTAGCTCCTTTAACCTCCATGTTATGCAAAAATTCTTTTCTTTTGACAGATTAAGCATCAACAACTTTTGATCATCTGAAGGTTACAATGACCACATTTATCCAAAAAAAAAAGGTTACAATGACCACTACACCAGTCCTCTCCTTAAATGACTTCACTGCTCCATTTGTGGTTGAATGTGATGCTTCCAAAAGTGGAATAGGGGTGATTCTTCAACAAAATGGGCATCCAATTGCCTTTTATAGTCATACTCTTGCTCCTCACCATCAATGCCTACCTTTTCATGAAAAAAACTCATTGGTCTACAAAATGTCGTCATTGGCGTCCTTATTTATGAGGTTGATCATTTGTAGTGTGTACTAACCACTATATCTTAAGCATTTTTTAAATCAACGAGTTGTAACCTCCACTCAACAACACTGGTTAAGCAAGTTATTGGGTTTTGATTTTAAAGTTGAATATAGAGTTGGACCTGCAAACATAATTGTTGACGTCTTATCTCTCCGAAACAAAGAGATTGGAATGCTAGTTGCTCTTTCAACGCCACAGCTTGCCTTGTTTGATGACATTAGATCTATTAAACAGTTTCACGTATTTAGCAAGGTGAAGCTATTGGTCTTTGGCAATTTAGAGATTGGTTAGTGTTCTTCAAGAATCGTGTTTATCTTTACATGATTCTCCTCTCATTTTCTCTATTATTTTTGCTCTCCACAATCAAGGACATGAAGGTTATTAAAAAAATTACAAAGGGCGACTACCGACTTTTATTGAAGACGAATGAAGCAACATGTTCAGAACTTTGTCAAATCCTACAACACTTATCAATGACATAAATAATAAAACCTTCTTCCAACAGGCATTTTGTAACCTCTTTCGATTCCTATTCAAATTTGGCTCAATATCTCGATGGATTTTACTGATGGCTTACCTTCTTCTCAAGGGAAATCAGTTCTATTTGTTATGGTTGATCGGTTGGCCAAGTATGCTCACGTAATTTCCCTATCTCATCCTTACACAACTATTATAGTCACTCGTGCTTTCTTTGATCATATTTGCAAGCTCCATGGTCACCCGAAATCCATTGTCTATGATCGAGATGTTACTTTCACAAGCACATTTTGGACTAAATTACAATAACAACAGCCTAGTAGAAATTCTACTGAGATGATATCTGGATAGTGTAGCGACAAGTTGCTTGAGTTAGTTTTTATCATACTTGATCTACTATGTGATTTAATTAGAATAAATTGCCTAACGTGTATGAAGGCAATTGTGTTGTTTCAGTTTCAATTATGTAAGCCTATCTAGATGAGATAATCTAGGAGGTAGTTATATCTTCTAATATGGTATTTATTCAGTAAAGAGAAGACGAAATTGAAAATGAAGGTTTACACTAAAATCAATTCTTGAGATCGTAGGGTTCTCTCTTAATGAACCCTTGCTTCGTTAATCTTCATAGGCTCAAAAGGAAGAAAAAGTAATGAAACAGTAAACTGTCCCACAACTAGATCCCAAACTCATAACACATTTACATATTACGAAGGCCAAAGATCATCAACTGTTACTACCAGATCTAAGGTCACAGTAAATGGCCTTCCCAATTTACTTATCAAAATGCATTGCACCATTCAAAAACTTTCCAACTTAATATCTAACTTGGAAAGTGGTTCTCACTTTAGTAAGGAGCATTTCTTCTTTACAGTCAGTTGTGTAGTAAATAAGTTCAGACACTTCCATTCATATTGAAAATAAACCTAGAACACCAATTCAACTTCCTAGTTATCTCTTTATCATAAAAGTTCTAAATTTCTTCCACTAGTGAGCTTAATCTAACGTAATGACAATCATCCAAAAAAAAAAACATCATCTCAAAAAAATCCAATACTGCATCATTACAAATAAAAAATTAGACTGCTGAAGCAACATACGTCATTATCCACACCAATAACTGTGTAATATACATGTTGATGTAGGACAAAGTCAATATGCCAATGCTTTAAGAAAAACAGGTACAAGTTGAAAATTAGAGCTGGTGGAGGTTAGATAACTTTTATGTGTGCTGGGATAGGAATTCAAGATGCTGAAACAAAACAATGTTTCTAGGGAATATCGTTTCTAACAAAAACCTAGGAATCATTCTTTTAGATATCATTCTCAACTCCAAGAATCAGTTATAAAAAGAAAGGATCAAACTTCCCAATTTTTTAAGAGAAAAGAAAAAGATCAATGGTTTTTCCTTATCATAACAGTCGGTTCTTAGTTCACTAACATAATTTGGTAGAACAATCACACGCAGCTGGGAGAGAAAAGAAAGAATGAGCTTGCAACTTATCATAGCTAGCAAGTATCAAATTCCGACAAGTTTAAAAGTTGTAACTAAAGATATGCGAATGCTTACACGTTGAAGGTACCAGAAACGGTGTCGTTGGCGGATCGGACAGCGGCTTCAAGATCGAAGCCGAAATCCAATCCAGCAGTTTCAGTAGCTGAATCTCTGGAAGATGCGTATGAGTTCCAATCTGCAAGTAGCGAAGACGAGGGCTTTTGCTGTTGATCTGCACTAGTGCTGCCTGTAAACCAAGCTTGTGTTAACTTCTCCATTGTTTCTCTCTTTCTTGTTGGTAGCTTTGTCCTGCGCTGAGTCCTGTGCTGAGTTAATACTTAATATGCTTTTAATAAATAAAAGAGAATCAGTGTGGTGGTGTGTTCACTTGCCAGGCCAGGCCATGCCAGGCTACCTGATGTTGGGTTTATCGTTTTTAGGTCCAATCATAAGTTCGCATTTCCTGATCATGATCCTAAGGTCTATGGGTCTAATGTTCACGTATATTATTATTAAATGCAATTCCTGAATTCCCGACTTTGGTTTGGTTACAGTTGCAGGTCTTGTTCCAGCTTCACCTAATTAATGCAAAAGCATCAATGCGCTTGTTATTGGATTGGAATGTTTGAATTGCAAATTAAAGACAACAATGGAGTTGAGTTGATCAAGAAAAAAACAGATGATCAAGCGAGTTGAAACACCAAAACATACAGTTAGATACATACATAGGCTAAGTGGTGCGTTCATTAAGTCAAGACTCATTGGATAAGTATATTTCACAAAAATGGGTTATTGGCATTTATAAGATTGTAGAGGTCGTACTAAACCCATTTGATAAAATGCATAGAAGCATAACTGAAACACATAATCTTCACTTTTAATATAATAGTTTGAAACACACATATTATGTTAAGAGGACTTTCAAGAGCTGACTTCAAATATCAGAGGCTCATCTACATGCGACAGAAGACTACATCTTGGTCCAAACTGCATCGAAAAATCATTGAAATGATTTACGCTACTAAATTAACAATGGCATTATTAAGAAGATTGACCAAATCGCGTCTGGCATCAGTTCCAAGTTTTCACTTGTGTACCCCACAGAAGCAGTGTTATGATTGCAGAGCCCAACGAGATACCAGTTATGACTAATGAGCCCAATAGCATAGCTGAGTCTAATATGGTAATTGTTGGTGGAGTTGAACCTGGTAATTCAGATAATACAGGTCATACAACACAGGAGATCCGCAGGAGTAATAGGAAGTGTACTCTTCCTGCTAAGGTGAGTGATTATGTGATGACAATAGCTGAATGGATTGTGTGAGCAATTACACACAGCATACGGTTATATACAACTATACGAGAGGAGAGTTAGTTATGATGATTTTTGATGTAATCTCTCTTATCATCTTTTCTATTTTCTCTGTTTAACTTCGTGGTTTCCTAGTTGCCCTTGAAAACCAGAAAAATAATATTGGGAATTATCTTCTTGTTGGAGGAATCTTTTGTTGATATTACTCCATTGGTGCTTTCATTGCTCTCTGCATAGATGGCAGAGTATCAAACCCGATTTCGGACGCTCGACGCAGATGTCACCACTATCAAAGAAGCTCAATCCAAATTGCAACCCGATGGTGCTTCCCTTACAACGACTTTGGTTGATCAGTCCAAGATGTTCACCGAGTAATCCAAAATGTTCGCAGAGCGTCAGATCTTGCTCAAGCAGCTGATTGCATGTCAGTCGACACTGCACTGATGGTTCATCTATTCATTTGGAACTACAGTGGGTTCTTCCATGGCTTCGGGTGGGACGCCGACTGTTCGACACAAGCTAGCCTCTGTGGAGTTACCACATTTTGATGGCTCCAATGCATATCGATGGCTTTTTATAACATCAAGGAGGAGGATAAACTAACTATCGTGTCGTTTTATCTGGATGGTGAGGCAGCGGACTGATTTGAGTGGATGCACAGAAACCGACAACTGGCTGGATGGATTCTTTTTACAAAAGCACTGCAGAAACGTTTTCGGCCTAAAGAGATTGAATCTCCTAAGGGTCAACTGGCGAAGTTGCATCAAACCTCCACAGTTGACGACTATAGAGCACGTTTTAAGGCGGTGATGAATCATGCAATGAGTTTGCCTCCATTGTTTATGGTTCGATGTTTTGTCTCGGGTTTGAATGAAGAGATTAAAACAGTTGTTTTGATGCATGACCTATCTGATTTTAAGGAAGTTTCTTGTTTAGCTCATATGCATGAGCGACGCCTGTTACTCGAGAAGGGCATTATCAAACTGACAGTGGGCCGCTCGGCTCCATTATTACCGACTCCCAAGGTTACCAGTTCTGCTTTGGTGCCTTCATCTACAGTATCTTCCGCTCTGCTTTCCTCAACATGTTCATCGGCATCCAAATCACCTTTCCGATGCATAACTCTAGCTGAAGCAGCTTTAAGACGTAAACAAGATCTTTGCTATTACTGTGATGAAAAGTATAGCTGGGATCACAAATGCAAGACCTGCCACAGATATTACTTTTGGAGGACGATGAAGATTCTCAAGTATCTCCGGACCCTGTTCCTTCTGTTTCTGAGGAGAGGGCTACTGCTCTTACTCCAGAGGTGGTGCCGACTACAGCTATTTCTCATTATGCCTTGTCTGGTGATCTCTCTCCTAACACTCTTCATTTTGTTGGTTATGTCGGTGGTTCCCCTGTTCAAATTTTACTGGATGGTGGCAGTAGTCATAGTTTCAAACAAACTAGAGTAGCCAAAATTTTGAAGTTATCGGTTGAGTCTTTGCTAGTTTTAGAGTCTTAGTGGGTAACGGGGAACGTTTGGTGTGTTTCGATATTGCTAAACAGGTTCCGGTATACATTAGGGCTATGAGATACTTATTGATTTATTTGTGATAGCTCTTCAAGGTTGGGATATGGTGTTAGGCGTCTCGTGGTTAGCTACACTCGGTCCTGTGATTATGAATTATGCCACATCTCAATTTGAATTTCAGGTTAGGGATACGAAGGTTTAGTGGAAGGGGGTTCGACTTTGCAGGTCCACTCAGCTTCACTACATACTCTACGCAGATTATGTCACACAGATGCACCTATCAGAAACCTCATGGCCTACCGCCTTGTCGATTGCATGATCACAATATTTCTCTCTTGCCAAATTCAGTTCCAGTGAACGTGAAATCTTATCGGTACCCCCATTACCAAAAGCGAGAGATGGAAAGGTTAGTAGTTGAGATGCTCAAGGAGGAGATTATTCAGCCCAGTCATAGGCCTTTCTCTTCACCAGTATTGTTAGTCCGTAAGAAGGATGGTACTTGGCATTTTTGCATCGATTACCAAGCTTTGAATTCGATTACAATCTGAGACCGGTTCCTTATTCCGTCATTTGATGAATTATTTGACGAGTTACACGGTGCCTGCTTCTTTTCAAAGTTAGACCTTCTTGTCGGGTATCATTAAATTCGGGTGGCACCAGCTGACATGGAGAAGATAGCTTTTCGCACTCATGACGGCCACTTTAAGTTCTCGGCTATTCCTTTCGGCTTAACCAATGCGCCTTCTACCTTTCAGGCTCTTATGAATGAGGTATTCTGTCCATTCCTACGTAAATTAGTTTTGATTTTTTTTATGATATCTTAGTTTATAGTAGCACATGGGAGGCATATTTAGATCATTTTCAAAAGGTGTTTTTGTTACTGCGAAGTAATCACTAGTTGCTAAGCGATCTAAGTGTCAGTTTGGGTGTTCGGAGATTGGCTATTTAGGTTATGTTATCTCGGCCAAGGGGGTAGCAGTTGATCCGGAGAAAATTAGTGCTATACAATCATGGCCCATTCCTCGTTCTGTGAAAGAGGTGCAAAGTTTCCTTAGGCTATCTGGCTATCAAAGATGTTTCATCTGGAATTATGCTTCCATTGTTAGTCCTTTGACAGATTTGTTGCGAAAAGATAATTTCAATTGGATTGCCAAGATAGAAAATGCTTTTATACAGCTGAAGGCCTTGCTTGCTTCTGCGCAATACTTCAACTTCCAGATTTTTCACAGCCTTTTGCATTAGAAACTGATGCATCCAGCATGGAATTGAGGCAGTTCTTTCACAGGGCAAGCATCCGATAGCATTCTTTAGCCAAAAGTTGTGTCCACGCATGCAACAGGCGTCTACCTATCATCGTGAGATGTATGTAATAACCCAGGCTGTTTCCAAATGGCTCCAGTACCTGCTAGGGAGTCATTTCACAATTTATACTGACCGGCAATCACTTAAAAGTTTGACGGATCAACCCATTCAGACGTCAGAACAACAAAAATGGTTGAGTAAACTATTGGGGTACAATTTTGAAATTATCTACCAAGTAGGGAGCTTGAATGCTGTGGTAGATGCTTTATCGAGGGTCTCTTATGCTCAGTTATTTATGATCTTTACTGTCATATACAGTATTGTTGGTCAGCTTCAGAAGGTAGCAAAATCTCATCCTGAATTGCTCAAGATATAAGAGCAATTGTGCACAGACCCGGCTGCCATTTCTAGATTTTCTTTGGTTGATGGATTACTGTTATTTAAGGGACGTCTGGTTATCCCTTCTGATTCTGACTTGAAGTCAAATTTACTGCAGGATTTTTATACTTCATTATTTTGTGGACATTCAAGCATTATGTGGACTTTCCATCGTATGTTTTCAAATTTTTTGGGCCACAGATGTATCAAGATGTGCAAGATTTCGTCTCGAAATGTCAGATTTGTCAGCAAATGAAGGACTCCTTTCAAAAGCCTGCAGGACTTTTACAATCGTTGGCACTTCCAGATCTTGTTTTCGAGAGCATATCCATAGACTTCATCATGGGTTTACCTCCTTCAAAGGGTAAGATAGTGATCCTGGTGGTTATAGACAGATTATCAAAATATGGGCATTTCATTGCTCTAACTGCTCCGTTGACTAGTGAGAATGTGGCTTCAGTATTTATTCAAGAGATAATTCGACTTCAAGGTATACCACAATTCATCATTACTGATCAGGATCTGAAATTCTTGACTCCATTTTGGAAGGAAATACATAGATTACAGGGCACCTCACTTTCTTTAAGTACAGCATACCATCCTCAAACGGATGGGCAAACCAAAGCTGTAAATAAAGTGTTAGAGATATACTTGTGTTGCTTTGCCAGTGACAGTCCTTCCACATGGTCTTCTATCCTTCCATGGGCAGAGTATTGGTACAATACTTCGTATCAAACTTTGGCCAAGATTACTCAATTTGAGGTGCTCTATGGACGACCTCCTTCTTCAATGGCTCGTTATATCAGTGGTTCCCCAACAAATCAATTAGTGGACTCACAATTGATAAACCGTGACTTATTTTTGCAGCAGCCGTGCAAGAACTTGTTGAAGGCGCAAAGCTGGATGAAGTCTTATGCGGACCAACACTGTTGAGAAGTCCAATTTAACGAGGGTGAATGGGTTTATGTCCATTTACAGCCTTACCGTCAAAATTTTGTTCGTTTACGAAGGCATAGAAAATTAGGACCTTGTTATTTTGGTCCTTTCAAGGTTATTAAATGCATTGGCCAGGTTACCTATAAGCTAGATTTGCCTAAAGTAGCTCGAATCCACCCAGTTTTTCATGTGTCGCTTTTACGTCGTTGTGTTGGTGTTCCGGAGAATCAAATAACCCCGCTGCATCTTGTGGATACTGCATCCACATTGGTTTTGCAACCGGTTGCTGTATTGCAAAAGCAACACCTCAAGAAAGGAGAATGCATTGTTGAACAATGGTTAATCCACTGGGAATGGCTTCCTAAGAGCGCTGCAACGTGGGAGGGTAAGGAGCAATTGTTGAAGTCATTTGATTATTTGAACCTTGGGGATAAGGTTCTTTCTGAGGATGGGAGTAATGTTGTGATTGCAGAGCCCAACGACGTACCAGTTATGACTAATGAGCCCAATAGCATAGCTAAGTCTAATATGATAGCTGTTGGTGGAGTTGAGCCCAATAGTTTAGATAATACAGGTCATACAACACAGGAGATCCGCAGGAGTAATAGGAAGTGTACT